>JAPWLS010002474.1:0-127399 GCA_028551675.1 Tineola bisselliella
ATATACGTGAATTCATGCTAAATGAACATATTATTAAGTCTCAAACGCCGGAACTTACTAAAAAGTGGAAAAAAATTAAAAATACACTTACATACCATTCCATTGAATTGTGCGTTTTACTGTGTGTTTTACCTTGTTTTATACGATTATTTCTGTACAAAACACTAAAATGAACTTTAATAAACTATTTTTGCATCAACATTTTACATAATTCACAAAATAAAACCCTCACAAGCTTATTACAGTTTTGTTTTTGTTATTGTTACTGACAGCAAAGAATTGCGATGACAGGTGACATTACTTTTTAAAATTCTACTTCAAGGCAAAGGCATCGAATCATTACTTTTCGTTGATCATACAGCAAGGAATCTGCTCAATTTTGACATAAAAAAATAAAAAGACAACTTATGACAGAACGCTGTCGCGGCCATCGTACTTATATAGAGCTAACTCTAACCTAACTGAACTTTTTTGTTATTCGTACAGTCTAGGGGTCCCCAGCCAAACCTTACTTCTAACCTCCAGCAAAATTTACACAGCAGAGCTTAATATACCAATTAAAAACATAAAAAACAACAAAAAACGGCCGGCCGTTTTTTGTTGTTTTTTGCGTTTTAATTGAGCCAATATTAAGCTCTGCTCTATAGATTGATAACTAATAAACAAATCAGCTTGTTTCAAAAGTTCTCCAATCATGAGCACAGTTGATGTGGTCCCATCACCAGTCGAATCATCCTGGGCAGTAGAAGCGCGAGCTATCAATGATGCTGTAGGGTGCTGGATCTGCATCTCATGAAGAAGAACATTACCATCCTTAGTAATTTTAATATCACCAGCTCCCGACACCAACCTGTGAATATTCAAAAATGCCGCATGAGATACGCCGTATGGTTTTTTAAACGTTTCTAACTATTGTTATCAATTAATAACTAAATTGGAAATAACGTAAAATAAGCCATATAC
The DNA here is from genome assembly GCA_028551675.1 of Tineola bisselliella. Classification (NCBI taxonomy): domain Eukaryota; kingdom Metazoa; phylum Arthropoda; class Insecta; order Lepidoptera; family Tineidae; genus Tineola; species Tineola bisselliella. Next base: position 964 of record JAPWLS010002474.1, read on the forward strand.
AGTGAATATTAATTTAATACAAAATTAAGGCTGTAATTTAGTTAATTATGTTAAAATACTCACATTTTCATTGTCCCCTTAGGGCCGAGGTTAGTTCTCATTACATCTTGAATACCTTTTGCTGCGGAAATATTAACAGCTAAAGCTTGAGACGCCCGCGCAAATTCAGCTTTAGGGTTTAATAAACTAATAGCAGCCATGTCTTCTACTTTATTGAATTTTTTCGAAAATAAAACAATGCACAAACACGAGGATTCTCGAACATACACCGACCACAGACAATAGATCAAATTTGTCACTCATTCGTTAGAAAATAAAGATAACATAAACAAATATTTTTAAGTGACAACATTAATTTAAATGTCATTATGACGCTTCCATGCCAGTTCAAAAATATTTATTTCAAATATTTTTAGTTTCAATTAGTACTTGTAACTTAAATAATTAAATTGTTATATACTACATTAAACTAATGAAATACATATATGTGCATTTATAGAAAGTTTTTCTATTTATAGAACTAATTTATATATCACTACTTTCTGAACGTGTGTTTAGTCATATAGCAGCTCACCGCGTAACCGAATACATTTTTATTATTGTGAACTAAAATAAACTTCTATTTTAGTCCCTTCTCTGCTGATTTACTTCGAGATGTTACTAGAACTTTCCTAATTGTATAAAAGAGGACGAACTTCTAATTTAGGAATTAATTGTGAATTGATATATCGCGAAGATGACCGTCCACAATGAAGAAGCAGAAACATACAAGAATAAGGGGAACGAAGCCTTTAAAGCTGAAAATTATGAAGAAGCCATATCATATTATACAAAATCAATTAAACTCGCTGAGAAAGACAGCCGGGACTCTGCGACGTATTTGAAAAACCGTGCCGCCGCTCATCTAAAAACTGAAGAGTATGAAAAAGTAATTCAGGACTGTACAGAAGCCTTAAAAATTATCCCTGAAGATCCTAAAGCCCTGTTCAGACGTTGTCAAGCCTATGAAAGTTTAAATAAGTACGAGGAGGCATATAGAGATGCAAAAAACGTATTTACAGTGGATCCATCAAATAAAGCTATTCAACCAATTTTGAGTAGACTTCATGTCATATATGAACAGAGAGCCAGAGAAAGTGCGCAGACATGCAATAAAATAGAGCAAATGTGCAAATTAGTTTTTGATTTTAGTGAAGAAAAAGATAAAAGGGAAAAAGCCATGACAAATTTATTAGTAATTGCCAAAGAAACTGCTGGAGCTCAAGCGCTATTTAAAACTGATATTGTGAGCAAAATACAGAAGCTACTGAAGGTTGAAAAGAATCAGACCATCTATTTGAGTGCTGTTCGTGTCATCGGTCAGATTTGCCGTGATAATTTAGATATAGCTAAGGAGGTCATCAAAATCGTTGGAGTACCATGGTTTTTAGAGATAATAGACAGTTCTAATGAAGAAATAGTGAATGCTGCTCAATACTGTCTGCAAGTCATACTAAACACTTTCTCCGGAATGGATGTTAAAACTGATAAAAAACCTGATCAAAGTCTCATTGATAGTAATAAGACTGAGATTGATACTATACTGACATGCCTCACGTACTCGGTGACTAACAGAGTCATTTCTGGTTTAGCTAGAGATGCAATAATGGAGTTAATTATGAGAAATTGCCACCATACAGCTTTAAGTTGGGCGGAAAAGTTTGTGGAAATCAAAGGCCTGTTAAGACTCATGGAAGTGTGCAGCGAACTGGAAGAATACAAGTACGAATCTGCAATGAATATAACGGAGTCATCTAGAACAATCTCGGCTGCATGTCTAGCTAGGTTATATGAAAATATGTATTATGATCAAGCTAGAGAGAAATTCAACAATCAAATTGATGAATTTGTAAAGGATAAATTACTAGCGCCTGATTTAGAATCTAAAGTCAGGGTCACTGTCGCTATAACAGCTTTACTGAGAGGTCCATTGGATGTAGGGAATGCAGTTATCTCCAAAGAAGGCATTCTTGACATGATACTTGTTATGGCTCAAACTGATGATCATCTACAACAGAAGGTAGCTTGCGAATGCCTAATTGCAGCTGCATCTAAGAAAGATAAGGCCAGGTCTATAATTGATAAGGGTGTTGCCATTTTGAAGAAGTTGTACAAAGGGAAAGATGATGCTGTGCGAGTAAGAGCTCTAGTCGGCCTTTGCAAGATCGGCAGCTTTGGAGGTGATGATGCTTCCATCCGACCATTCGCTGAAGGATCCACTACCAAACTTGCTGAAGCCTGTAAGAAGTTTTTAATTAATCCATTTAAAGATAAGGACATGAGGAAATGGGCTGCTGAAGGTTTGTCCTACCTTACTCTTGATGCTGAAGTAAAAGAAAAGTTAGTGGAAGACAAAGCTGCAATCACAGCGCTCATTGAGCTTGCTAAGACAGGAGACCAGTCTGCACTCTATGGTGTGGTTACTACATTAGTAAACCTCTGCAACGCATATGAAAAACAAGAAGTGTTACCGGAAATGTTAGAGCTTGCAAAGTTCGCTAAACATCATATACCAGAGCAACATGAATTGGATGATGTAGACTTTGTAAATAAAAGAATAGCTGTTCTAGCTAAAGCAGGAGTTACTACGGGTTTGGTAGCTCTATCAAAGACAGAGAGTCACAATTCAAAGGAACTCATTGCAAGAGTATTTAACGCTCTTTGTAGTATCCAGGAATTGAGAGGCATTGTGGTACAACAGGGCGGAGCTAAAGTATTACTTCCAATGGCTTTAGAAGGCACGAACAATGGAAAGAAGCAAGCAGCACAGGCGTTGTCACGAATTGGTATAACCATCAATCCAGAAGTTGCATTCCCAGGACAAAGAAATTTGGAAGTTGTTAGGCCGTTATTATCTTTGCTGCACCCCGATTGCACAGCTCTTGAAAACTTCGAAGCACTCATGGCGCTCTGTAACATAGCTGGTATGTCAGAAACAGCTAGAAACAGAATAATAAAAGAAGGTGGGATTGCAAAAATAGAGCATTACTTGTATGAAGACCACTTAATGTTGGTGAGGGCTGCAACTCAATGTGTTTGCAATTTGGTTCAGTCCGAAGCTGTAGTTAAAACTTTCGAAGGAGATAATGATAAAGCAAAATATCTGTATATTTTATGTCAAGATGAGGATGAACCAACTGCTCTGGCGGCTGCTGGTGCCCTATGTATCCTCACCGATGTCAGTAAAGCGTGCTGTCGGAAGCTTCTGGATGTCAACCCTTGGCAGGAGACACTGAGATGTTTACTAGCAAACCCTAACAAGGAACTACAATATAGAGGAACCTATATGTTGTTGAATATCATAAGAGGTGACAAAGACATTGCAGCAAAGATTTTTGAGACTGACGTGATGGAGATACTGATGGCTTTAACTAAACTTGAACATCAAGATGTGAGGGAAGTTAAGGAGTACGCCCAGAAGTGTTTGTCGACTGCTGAAGAACTTGGTGTTATTAGGAAGCCGGTTTCAATTAACACCATGGATCAGAATATTGTTGAAGAACCCCATGATGTAGATGCCACGGCATAGGTGGTTTATGTCACAGACTTAATAATAATGCCTATTGTGTAGCTTATAACAGAAATTAACATAGAATTATTGTTGCCAGTGTTGTATTTAAGATATATGTTTAAATATACTATTGTAAAATGGACAATAAAGTATTTATTAGTCTTTATAAAGCGTGTTTTATTTTTTTAAATTATAACAGAATTATTTTTGGTTTATGAAGATAATGTCATCATTTTAGGTAATAAGTTGTATTTTTGGGAAGGTATATTAAATTTTTGGGCGGTTTTTCTGACATGAGGTTTTACCTGTGAATAAAAATTTTGTAATCTCTTATTGGGTTTTTGCCCAAATATTCGACATTGGCAGAATTATCTTTATTAGACATCTAAGGCCATTAATAAAGAAGAAGAAGAATTATAATTTTGTGCTATTATTATTTTTTAAAAATATTTTTTAATAAAATTATTCGAATATAAAAATTCGTAATCGATTGTCGATTTCATTGCCCCGATGTCGTTCGTCTCACATCTGTCATTTTTACTGAGTTATCGGCGTGGTTTGCGGCTTGTGGATTTCATTAAAGTGGAGGCTGAAGACTCTTTAATTTCAAGATGTAAACTGCTAAAAAATTAAGGTAAGATACTTATCATAATTATCAGTATAAAAACTAATTATCTACAAAGCATTTCCAAGATAATGAGCGCTTTGTGTCGCACGTGCTAGTGACTCCAAATTTCTAATCACTCCGTAAGATTTATTGATAGGCCTTAATACTTTTTTATTAACCAATAGTTGATAACATAGATGAACTATTTACTCAATAATTATTGTTTATTTAGGATATCTTGAAGCTAACCTCTATTTGCACATGGTCTTATCTTCGACTTTTCTTCCGATTCTGTATTTATACTATAAAATGATGACATCATACACGAGCCGATAATGTGTAAATTATGATTTAACACATGATTTTAAATGATAGGGCTGATTTTTTTATGATTACTAAAAAAAATCTAAGCTCGTAAAACACATTTAAATGGTAAATGTATTTTGTTTGCAGACATGGAACGTCTATCTACTTCCATACCATAGCAGTGTGGATGAAAATAACTAGCAGGATGGGTTAGACTTGCAGTCTCTACTAGGATGTTTGAAGTTTAACATTTAGGTAAATTATTATTTTTAGATTGCACTTAAAAAACTAAATTGTAGCTACAAAAATAACTTGAGCAATAAATGGAATGTACTGATTCCAGCAAAGAATATAGGAGTAAATTATATCCTTAATCCTATATGGAGGAAATAAGAAACAAAACAAAAAATGCTTGTTTGTAGTTTTAAGTGATGATCACCAACAGAGCCAAAATGTTACATTTGATTACTATGTGATAGTAAATGATAGGACTGATTACTTTAAAACTTTATTTGTTAACATTTATAACATTTTCATTATCTATATATGAAGTTTTTTTTGCAGATTAGCTGGAATATGCATCGGAACTTAAAATAATGGAAGAATTTGACTATTAAATTAATTATTTTAAATAATTGAGTTTTTTTTAATCAAAACTAATGTTTATTGTATTATATTATTATAAGTTGCTGATTGGTCTCTGTTTATTTGAACATATATTTTTACCTAAAGTTTAAAGTTCTATATGCTTTTTTTTTTAAATTAATAGTTTCGATTTATTATAAGAAATAGGTAAATACACAGACTGTAAGTTAAAAGTACATAAAATACAAACTTGTCATATACAGGATACATATTAAAGTTTACCTTCTTCCCATGTGAAGTATGACATCAAAATGCGTCTGTGTTACGTACTACCTATTGCCAGCGACTTCGTTCGTGTAATAATGATTATGTAAAGCACTATGAAGTTAATGGTGTTTCACATTTCAGTCAACAGAAAATGCCTGTCGCAAAATCCTTTCTTAGAGGATGTCTACTAGCTACCTCTCTGCCAAATTTTTTCCTGTAATTTATATAGCCTATATTGATCAATGATAATGTAGCATCCAAATGGTGAAATAATTTTTTAAATTGGTCCAGTAGTTTTTGAGCTACTTCGTTACAAAAATACAAATCTTTCCTCTTTATAATATTAGTATAGGTTAAAAGACTGTCATACTAACCTGTGTCTAATGGAAGATAATATGAATAAAAACAAACATTTTAAATATGCAATTTTATTAACTAGTTTACAGATCATATCTTATCAATACTCTATGTACATATTTACACTTTATATAATAAAATTAAGCTAACCTTTCCGTTTTTAATGCTACTTGAGATTAATATTAAGTGATTAACATATGATTAAATATTCAGAATATAGAAGAAAAAAACTTATAATTAAATAGTAAACTTATTTTCTACGTTTCGAGTCCAGTTGTTGTTACATATGTTCTGCCTACCTTTATTTAGTTTAGTGGCCTATTTATCTTTAAACAGCTAGAAGTAAATTAATAAACGAGATTCAGAAAAAATGGAAATATAACCTAAAAATAGGCTGCATGGATGATAATCCCCTTGTCTTTAATGTACGGGCAACAAATACTTTTTTGACGTAAGGAAGGCAGAGATTTTTAGCATGAGGTATTAATTACGAGGATTCCTTGGATTTTTTTCTGTAATATTTTGGAGTTTAATAGTGATATCTTGGAGACGCATGTTTGGTAAAATAAATTGTTCGATGCTGTCGACGTTGCGTGATGGGCGATCGAAGGGGAATCCCATGGCACGCTTGTCAGGGAACAGTTGGTCTTTCAAACCGCAGAAGCTTGAGGCCTCATCGCATGATAATTGTCGACCATTTGGTTGGTCCACCTGGAATTAATGATTACGAATATCAATTTAGATTATACAAAGAATATCTATTAGTTTAAGAAGGGGAGTGTATGTTAAGCCGAGTCTCCTGCGCGTGTTTTTTCGAAACATTAGACAAAAACATCGAAACATTGGGGCGTGGCCATACACATTTTTGTATTCGCACACAATGTTCTTTGTTTTCCGTGGTCGACGGAAAGCAAAAACATTGTGTACGGCCACGCCCCAATGTTTCTATGTTTTTGTGTAATGTTTCGAAGAAACACTCGCAGGAGACGCGGCTTTATGTTGACAGGGTATATTTCGACTAATACCAATATGATCTTGAAATGTAATTTTTTTACAGGTGTGGTAAAACAGTCTGAGTTATAAACATCATCAGTCTATCATTTACAGTATTTAACCATCCGTTTCATAAAAAATTATCGTTAGTTCTGATGACGTCACGCTTTAATTGATAACTAATCAAGAGAACACGAACGTAACACTTCAACTGTATATCGAGAACGAATTGTAAAGCATTTTAAAATCTAAAAGTTTGCATAAAATGCAGCATTCATTTAAAATTCGACAAAAAAAAAGTGATTTTTAGGTCCCAACCTCTAAACCAGTGGTTCTTAACCTTTTAGTGAAACCAACCAACTGTTAAAACCAACACTTAAAATCATACTTAATAACGGAAATAGTATTTTTTTAATCATTGACAGATTCTTGTACTGTAGTTAGTTTAGTGATGGATTCCACGTGACAGGCATTGCCTAGTATGGGACCATTGCAAATCATACCGTTATTTTAATTTAATAATAAATTGTAAAAGAAATTATAAGTATAGTAAGTTAAGGATCACTGCTCTAAACAATTTTATAGGTATATCTAAAAATGCTTACCCTATCCAATTCATAGTTAGAGAACATAACAAAAAGTTGATAAGCATCACCACCCTCAGACCCCTTCGGTACCAACATATGCTGAGGCCAGCCGCACCCGCAGAAGTTAAAAGTAGCCAAGTCCGGTCGGTTTGGACTTGAACCTTGGGCTGATAAGTCACGGAATGTCTGCTCGAATGGTATAGTAACCGATGATTGACTCGATTGGCGGGTTATTGTGTTTTGGCCGGAATTTACTGCAAATAAAAATAATAATTTTAATAACATTTCGTACTATTCTCTTTTTAATTATGAATATAAACGCGTCTTTTTTTTAGTTTGTTTGTATTTAGGCGTGTCAAAGCGTAAAAAAATTAAAAAAAGAACTGTCAAAAAACATCCGTGACTTGAAGCTTTTATATAAAAAGTGTAATATTTAAGATATGACAAATTTAAATAGGTTATTTCTCTTTGTTTTGTACCAATAAAAAGGAATTATTCACAATAAAATTATATTCATATTACATTTGGCATATTATTGTAACAGTAGATACTTACAATCAACAACAAATCTATCCATTTCTATAAACATCTTCCTCTGTTCGGATAACCTCCAAGCCAATTTCCGCTCATCTGTTTTTGGCGCCATAAATATACGGCACGTGGACCGCTTAGAACTGTCACTATTGACATTTATACTGTAAAATAAAGTTTGTACTATTAAAACATGCATGTAACGATTCTGTTGAATGAATATTGTTTTTGCATATTTATTACTAATATTTCTTATGTTTATTTGACATCTGGGGTTAAAAGACCAAACGATTTATTTCCCAAATATTTAAATTTGAGTATAAATTCGGATTATTAAGACATTTGTGGTAATACGTAAGTATTGAAAAATTCCTCAAAATAGAGAAACATGCATTTTCATTATCCCTCCAAAACATATTTTTGACAATGGCAATTTGTTTTAACGTCAAAAAAAAACAAATGACTAAACTCTGGATATTAAACCGTGTTGTTATTCGTTATTTAATTACTTTATATATTTTTTAAATTACTTTCACTCACACGTATCTAAACGGACGATGATTAAGATGAGTGAAACGGGCATAAACAGGTCCTCTGTCTGAGAAATCCAGACCTCTAGACAGGTCCACGTCACTCTCCATCCAGAATGTATTAAGTACATTATTGCCACCACCTCCCGTGTTTTCGATACGAACTGATTGTACCTGAACTCCTGGATTGTCAAGCTGGAAAATTTATCTATATTATTATTGAATGTCGACATAAGTACGACTGAACTCTACCATATATAATACAATGTGATTTATACTATAATAGAATAATAAATAAATCGCTAACTTTTTTGGTACTATTTAACACTAAAACTACCAACCGGTCAAAATGACCGGATGACTTGTGCTTGCTAAGTATTAAATATAATTCAATAAATATATTGTAGAATTGTAAAAAAAAAATAGAATCGTTTTCAAAAAATAATGAGAACGACTTTACATAAAAGTCCTGTGAAGAATTTTTGAAACCGGTCATATTGACCGGTTGGTAGTTCTAGTGTTAAAAAGAAAAAGAGAAATATTAAACCTCAGATCTTGTATATCGCATGACGAATTCGGATTCCTTATGCTTTTGGAAAGTGTCGTCAATCCAGGCGTGCCAGCGATAGAAGAATGGGTCACGCATGGTCGTCGCCTCATCTGCTATTACGCCGAAAGATTCCTGTGTCAAACGCAATAGTAAGTCATTCAAATAAAACAAATGCTAGTCTTCTTCTTTATTTAAACGCCCTTATTTTATACATCTAAGTATATCAAACTTAAAACATTTTATATTAAAGAAAAATTACATACAATAATAAAAACAAAAGAATAACTCAATTTTTAATTAGGAATAATATTGTATATTTTATTTTAAAACAAAAATATTAGTTACCAAGTAACGATGTTCAGGGTCATGTATGTAAGCAGCCATTGAGTGCCCATTGTTGTGAACTGTTCCATACAATTCACGATTTGGTGATAAAATACTAGCCTCCAACATATTACCTAAAGTGTCGATGTCCAATGGCTGGGTTTGACCATTAGGCTGTAAAAATACATAATACATTTGATTACATATGTGTTTTTGATACATTACTACGCCTGAAAAAAAAAACTAACCAACTGAACTCGTCCGCTGGCAATAGCCTCGTCCAACCTCGCCCTAAACTGCTCCATATCGCTTACAGTTACATTCAATCCATCAATAGGGCGGTTGAGGTCCTGCCAACGCATACCAGACTGACGCGGGGGCCATCCACGGGCAGAAGTCAGACTGTCCAGCTTAGGGAAATAAGCCTCAGGAATAGGTTCACGCCAGTTGCTGAACTTCTTTACTCTGGGTAAAGCGTTACACAAACGTTCGCAGTTGTATCTATGGAAATAGTATAAGTAATTTTAAAATAAATTAAAGTTCGAAGTTTTTGAAAAATATAATTCCGAAGCAAGTTATTTATTTTGTACTGTATTTGTGTACCTGGCAATAATCTGTTGGTGCATGTAAAAGAATAGTTCACCGCGGCGATCTTTAGCAACGATAGCTCTGTCGCTCGCAGTGAACGGGTACACTAAATGCCAGTGCCAATGATGAAGATTGATACCAATATCCTCACGGAAGTAAGCCAAACGATGTTCCTCTTCCAGATCTGTGGCCGTGTAGTCCCTTGGGATGATGATTGGAGTACGCTAAAATATATTGGAATAAAATTTACAACACCAAAGCCAAACGTTATTTGACAGTTACGTTCCATCTAATATGTTTACCATAATCTGAAATTCCTTTTATTATTTGTGTAATTAATTTTACTTAAATATTATGTTAAATATATAGTTCGTATTATAAATAACTATTTTTTATAGCGATAAAGTTGCTAAATTCTATTAATACTCTAAGAGTATTTTTTAAAATACTGAAAATTATTCAGAATGAACGGAACGTAATTTTATCAAAAAGTCACGTAGGCCCTCCTCGATTCAAACGTGTTTATATTTTGCAAGTAATAACCTTTGAAAAGTAAATATAAACTGGGTATAAAGTTCTAAATATGTGCTAAATTAAATAGAGAAACATGGAAGACTTCGCTGGAAGTAGTGGAGTTGTAGTTATTCGTGCCAAACCTGAAGGACAACGGAAAACTTTCAAGCCAACTATTCGCTCTGTAAATAAAATCCCTAGCGAAATTCTGAATGATGTATTACTGAACCGGGCTTGCGAATCTCTACCGCAGAACTATAATTTCGAGGTGCACAAGACAATATGGCGAATACGGTCGTTAAAGTCAAAACGAGTTGCCTTACAGTTACCTGAAGGTTTGTTATGTTTTGCAAAATATTTTTCATATAAATACAACTACATAAGCGTTTCAATTAATTACGCTATTTCGTAATTAATTTAAAAAACTGCTATTTTTTTTTAAACAGAATTCTTGTAATTAAAGTTACAATAAAATAATGTGTTTATTGAATTTTTATTTTTCAGGCTTAACAATGTTTGCTACAACGTTATGCGATATCATAGAGGCATTTACAGAAGCAGACACAGTTATAATGGGAGACGTCACTTATGGTGCATGTTGTATTGATGATTTTACAGCCATAGCACTCGGAGTGGATTTACTTGTCCACTACGGTCATTCGTGTCTCATACCAATAGACCAGACCAGTGGAATAAAAGTGTTATACATATTTGTAGACATTAAAATAGATCCGTCTCACTTTATAGATACAATAAAACTAAACTTTCCAAAGAAAACTCATTTGGCTATAGTTGGGACAATACAATTTGTTACGACACTGCATTCTGTGGCCAAGAATCTCAGGAACGATGATTACATTGTCACAGTTCCACAATGTAAACCTCTGTCACCTGGAGAGATACTAGGGTGTACGGCTCCTAGAGTCGATTCTGATTTTATTGTATATTTAGGGGACGGGAGATTCCATTTAGAAGCTATTATGATAGCTAATCCAGAAGTTCCTGCATATAAATATGATCCATATGAAAAGAAATTTACTCTTGAAAAGTATGAACACAACGATATGAGGATGAACAGACAAAATCAAATTGAAACTGCTAAAAATGCAAATAGATTTGGCCTGATTCTAGGCACTTTAGGCAGACAAGGAAACACAAAGGTCTTAGCTAATATGGAGAAGCAAATTAGAAATACAAACAAAACTTATGTTAAGATTTTGTTATCGGAAATATTTCCTAGTAAATTAGCTTTGTTTGAACTGGATGGCTTCGTTCAAGTCGCATGTCCGAGGTTGTCTATAGATTGGGGGACTGCTTTTCCGAAGCCACTACTAACACCATATGAGTTTTCAGTCTCACTCGGCAATAGTAAATTTTTAAAAGACGATGGCACTTATCCCATGGATTTTTATTCTAATGATAGTTTAGGGCCTTGGACGCCCAATTATAAGCCGGTGTTCTGTTCTGGTACGGACAAGAAATGTGATAATTGTTGTGAAGACAGAAAGGGATAGATTGATTAAAGCGGGATAGACACAGCTTCTGTGATTATTTACTACAATTATTGTAATATATATAAATATTTGAATAGAACTTAACTAACTGACCTTACACTCATGTTCCTACTAGGGTAGGCAGAGATTATGAAGCACTCACAAACTCTTCTTTCCATATATTTCTATTATGCTGCTTTCATTGCTCTTCTATACTACTTTCTTCCATTCTGGTCAACACACTGACCCTAAGCTTGTACAGTGACTTAAAACTAGCTTCTTATTAGAATAGGTTGGTACTTACAGGCACGTCTCTAGGAACGACGTTAGCGATTTCACGGGCTTGGGAGAAAACTTGTGAATCCATAAATTTGGCGGGAAAAGATTCCGCGAAGTTCTGAAGCGGAATATTTTTAGTGTCTGGCCTAGTATTTAAAAATCGAATAAGTTATTTATTTTTAAAATATATGTTTTTTTAATTGAATTTTGTCTTTTATTACCTGTGTGAGAGAGCGACGGAGTAGCAGTAATTGAATAATTGTGGATTGAGATTGACGCGTGCGAAGGCGCATGTGGAGAGGAAGTCCTGCAGCTGGTTCTGAGGGACGGCTGTGAGAAAAAGGTTTATTAATACATCACTCAGTCTATTATGATCAAGATTATTTACGATCGCTATAATATATGTAGTCAGTCACCCGCTCAATTCTATAACATACTAATTACCGTTAATCTGCAGATTTGAATTAGCTAGCAAATAGTCATTGACGTTTTGATGCTTTTAGCTTTTATTTAGCGGGCTTGCTTGTGTATGTATGTAACGTTAAAGGATACCTCACTAAAATAACCCACCCATCAAGGCATCTATAACTTCAGCAGCCATTTCCTGATGTCTTGGTAGAAAGAGCGAGAAATCGGCATCTTTAGGCAGTTGTTTTGCAATGCGGAAATTTGGTACTCTGCTCAGATTTTTCAGAGGAATTTTCTCAGTTGCATCATCGCCGTAGCGGTCGTTCAGCTCAATGCCATTGCTGGCATATTCTGGTGTCTAAAAACAAAATTGTCTACATAAAGATGGAAGTAAAACTCATTGAATATATACATTTTTAAATTAAAAACGGAAAGTAGGTAAACGGATAATGCCTTGACCTCAAACTACGATACTCTTGTTATTTATTTTAACTTAATTATTTGATCAACAGAATAAACAAGAAAATCTCGCCTGCATTTAAAACAAAATGACGTCATATTAATTTATAGCGTTGAAATGAAATTAGTTTATTAGCTACTATTAAAGACGCGCTTGCTCATCGTTAGACTCTAGAATGGCTTCGGAAAGGTGTATGACGAAAAGAAGACCACATGAAACTCGTCAAATAAGAAATAATAACACAATTTATTTTAAAAAAACAACTGTCAACTGTCGCTTAGCTTATAAACTGATTACTATGTTTGTCGTTGAGTCAATAGAAATTGAATCTTATTGATAACACCAATAGGTATATAACATAAATTGACTAAGAATAATGATAATATTTTATCACAAATAAATAAACTAAACAACTGTATTTACGAATAACGTTTTTACTATTAGAAAGATAATTATTTAATACGCTTTTTGACCTACGAGGCCTTTATTTGCGTGGGGCAATAAAACAAGCTATTTAATTTAATTTACGAGAAAACAATAAGTTAATGACACGGCAATTCGGTTCACATCACGTTTTTAATAGAGACAATGACGTGGCCGATACGCTTATGAGTTTTATAACAAATACCTATGTGATTTAGATCTATCTATACTTCTTCTTCTTTTATTAATGGCCTCAGATATCTATTAAAGACAATTCTGCCAATGTCGAGTATTCAGGCAGCAGCCCAATTAGAAATTATAAAATTTTAATTCACACGTAAACTCTTATGTACGATATATCTATAGTTATACTTAATATTCTTATACGTCATACGATATACTCTTCTTCTTTTGTTAATGGCAGACAGTGGCGGCCTTAGCCATTGCGAGGCCCTTTGTCTTTCGTGAAAAGTATGTGTGCGACAGTAGATCTGGTTGCTTGGTTTAGGTATTTGTCATATTTGACGAGAAATGCTACAGTTATACAAATAAATAAAATTTGAGTTTTAAAATATTTTACATTGAAACTTTTAAAAACGAGGCCCCGGGCGATTGCCCCGTTCGCCACCCCCTAAGGCCGCCACTGATGGCAGAAGTCCAATGAATACAATTCTGCTAATGTCGAATATTTGGGCGATGACTAACGTGACCATTTTTATTTTGTATCAGAGCGGGACGTTTATGGAATTTTGTGTATAAATAAAAAAAATATAAACCATGTTCTCCCTTAGCAACGTTTAAATGCAGAAACATTCATGATGAATTTTAAACCCTTAACTTGAGTGATGTATGTATGATTAGGCTAATTTAAAGAAAAAAGAAATATAGTACCAATGTACTTGTACATGAAATACATACCAAAAATTGTTCAGTAAGTTGGAACACGGAATTATTTTCACCTTTCGGCGTAATCAGAGGCTCAGAAGGTCGATCAAACAACAACTTTAAGCTTTCCACCACGTCAGCCATTTGGACGATTTTGTTTTAAACTTTGAAATTACTTCGAAATCACTTCTCATAGGAAGAGAAGTGGAAATGTCTTTTTATGTTACATATTCCAGTTTTTATATACGTACATTCGATGCGGACTATCTGACAATGGGTTTGGGTGCAAAACCGCATTCCGATATGATAATATGGTTCACACGCGGTCTGTTGCAATTACGACCGCGACATCCTCTGTTTTATAATAACAATAATAAATCCTTTATTACTTTAAGCAAATAAATAAATAAACTAAAAGTACAATATCTAACATTGGCTTATACAACCGGAATTATTATTAAAAGCGATTTCTTCCAGTCAACTAATATGGGGAAAATTCGTGTATAAAATAAAACTCATAGGTACATATATCTTATATATACATACATACATATATGTCAACTGAGACTTCCTTTGCTCAGCGACCAAAGTGTTTTTCCTTAAAGTCTATTGTAGATGATATATTATGCATATACTACGTGTAAAAATGATTTTAATTGTGCGTAACTTGCTATGTTAACGGATTTTAATGTTTTCTGGAACAATCGACGAGCAATGTTCGAAGTTCAAACGCAATTCCGGGAAGACCGGAAATGCACAGTGGACACGGACATAATGATTCATGTTGTCATTTTGTCTCGTTACAATGAAACCTAAACTGATTTTAAAATTTCCTATCTTTTTATTAGGTATATTGTATGAAAGAACAATAAAACGATAAAAAAACAATCACAGTATATTTGTATATTTCAATTATCACATTGTTAATTACAAAACTAAGAAATAAATATATTTGGACTACATCATCATTGCTATAAATATGAAATAAATAATCTAATAAATTATTTATAAACTATAAATAACATTTAAAAATGAGTATTATTTTTCTTGCAAAAATTTGCACGCAATTTCCAAAAATTTCTCTGGTTTCTGACTATGAACCCAATGGCCGGCTCCATCCACAAACACTAGTTCGGCTAAAGGGAAATATTCCTGGATTTCCGGCAGATCATTTTTTCTGAAAATTGAATATTATGAGAATATATTAATGAAAAGTATTGTCTTTAAATAATAAAAAAAACATGTCAAACATTGATATCAAAGAAAAGAGAGCATGATCATGTGACATATTGATTATGTGACGTTTCAGAATAGTCATGCAAAATTCTTCTTTCATTCATTCTTCTCTTTCTTGTTTGTTAAAACAACTTTTAATATATTTTCATACACATATTACGTACAAGTGACATTCAGGAGATTAAAAACTATAATATCATAGTACTATTCTTAAATTATTCTCAAATACCAAATTACTATTGAAATATGACTTACTATGCAGTTAACAAAGCTTATAAAAGGCCACTTTAAAGTCAGTGTAATAGTAGGTCATATAAAATATTTTAAATCGTATATATGGTGTATTAAAAAAATATATATTACCCAATAAAATCTGACATAGCACCACCAATAAAAAGCGTAGGCCCGGAGTATTGCAGCCCCTTCAAATTTGATGGAAAAGTGGATATATTTGATTGAAAATTTTCTCTAAGAGCAGTCAAATTGACTCTCCATGTATAAGATCCAGAATTAGTCTGAACCAGATTCGTTATAAGGAAGTTCCTTAAATTAACATCAGGAGTTATTGATTGCAACTGCTCATCAGCTAATTTCCGAGCTTTGGACATGGGGATGCCAGTCCTGATAGAAACACTGGTCATCGCATCAAAAAGATTAAGCATTGAGTATATTTGAGGACTAGTTTTGACTGGTGATATATCAACTACTAATAGGCTTGAAACAAGATCCGACTGAAAATAAAAAAGTAATCATTATTGAATAAATTATTTTTAGTACAAGCTAAACTGTTATATAATACTCATTTTTAAATTACTCTGGTGTATGGACCTATGCCTGATGATAAGCCAGAGTACAATCAATAAAAAGTGACAACTACCACCACTAAGTGTATGCAGACCATAGTTACTTCCACTTGTGGAGATAAATCCATACCATATAGATTGACAGGACCCACTCTTGGTATTCTTCCCTACTTTCAAACTGATCC
This sequence comes from Tineola bisselliella, assembly GCA_028551675.1. Lineage (NCBI taxonomy): Eukaryota > Metazoa > Arthropoda > Insecta > Lepidoptera > Tineidae > Tineola > Tineola bisselliella. Next base: position 17,424 of record JAPWLS010002474.1, read on the forward strand.
CCAAATATGACTAGCCAAAATGTCACCTCACAGGTATTATGTTTAACAGTCGTCATACTACTTTGAGATGATAAACTGAGTATATTAATACACTTTTTTTTTAAATATTTTTGTAACTAGACAGTTCCCTAAATCAGGCTTTGAGTATAAATACTATAAAAGCGATTACAATTCGAGATACTTACACAGAGCAAAGCAAGGACCATAGCAGTCCGTCCGCCCATGCTGTGACCCAGCAATGTCACCTTATTAAGATCTAATTTCTTCAATAATCTCATGATATCATTAGCCATATGAACATAAGAATGCTGTGATGAATGTCTGCTATCGCCATGGTTCCTAGCATCAACACTTATAACTTTTCTACCAGTCTTCTTATGTATAGCTTTACACATACTATTCCAGTTATTTTTTGATCCTAATAGTCCATGAAGGACTACCAAAGGAGCTTGATTCGTGTTTACTTCAGAAGTTGTTTCATAAGAAGCGTAAGCTAAATCAACAGTCTCTGCTTCGATCGCTGTATTAATTTTATGTCTTACTGTAGTTAAAATTGGTATAAAACTATGATTAGGAGATATTTGTTTTGCTAATCGAGTGAAATTTAATCGTTGCAGGATCATCTTCTCACAAGAATTTATCTATCTCCATTTATTTGACGATTACGAAATTTCGAGGTTACCTTTTCGAAATGTCAACGTCAAAGAGTGACACTTTAATTTTTAATTTATTCATCTGGAACTTCCCCACTGCTGCCACTTAAAGAAAATGAATTCACCAATTACATCGTGGTTCTAGCTTTTAAACGGCATAAATAATTACAATAAATTATAATAGTTTTTATCACAGCATAAATAAGCATTACGCAATAACATAAAATATTGTATTACTTGAAATTGTAAATGCAACTGTTACTTGAAGAATGCAACTTCATTTGACATGCATGCATAAGTTCAAGCTAAGTGCAATGCATTATTAGGTTCACAGAGTCCAGGCCAATACATGACCTAAAGTTAATTATGCAGCGAATGCGATAACCAATTGCCATGTCACATATGTATGCACTTGAGCTGTTTTATTATTAAACACTCCGAACTAGCGATATTCCAAAGTGTGTAGTAATTATTTCGATTTAGTTGTTGTGTTTAGTAATCCGCTCAAGTATGAATCGAATTTATTATTTCGTTAATTGAATACATTATTTATTACACCATTTAATTGATCTAATTTACGTAGTAAACAAATTTTAATGGCCTCGATTGATTATTCGAGTTTACACATTATCACGGCGAGTCTTCGATTGATGAATTATGGATAATCTTCCATTGTATTATATGATATATCAGTAGTTTTGAGGTCAGAAGAAAATGGCATCAGCAAAATAATAAATTTAGGGTGATGAGATTATAGCTGTTGACCCAATCTATTATATGTACCAATACTCCAGGTTAGCTATCCCAGTGTTCGTCTGTTCGTACCAACCTCAGAAAATACATAATGTATAAAATTAAGATTTTATCTGAGTGATCGATTCACAAGGAAGGTGTATAATTTATAACATGATAATAATTGATTAACTAACAACTTTTACAATAAAAATAAAATAAAACATTAGACAAAAAAAATAATTTTATTATTCTAATTCACAAGTTCAATATAATTATTTTAATCACCTTAAAAACGAAATAGTTAATTCTAAAAAGGCCGCAGTATTTTCAACATGGACGTTGTGACCAACTTTAGGAACATATTTTACAACTGCTTGGGGAAACATGCTGCGGATTGCGTTTATGTCGTCTGGTCTGAAAAAAATAAATAAACTGGAAATACGGGAGAGTTTTTTCTTAAATTATAGACTTTCAAATAATAGAGATCATTGTGCTCTATATAAACTAGGCCCAATGATAAACCGATGGAAGTCCTACGTTCGGATTCAATATTAAAAAAACAAAACACACTCACGGTAAGAACTCAGACAGTTGACCTCCAATAAAAAGCGTTGGACCAGAAAACGTATTGTTCATAAGAGATTTTGGAAACTCGACAATATTTTGAAATTCATTCACTAACACATCTAAATTGACAAGCCAGCCGATTTTATTATCTTTCTTCTGTATATTCATAGTGACAGCGTTTAATATCATATCATCTTTTACAATAGGAAGTAGTTGCTTACGAACTTCCCTCTTTGCAATCTCCGCGGTTTTCATTTGGCTTAAATCTATGTTTTTCATCAAAAGTAAAAGTTCTCGAAAGAATTCTGACAGCTGTTTCGGCGATGAGACCGGGGATATGTCTATTATAACCAATTTTGGGACTAAAGATGGCTGAAAAATATAAATTTTAAATTAATAAACTGCATAATTGAATGCAGGATGTCTATGTGGATAATATAGAGTATGTACCCTATGTAAAAATGTATTTTAGCTCATAAGATGATGAGATGTAAATAGTGGTATAATAATAATAAATAATATAAAACAAATGCTATCTTTTTATAATATACACATTCGGTCCTTAACAAACAATTGCGCTTTCTTTTGTTTTTTTTTGGTTAACCAAGAATAATGAAGAACGAATACTTTTCAATAACAAAATGTATTATATAAATAACATACTCGATTAAAATACATATGTTATTTATTATTATATTATATTAATTACGAGTTTAAGTATGTATTATTTTGAATAATCACAATCACAAAGTACCTCCATAAGTGCTACAGTCATTGCTGTCCGTCCTCCCATGCTATGGCCAATTATGGCTGCTTTTTTAATTGATAATTTCTCATATAATTTAATAACATCTGACGCTAACGCTTCGTAGTTGTGGGGGGAAGCGTGTGGACTGTTCCCATGGTTTCTCAAGTCTACTGGTATTATGCAACATTGTAGAATCTGTATAAATGATATATAAGGAATTAATTAGTAATCTATATACAGTCTAAACTCCATGTAACGTCATTCGATTTAACGACAAACTCCCTAAAGCGTCGCAATCACTTGTCTGAAATAAACTTTTCTAATTCACCTTATTCTTCTCTCCATTTAATGACAACTCTCTATAACGCCATAAAATGCACATGTCATGACAACTATTCAAATAATAACTCTAACAATAGTAAAAAAATATCTAATCAAATCAAAAATCTTTATTTCGCGTAAGCTTTTGCATATAGTCAAAATCTATGAGATTTCAGAAAGACATGACGAGAAGAAATCACAAGAAACTCGCCAACATAGTCTGTACAATACAGAGTAACCTCAATGTATCGTCACTCTATATAACGATTTCCTCGATTTAAAAAATTTTTCGCAATCCCCTAGAACTGCCCGTAAGAGCTAATGCAAAATATACCTTTACTTTACGAATACATTTGTTTAAAATCTTTTTATAACGACTTTTCAATCTTTGCAAAATATAAAAATAAAGTATTATTTACCTCTATAACAGGGAAAGCAGATTAGTGCCTACGTAAAGCTGAGATTAATAATTTTTTTTAAACCTTGTTAAAACGAATCGTATGCCAACTTAACCTCTTTATAACGAACCTTATTGTAACTAATTACTTGATATGACGAATTATTTTATGATTCCTTTCAGTATCGTTATATCAAGGTTGCATGGGCCATGGGCAGTCTTAAATAATACCTATGTAACTAGCAAACTATACCCGCGGTCTTACCCCGGTTATATTTTTTGTGTCGACTGTCTAGTGTGAACTTTCTTAGGGATATTAAGTATTATAGTTAGTACCTAGATAATTAAGTTTTTTAGGTTTGATTAGGTACCTTGTAGGTCAGAACCAGGGTGGGGCAAGCATGCAAGGTTGCACTGTATAGTGTAAGTATATATTTATATGTTTTATGTGGTTATTAAACAATACCTTTTTTAAAACTTTACCAACGCTTCTGTAATTCTTCTTTTTCCCCAACAAACCGTGTAGAATCAAAATCGGTGGTTTGTGAAAATCCCGAGGATTCCCGATCACACTGTACGACAACTCGACTGGCTGCGGTCGGTTGGCGCTCGCATAAAATCTGCTTAATTGTTTTGTTGTAAATTTTGGCAATAAAGAACGGATATACATCGGTTTTAAACTTATGATTTAGATTAAATTATCACAATTATTATTAACTCGTCATTTTTGTGACAGATTTGTCATTTGTCATTTTTGTAAAAACGCTTCATTGTCGAGGGGTACAGGGGGACAGGGGCAGAGGCGTCTCGTCTTAAAGAGCGCTGGTGCAGTGCACTCCCACGAAAATTACAGAAGTAATCTATATTTCTTCATAATACATACTATCCTTACATTACATTCATTCTATTCTACTATGCCTATACAATAGTATATTATATTACCTATATCTACGCCGCTGTAATATTACTTCTGTAATTTTCATGGGAGTGCACTGCACCAGCGCTCTTTAGGACGAGAGACAGGGGGGCTACTCAGGCGCACGAACTTTGGACGAAAATACGGAAGTTCCCTACTCAGGAACACTTACGTACCCGTAATCATTCACGAAATTCCGGATTTGACAGCGACGTCATGACGGATAGGCTACTCAAGGCATATTTTACGGAACTTTGTCAGGACTTTTTACGGGCTTATATGTCAAAATTCACGTAAGCCGTCAGGTGACGGCCGTATCACAAAACTTCGGATAAGCCCAGGTAGCCCCCAGGTACGGAAGATGAATATATATATTTTATAATTAAGCAGGAATTAGTTCATAGGGGTACTGAAGAAATTATTTAAGAAAAATAATTCTAAATACGCTCCCATACCTCAATATACGAGTATACTAAAATTAAATTATAAGCCAGAATATGCAAACAATAAAGTAATCAAATTGATTATACCGTATACGTTATTATTCTTATTAAGATTCTTATGGTTCCACTTTTCATCAAAATGTTCTATCAACAAAAGTTGTAATGGTATTTTTTTATTATTACTATATGGAGAGGAAATAGGTCGTGTCGAGAGATGAAAGAAATAGAAAATTGGTTTAAATTAGAAACGCCTTCAACTAACGTTTTTTTATGGTAACCTCGTATACGATCACATATTGTTTTACCTGATATTAAACTAGATTGGAGTGCTTGAGGGGAGACAACTGTTATCCTTATCACAGACAGATGTCGCTTCTGCTATTAGCTGGTTTGGATATATGAATTGACGACACCCGACTACTTCTAAGCCGAATCTGACTTCATGGGTATATATATAGCTTAGGATAGCATACCAGGTTAATAACCATTCTGCCTATCACGCTGAATGAATGCGTTTGAAATAAAAATGTCCTATAGTGATATATTTAAAGTAGTAGGTTTAGCCACGTGTCCTCCACCTGACGGTTGCCCTATCTTGGATACGCATTGTAATGTTAACAAACGATGATCACTGACTTGCGTTTGTTATTGTATAAATACATTTTAATTAAATCGTGAATGCTCATTTCATGACACCGGCATTCACGCGCGAGTCTGTTCCTTTGTGAGCGCGGCTTTATGTTATTTGGATAAGTTGCTTTAGCGTAACAGCACTGCTAGATTGTGAACTGGGTGAGTTTTTATACAATTAGTACGTTTTATATTTAAAAAAAAATACTTTTACTTATTGTGCTTTTTAGAATATTTATTTGAAATTTAATTAATGATGTAGCGATGTTTTAAATTATTTATTATTCGCGAACATGACTTAACTAATTTAAAATACTTCATAGGGTTTGCCATCGACTTTGTTTTGATTAGACTAGACATCCTCAACATCTAGTATATACTGTCCAATGATTTAGAATTAAATGTAATGCCAAGAAAATAAAAAACAAATATTTATTTACATAAAAAACATTAAGGATGTTTTGTAAACTTTTAAAAATGACTACACATTTAACGGAAAAGCTTTCAAAACGTCCAATTAAATTAATTAGATAGGACCACAAATTTTTTTCATTCGCGGATTACCACATCAGATCTCTTTTGTTTTGTTCACGAAATTGGCTGACCGAACCTCAAAAATCTCTAATAAATACCCAATAGTACAAACATTGAGTTGATGTCGGAATCTATATAGCCCTTTTAATGTAGGTAATAATTAATTCATATTATTAATAAACAGTTTTGAGCTATAATCAATATATATATATATAGTTTATTTGAGGTTATAGTAATATAAATTATGAACAAGTGAACCAGACGTCGTAAATTGACGTTAAAAATATTGTATAGGTTCTGACGAAAATTATTTATATAAAGGAAGAGGGGTCGCTCGTGTCAACCATATAAATTTTATTTGCATTCCATTATTGAAATAAAATTATTTGTACGTATTTTCAAGTTAAAGTAAAAATAACTGTTGGTAAATTAATATTAGTGTAGACATTTTATTCGTAAAACAATTGAAAAACGGAAACTTTGAAACGTTCTATTTGAAAGTTGGTGTCTTATCGTTTTTATACATATATGTATGTACTTATTGAAAGAGCGTCTTCGGTATGCCAAATCAATGCGAACCTATCGGTGATGCGCGGAACTAAAATTTCCCATACAATCAAAAAAAAAAATTGACATCTATGAAATAATTAATGTTTAAATCCTTACTTGGGACAGGCGTTACGCTTAAAAATAGTGGATTTATTTTTAAGCTTGTAAGTAATTAATAATTTTTAACTTGGAAATTAATAAAATACGATTCTTATTAAGTATTTAGGTTTTTAATTAAATTAATATTAGTAAAATAACAAAGCGTTTAGCAATTCAAATTATGTAGTATTAGAAGTCGCGAATAATAAAATATAGGTCAAATGTTTCGAAATATTTACATACCTTTACGCAATTCGGATGGGCACAGTCCTTGAACCTGGAATTGTGAAAAGATGGGTCATTTGACCGGTTAAATGTGTTTCATTGTTATGCGCAATAGTTTGCTTGTCATGCTTAAATTTCGTATAGTTTTTTTATTTTATTTACAAAAAAAAAATTAGAATTCATCAATTTTATTATTTTTTTAAAATGAAAGGTTTTTAAATTTATTTTCTTATTAAAAACAATATTCCGTGATTTTAATATAATTTGATATTTTTTTATGTCGATTTAAGTCAGTTAGTAAACTAAGGCAATACTTAAGACCTGTCAAAGACAATTGAAACTTGTTTAACGGCTTCTGGGACGTAGCGTTTATGATAGCCATTACACTGTAATCTCGGGTTCGAAACCCAGTTTAAAAAAATTAGAACTATGGGCTTATCGCGAATTTTAGTCTGGTTTTCGAACCGAGTTCGCTTCAAGCGATTTGTATGGAAATTTGAGCAGCGCCACCGCGTGCGGATTTGGAACTACAATATTTTAGATACTTTTTGTTAATTTTCGAACGTCTCGATCTTTCGTTCATTTGATAGATTGCTGGTGCTCGTTAGTCGTTAGTAAAAATTCATGATCCCGATTGCTAACGGATCCGTTTTACATGTGACAGCTCGATTCGAAAGCCAGACTGAATTCGTGATAAGCCTACAGTTCTAGTTTTTATTATAGAACAAAGTAAATATCTTTTTTTTTTTGATTTAAAAATATCGTATTATTATAAAATTACCGATTTTAAGGTTGATATGTTTTATACATTATTTTCAGTATTATTTTGGACACAATATGAGGGCGTTAATAGAAAATGCGACATATTATTATAATTATTTAAATGATGAATTGGCCGGTGAGTAATGTTTATGTTGGCAAACCAATATATACATGTTTCATATACTTATGTACCTACTAACATTACATTTTTAAAGATAATTGCAGTTAAGCAAAAATGTATACAAGTAATTCTCAACCACTTTTGTGTGCTACGAAATTCGAAAAGTGTGCCGCCAAATTTTAAATATATAATAATGATAATATTATTAAACAATATGATTTAATTTTTTTAAAACTTTTCTTGTTCTTTGTGTGCCGTCAAATTTTGAAATCGTTAAAAGTGTGCCGCAACAAAAAAAGGTTGAGAACCACTGATGTATTTTAACATTCTATTGTACAGGCTATGATTGGCGAGTCTCTTGTGATTACTTCTCGTCATATGTCTTACCGAAATCTCCGTAAACTCTATGCGTAACATCGAGATAATCGAATCTTAATTTTCAGATCCAAGAACAAAGAATTTATTCATGATATCAGGACCATTGCCTCTCATAATAGTTCTTGTCCTGTACAGACATTTCGTTCTGCATTGGGGTCCATCCTTTATGAAGAATAGACAGCCGTATAACCTAAAATACATTTTAATTGCTTATAATATTTTTCAAATTTACAAGTGTGCTCAGTTGGCCTGGGAGGTGAGCGTTGTTTTATGTTTTGAATTTCCTGTAGTCTTCTTCTCGTCATACACCTTATCAAACCCATTATAGAGTCTAACGATGAGTAAGCGCACGCCTTTAGCGCCTATGCTAATAAACTATTTTCATTTCTTTTAATTTCATAAATTAATATAACGTCTTTATTACGTTTCCTTTGTGCATAATCGTAATATAACATTTATGAGTAAAGAATAATTTATTGTTATAATAAATATGTTTTCCTTAAGAATTATTATATCTTTTGAATCTCATTAATAGTTAAGTTATTAGTCATGTAATTCTTAGATTGAAATTAAATCTTTAGGCTGAATCTAGATAAAAAAGTTTTGATTATTTAAAATTAAAAATCTAATTATTCTTACTGGTTTATTTTTTAAATTTTAAAATCTTTGCCAAATCTAAGGGCTATACCTATACAGCATTATTGTTTGTGTTTTTTTTTATAGAATAAATTAAAACTTTATTAATTGATTATTTATTTTTCAGGCGTTTTACCTCATTTACTGGTCGGGTTATTACAGTATAAGATGTCAAAAATTAATAGACGGCACCACTCCTTTGGACTTGTTAATTGTGAACAGAATCTGGCAATACTACATGATTAAGTTGTTAGATTTGTTTGATACTGTGAGTGTACTTACGTTGTTTGTTACTGATTTATGATCTATGACAAATGGGGGTGGGAGGGGAGCAGCATGAGGCTTTTTGAAGGATTATTTGTGGCTCTCGATAAATGTGTACCCGAGTTCCCTTTCCATTTTTGTGCTATTATTATATATATATATCTTTTTAAATTAATATCGTTCTGTATGTGTTTAAAATGTCTTTTAAATTACTGACAACAAATATGAAAGACTAAGTACAACGTTTTTTAATACCTTTTGAATATGTTTTTAATACCTGAAAAATGGCTCGGACTATCAAAAGGTTGGCCACTCGACTATGGCTGATCTATTAGGAGTCAAAAAAAATTCTAGTATGTTTGGAAAGAAATCTCTTTCCCTTATGAAACAACAAACAGCCGATATATCAAGTTAAAACTATTCTTTTTCAGGTCTTTTTCGTTTTCCGCAAGAAATTCAATCAAATATCATTTTTGCATGTCTACCATCACATGGGGATGTGTCTTCTTGGATATCTTGGTACTAAATATGTTCCAAGTAAGTTAACCTTATTTGAATTTGTTAACACTTATCGATATTGTTAGATTTTATTTTTTATCACTATTATTTATCAAAGACAAGGCAATGGGACCTATGCAGCCTAGTTTTCCCGCCAAAACTTTTTTATTTTTTTTTAATTTGCAGGTGGCCATGGTGTTATGTTGGGTCTTATTAACTCAGTTATTCATACTATAATGTATTCTTATTACCTTGTGGCATTGACTAAGCCGTCATGGGTACGACAATGGTGGAAGAAAATTATTACACAAATGCAAATTGTAAGCTATTTACTATTCAGCTTCATGTCAATAGCTTAGCTTACGAATGATATTAGTAGTACTCTACATACTTCATTTTCAGGTGCAATTCCTGATGTTAATCATACACTTTGGACGGGTGTTCTTTGAGCCAAACTGCGAATACCCAAATTGGATCAGTCTGTCTTTCCTGCCACACAACATTCTGATGCTTATACTGTTCCTAGATTTCTATTTCAAAAGTTATGTTAAGAAGAAACCCGTTAAAACTAATAAAGACAATTAGATAAGCTAATAATATGTTATTTGTTTTTTTTTTTACATTGCCTAATCTTTTAAATTCCTATTGCAGTCCTCTTTTAAATTCCAGTTTAAATATAACATACTTTTAAAATAATTATTCTGTATATATTTAAAATGCTGTTAATAATGTATCTTCTTCTTTTATTATTGGCCTCAGGTATCTATTAAAGACAATTCTGCCAATGTCGAGTATTCGGGCAGCAGAATTATAAAATTTTATTCACACGTAAACCATCATGTCAAAAAACTTCTTTAATAATTTATGTAGAAAAGTTTTGTACTGTTATCTGAATCTGATATCTATCAATTTTATTGTTTATAAATGTTTTAAATGTATTTATTTATTAAATATACATTACTAATACGTAGTAACATGCCAACCAAGTTATACCACCCAGTCATAGACAACTTAGAATATACACAAGAATAACGTTTTATAAATTTACAGAATAATATAAATAATAATAATTTAATATTATTTTAAATACTAAAATCTAGCAACCTCAGACTGCACAAAATCAAAATCATAGTCATATATAGTGACAAATAATATAGTTGTCATTGCCTTGGATTTAAAAAATAAAAAGTCAAAATATATAGTTCGTGTTGTGTGATTTATTTATATTCCATCTGATTTGTTTTCCCTTATTTAATCCAGTGTTAGAATTAAAATGAAACAATATGTCTGAGACGAAAAATATGGATAGACCTGGCCAGAAAGCACTCGAAAATATGAGTTTACTTAAGTCAGATAGCACAGTTTTTAAAGTTCCTAAAATTCCAAAATTAAAGAAAACAAGGGAGAAAAAACGAACTAAAACCACAAAATTCGTTGTACTTGAGGAGGAATTATACATAAATGTAAGTATTTATTTTCAAGACTTATTTAAAGTTAATATTTCACAACAATTCAGCAGGAGACTAACTTTTTTATTGTTACAGGGTATTGCGAAGATAATTGAACGTGATTTTTTTCCTGATTTGGAGAAGCTAAAAGTCCAAAATGATTTTCTTGAAGCCACAGAGAACAAAGATTACGCTCGGCTTAGGCAAATTACACAAAAATATAGTGGTGGATGCCGGCCACCTACGGAGCCATGTGAGAATATTATTTAACATTCATTGACAATTATTTAGTACTCATTATAGATATTAGGTAGATTAATTATCCCTTATAAAGTAATATTAATCTAGTACATTATAAAACATTGTTTTAACTAGAAATTATTTTAATTAAGATAATTATTTTGGGCTAGGTAAACCCTAGTGTCACAACATAGTGCATCGTGTCACATTTATTTTGAACTACTATTTGGTTATTATTGGTTATTGAATACAATTGAAAAATTAGTTTATTATAGTTCATTACAGTGGTTTATATCTAATTAGCGGTATAAAGCTAGGTTAAAACGTACAGCAAAATGCACAATACTATGAAATCGTATTTTGATTATTTTAGCAAGACTATAGTCATGAAATAGATAAATATTTATTATTAATAACTCAACAGATGCATCTCCAGCAACTTTTGACACACCGACCATGGATCGCCCGTATTCTCCGGCAGCACCAGACAAATCACAAAAGTCCAATCAATCAGAAAATCAAGAAGCACCTAAAGAAAAGGATATAACAGATAATCAAAGTCTAGGTAATTATTATTTTTAACATGCAACCAAATTATGGGGCACTAAATATAGTAAGTGAATTTTCAGAATAATATACTGGTTAGTCTTATTGTATCTAAATCTGTGGTTCTTAACCATGGTGGTCTCTAGAAGCTCCCAAAGTGCTCTGTGAAGCAATCCTAAATTTATTTATATAACTATAGTGCTATTCTTATAGTTTATAATTTCTTTTGTAATGATTCTGTTAAAAAATATACTATTTTCGTTTCCTATTAATAAGTATAATTTATTTATATTTACATTTATTACCATGAAAGTGTTGGTGGTTAATAGCAAGACAGAAATTTTGTTGAATGGTCCCCCATCACTAAACGTCTAAGAACCACTGATCTAAATCATTCTAGATATCTTGTCTCAGAGTAGAGACAGTTACAAGACTCTTAATAGAATGAAACAAGCTAACGGAGTCCCAACAGGAGTATCACTACACCCTCAATATGAATTAATAGAACCTTTTCTGCATAGATTCATTTCTGTCAAAACACACTAGCGAAGACAATGCCAGCTACGACCGTGTGATTGCGCTGGAAGACAGAAGGAGGTGTGCCAAATTAACTGATCAGTTTGAAGCGGAGATCACAGCAGGGGCTTTGGCTGATGCTGCATTGAGATTGCCTTCTATTGAGGAGCAGGCTGATCAGACAGATAGGCCTAAAGAGGTAAGTTTACTGATGATTCATAACTGTATATTAATGTGTTTGATACCCATTTGAAACTTACTTAAATTAAACATATACCATATGACTGTAGAAGTGTAGACCATTCTAATTTGAGATTAGAGCATTATGGCACATATACAGAATCTATGGTCGAGTATAAACTCATTGATTAGAGTTCCAAACTTAAAACATCATTCAGCTACACAAAACAAAATAGACCAATCACACGCTTGGAACAGTGCTTGAATTTTGATAAAGCTAAAAAGATTTAATCTATTAATAACACTGTTAACAGCTAGACACGTGGAGATATCAGGCTTTAAACTACATAATGTATGTACCAGAAGGTGGTAAATCACAGAAGCCACCTCCGAAGCCTGAACTGCAACATCAAAATACAAGGTTACGAGCGGACCCGTTTGATCATGCTAAGAATCAAGAGACAATCACTGCCATTGCTAAGACACAGGTGAACAACTTTAACTAATTAACACATTTACTTCTGACGTTCTGAAAACTTTGCAGCTGATGGCTAGGTAGATCACATATTTTAATCATAAATAGAGCGGTTTAGGGCATTCTGCTGTGATTCTTAATACAATTGTGACAGCTTAGTGCTTGAATCACTTCCATTTGTAAATAAAATATACGGTTCTTACAGTACAAGGAAATATTTATACAAGGAAAAATTCATATTTTTATCTCTTAAGTTCGTAGAGTTCTTAACATGGGTAAAATACTAAGAGAAGCACTCGTGTAATAATGTTTAGATAATAAATTTTGCATCTGTATTTTTGTGTTTGGATTGGTTTGGTCGCCACCACATACACGGCGAAGTAAAAGGTTTAGATGTGAGGATCATGACTATATATGTGTCTTATTTGCAGGTAGCGACAGTAAGTGGTAGAATAGGCGTGGACGGCACATGTGTAGGTAAAGGGCAAAAGGAGTATGACTTTGTTAGTACACCGTCGCCGAGACCTGGTGATGGACCTGACCAATCTCCGTTAATGACTTGGGGTGAAATTGAAGGCACACCCTTTAGACTTGATGGGGGTGATACACCTTTGCCTGGGTATGTTTAGTATTTATTTTAGATATATGTAATGTTTGTTTTAAATGCTAAGTGAATATATAGTAATATACAATTCTTGTTTCACAGTGTTGGTGCAGGTGCTGCGTATCACATGTTAGAGGGTGGAACGAGGGAGCGTATAGGTTTAGAATTGGCTGAAAAGGTTGCCAAGAAACGGCGGCCGACAACGCCCAGAATAACTGCTGTTACTCCAAGGTACTTTTGAAGTCCATTACTTTAGAATGTAGTTTAAGTTATCCAAGTATGTTGATATTATTTACGTCAAGGGGGCATGCTTGCACCTGGCTATTTTCAAATTTTTGTAGGTGTATAATCGATAGAAAGAAAAACGACCGCGGTGTCGTTATTGACAGAGGAGATATCTGCATCCCTTTCACAGATGCCTCAATGACAAGAATATAGTTATCCCTTTCTAATGCTTGTTTTTTCCAGTCCAAAGTTTAGGACCAAAATCAGTAGAGAACAAATTTTGACGTTATATATAATAATAATCCAATTTCCTCAGTTTCAGAACGAACACAGAACGTATAGCTAGCATGTCACCGGCAGCAAGAAAATTGGCAGCGAAACATTTAAAGTCACCTCGACATAAACTCACGCCTAATTACTTGGGAATATTTTCTCATGCAGCAACACCGAAGCTCCCGAAGACGCGGACACCGACACCGCAGAGATCACTTGTTGCGACGCCGAAAACTCTCAATAAATTGGCAACACTGAAAGGGAATGTCGATCCTGCTAGCACAAATAATAATAGTTCCCTAGAGAATGATAATATTACGGATAATTTGTTACAAATTAATGTCGCTAAAAGGGATCGGATGACTGCCATAGATTTTTTTAATTAGTAAAATCATTTCTGAGATTTTTACTAGACTATGCGGCTTACAATGGCATGTATTCTGATTTTGCGAAGGTTTAGCCATAGACAGTAGTCACAGTGATAGTTACCTGTGTAGAATTAGGATTTTCTTAAGCCGCGTCTCCTGCTCCTGTGTCTTCCAAACATTAGACAAAAACATCGAAACATTGGGGCGTGGCCGTACACAATGTTTTTGCTTTCCGTCGACCACGGAAAACAAAAAAAATTGTGTATGAATACAAAAATGTGTACGGCCACGCCCCAATGTTTCGATGTTTTTGTCTAATGTTTGGAAGACACAGGAGCAGGAGACGCGGCTTTATTTATACAGCAACAAAGGTGTTGCCACTAGAAACTAGTATTAGAATAAAAATAAAACAAAGGAATATAATAATTCATAATTTATTCAAATTATTATGTCCAAAAAAGACAGAATTTCAATTCATATTTATAAAATAATGTGTTAAATGAAGCGTAAAAAATTTAATAAAAATTTTAATACCTTACCACATAACCCTGTGTTTTTATTTAAAATTACCCTAATAGTAACATTTAATGTACTAATAAGTCAAAAATTATAATTAATTCTTAATAGAATACTATTATCGCTTTTCACAAAAGCTTTAGTCGAATTAAAAATTATTAATGTCAATATTTAAACTTAAATCTACTTACAAAAATATTGTATAAAAGAAATATTCAAATTCAGTCACAGGTCGTCAATTGTCAAGCAAATAAATTGATGTCTTGATTATTTCATCTCTAAAAATGTATATTAAGCAAAAACAATTGCAGCCAGTCTTAATTATAATCCATTCAATATTTACTCCAAAAGAAATAAATCCAACTCAAGTACCAAGGTACGGGTTTACTGTTTTCATAATACGAATTAGGCTTTGGTGTTGCTTCCAAATCTTTCGGACTATCTTTAAAAATATTAACATAAGAAGCGATCACACCGAATCTAAAAAAAGCCAAATAAGGGCAATACTTCATCAATAACAAACTCCATAGAAAATTAATATTAAAATACAATCTACCTAAATTCGTAGAATACAATAAAGTAATTAAATATTTAGTATTCAATTTATATTTTTCGTAAGCGGACAAAGATTTGTAGGCTGGTATGGTTTCTAAGACATCATAGTCATGGAGGTAATAAAGTTTATTTCCTGCTGGTAACCCTTCTACTGCTGATTCTTGGATCAATTTATTGCTTTCGATGCCTTAAAAGAAAATGTTATTTTAATAAAGATATTACGTAAAAAAATCATAAATAATTTTTAAAAATCTTACCAGTATTTTCGGGTAAATTCTCTGACAAATTACGTAGTTTATTTTGGAATTCAATTCGTTCCTTCTCAGTGTACATGTATCCGGGGACATCGGCTAAATGCTTGCTCATGTAGAGCATTGCTTTCACATCTAATGTCGGGTTCACACTCCACATACCCTCAATTAATACCTGGAAGAATAATATATAATTTTCATTTTTATTTTACCCCATATACAGTATGGGGCATGGGAAGCTCCCACATTTCAAAAGGGCGGTCAAATAAAGTTATATGATATATTTAAAAAATGCTAGAAAGGTTATATGTATGTATATAACACATTTAGTGTACATCCTGTTGTCCTAAATTATCACACCCAAGACAAAATTTCTCTTCAGTCAGGAACGCTAGTGCTGCGATTTTTTAAATGAGGGAGTTTCCCATGCCCCATCCTGTATGGGTATAATATTTAAGTTTGTTCTATATTTAAATTGTATTCAATAAGATTTTATCGTATTTATTTATTCTATGGCAATGCATATAAATCACCAACCATCTTCTTAGTAGTTTTATAGGAAACGTGTGAAAGGAAAAGTATGTGGCGAAACAAAGCAACAGTTTCTAGATTCGGTCATATGACGAAAAAATACAAAAACATATCCGTCTCACCTTAACCATATGCTCAAAATATTCTGGAACGTTCTCTAAACAAGGCGTAAACACACGCGCCATCAGTATTCTACACACTTCTCTGGTCTCTTCCACATTCTTACGACAAATATTGTATCTGACCAAAATTGGATTTAAAATATAAAAATAAATAAAAAATATAATATAATAAGAACAAAAATAAAATAAAACTCACCTATCTTCAATACCGATCATAAAACCAATGGTTCTCCAAAAATGATTATAGGCTTCCCAATCTTCTTTATTAACGGCTCTTATACCGAAATGGTTAGGCTTTAAGATTGTAAATCCTATGAAACCTAGCTGTGTTAATGCCAGGTCTCTTTGCGACACTAAACCATTGAATTTGGCTTTAGCCGAAAGACTAGCTCGGACATGACGACGCCGGACCGAGTCTAGTGACTTCCATGAACTAAAATAATACTTTTATATAGCTGATTACGGCTAGTTTATTACATAAATGCTTTCAGTTGTCATTCCTATACAAGGTGGGGCACGGGAACCTCCAACATTTCAAAAAATCGTCTTGGATGTTAAAATTTAGGCCAACAGGATCTTCACTAAATATGAATGTATTTTATATCTCATAATTTTCTTTTACCAGCATTTTGAAATGTGGGAGATTCCCGTGCCCCACTCTGTATAAGAATGACAATTGAATGCATTTATGTAGTGATGTCCAAAATTATACACGAACATGATTTAAGAGGCTTACTAACGTATTTATTACTATAGTTCAGCGGTTCTCAAACTTTTTTGGCGAAGGAAAAAGCCTTAATATAATTATAAAAAACTGATTTATATGTATTTATGAATAATCATATTGCAATGTAATATTACGTAATATTTAGATGTAACCTTATAATCTTCCTTTGGTAGGTATTTTTTGCAGTATTTTAGCCCTAGGGTTCTGCGGAACACCACTTTGAGAATGGCTGCTATAGTTAATATAGTTACTATATTATAGTATATTCGTTATACTATTTAAAACAAATACTCTACTCTAATGATCCTTTTCAAACGATTTCCAAAGTACATACGTAAATCTATAATTAATTACATGATAACTTACATGGAACCAGGAACCAGTTCGTTTTCAAACCAAGCCACAGTATGCAGAGTTGTTGATAAGTAACGTTTATATGCCGTGTATTTAGTAGTCGACCGACCAGAATGTACTAATACGGTGAGGATTGATGGAACAGACATAACGCCTATCAATCCAAGTATCATGGATGTAACAAACATAAAACTATAATGCCAGAAGAATTTTCGAGCACTGAAAAGAAGAGAGTAACTTTTGAATAGTTTGAGTGAACTTGAGTATTATTGAGTGAGTCTTGAGTATTATTGAGTGAGATTTGAGTATTATTGAGTAAGACTTGAGTAACGTTTGAGTATTCTTGAGCAAGACTTGAGTATTTTTTGAGTATTCTTGAGTAATATTTGAGTATCCTTAAGTGAGTAGTAGTAAGTTTCTACTTACTCGTCAAATTTTTTCTTATCATACCAACTGGGTAATTCTAATTCTATTTGTTCTTCTTTTTTCGTGTCTGATGGTTGATTTGCCGCTTCTTCCGTAAATAATCCAACTATGAATTCGTCCACTGAAAGGCAATAATAAAAAAAATGTCAGCCGAGTAGCGCTCAATAGCTTAATTTGGCCAAATAAATGCTAATATAGAATTTTAGAAATAAACTTTCGATTGGCGCCCATTGATCAATCGATTGATCATTCTTTTTTCTTTTTACTATCAGCGCGCTCGCGAGCCGCATGCGGCTCTTGCCATAGGATTATCTGGCTCTTCTTACAATGCAATAGTATATAATAAAGTTCATGTTGCGGCTCTCTGAAGGCATGGGAAAATCTACAAACTTAATATTCGGCTCATCTGGTTGATAAGTCTGCCGACCCCAGCTAAATAATGCGAAAAAGATAAAAATTGTAATAATATTCAAAAATTAGACTTGACGTAAAAAATTGAGTCAAAGCGCAATTGAGATCAAGATCATTGAAATACCTATTTAAGTTCAAACAGTGGAAGCTCCATGACGTAACAATTGATTGCTTAAGTTTTTGACATGAGGGTTTATGTTTTAATTAGAATTGTATAATTTTATTTATTATTGAACTAGTTAACAATGTGGTTTTCAATGGTCCCACACTAGGCAATACTTGTCACGTGGTCCCATCATTAACTATTACAAACTAACTAAATATATAGAAATTTTTTAAACTAACTTTATATAAATTTTAATTTAACAAACCGTTTTCGGTCGAACATTTTAAAATTATTCGAAATTAGTCGAAAATTACTTTTTAGACTTCTAAGGAGGTAAATATTAAAATGACTCGATATTAATGTGTATTATATTTATCAATATAATCCAGGTGGCGATATTTCTACGAAACGCCATCGTGATTTGTATGTAATGTTTGAAAAAATTGATAATAAACGAATGTCTTTCATACGTAGGGCAAGGATATAAAAAACATTTAAACCAGTCTCGTGAACAAAATAGACATAAAATCAACTTTTTTTATTTTGATGTTTATCCTTCTTTATATTAAAATCACAAAATTATCAACTATTACCAATTAGCTGTTAATAATGGTACTCAAAATTCATCATTCTGTCTCGCACATATCTAGTTTGAGACAACTTCTCTGATGCATTTATCTCAATACAATTTACCAATAAAACTAATAAAAAATAGCAATTCATTCAACACCTGATTTGTAGTTTTATTATAACAAGAAAACAATGGCCGTTTGTTATATTGTTTCATTAATATTTCCGTAAATTATAGTTTCATTTATAATTTTATTCGTATGGAAGTAGCAGTGACATGTTGCGTTTCATTTTATTATTGTCTATTTTAAATTTTTGCTACGGTGATTGGGTAAGTAGCTTAGAATTTACGAAACATTGGTCAACATCATAAGGGAAAGCATCAGCATGTCTATAATGGTCTATAATGAATTGCCGATTATTATAACTAATAATAAAAATATTTCCAAATTTAAATATGAATTGAATAATATTCTAGTATAATTATATATTATATATTCTATCTCAAGTAAGTGAATTTATGTAATTCTTTTCGAGCGAATAAATATCTTAAACCTTATGATGGCACACGTGATATGACGTTTCAAAATCAGTACGGTGAATACATGTCTTATACTACGGCAAAAGCCCTACATTTTAAACCTAGAGCATTCAGTTTGTCTTGCACTGAGGAACGGCATATGTGTACTTTAAACTAATTAAATTTAATGATTTTTATCAAGCCCAAGTCTCTGCTAATGAATCCAAATGCCAACAGAAGAGTTCGCTTTGTACCATTTTGTGCAATAAATAATTTTATTATTAAATAAAACGTATTGTTCTGAATTTAAATTTTCAGTTCTCCGATTGGATGTCACCATTGCAAAAGCAAATGTAAGTAAAAATGCTATTTTAACGGTCTTCATACAAAAATAACAAATGAATGTCTCAAACAATTCTATTTATAGTTTAAATTTACGATTCTTACTATCAAATAACACGCGAACTCAACGTACTGTTTTATCGATCGAGGGAATTTAAAAATACAAGCAATATATCTCCGGGTCTCCTAACATTTTTGTTTTTTGGCAGAAATAGCTTCAAAATATAATTCTCTATCTCATAAAAAAATTCTCAATGGTTTCTGAGATATTTAATACAATAATGAAGAATGTACACAAACAAACTATACACAATAATAACTTTAAGTCGCTCTCATGTAAATTGGTATTTTGTAGATATATTTATCTTTCTGTTGTTACATTGTTTGATACGCTGTATTAATGTCAAGATAAAATTGCAGAGTCATTAGTAATTGTTTATATATAATAGTATATAATTAGCTGCAAAAGCTTCTATGAGCTGGATCAACCTCTATGTTAACAAAAATAGTATGACATAGTTTTTAAATGCGCTTGACCTTTACCAACGCTATACGGACAAATAAAATACCTAACAAGTTCATTGCCTTTTTGATGATTCGTTTCTATTAATAAAATAGCTCGAAGGAATTTAGTCTTGTTTTAAAATAGGTACTTAAAAACTTGATCCATTTTTACCACACATTTTATTCTTGTATATTTTTAGATAAAATATTTTAGCGTATTACAAATTGTGGCATTAAGGTAAACTTTTATTCTAGGCCTTTTTTTAGAGTTAGAAAAACCGCGTACTAATATTTTTAAATATAGTTTTGAAGTTTGTTTAGCTTTCTTTTCTCTCTTTTACTCACTATTTAAAAGAAAGAGACAAAAACTTAAGAATATTTCATAATTAGAACAACTATTTCGAACGTTAGTTTTCCAGCTATCCGATCACAACATTCATGGCCAAGGACGTCCGGTTAACGCGACTGTTTGTCTAGCTACTTCGTAATATTATAGTTGTTATGAATAAAAAGGAAAAAATTGAAATATTTACTGAAGCATTTAACTCATATATAAGGCTTATAGAATTTTTATATACATATTATTGGACATATATATGTATTTTATATACATATACCTATGTTATTAATTTGACATTTATTGTAACCACTGTGTAATCTGATTTATAAATTGTAATTCACTTTTTTTCTGAATTAAAATTCAGTTTTTTTTTATTATCATTACTTTATGTACAGGCTATGATTGACGAGTTTCTTGTGATATTCTTCTCGCCATACGCCTTCCCGAAGTCACGGTAGAGTCTAACGATGAGCAAGTGCACGCCTTTAGTGCCTATGCTAATAAACGATTTTCATTTCATTTCATTTCAATCAAAGACAGCTAAACACTATATAGTACCTATATTCAACAAATTACATAAAAATGTCACTGATATTGATTTATTCTACTCGAAGTCCAAAGCGCTCAAGTCTATTTTGCTTTTAGCTTTTTCGTAGTGTTCGAAATTTGTGAGCAACACACTAGCATCCGTATAACAATTACTTAATAGTATTCATTTCTACTTTCCTTCAGATATATGTTTAACACAACGGTTAGTCTAGCAAACTTAGCTTAATTTTTCTTCTATGTAATTATTATTGTTACGTGTCGATTTGTTAGCTGTTTGTTGTGTATGTGCAAATAAATATAGTCCAAAAATGAGTTAATCACACAATTTAGCTCGCTTAGTGGGATACGGTATTGAATGTTGTAATATTAATCTTGTAAAAATTGCAGCTAAATCTCTCAAAAATTAATTCAAAAACTAGTGTAAATTATAAAATCAATATCAAATCAAATCAAGAAAAATTGATAGGCGTTTTCTGTCAAACCTTTTACGGTGTTCAAATTTGTTTGTGACAATATAAATATATAAGAAATCATAAATCATATTATTTTAATTTGAAATTTTTAAATATCAACATTTATCAATCGTGGTAGAAAGTCGAATATTATCTCACTATTTAAGGAAAAGAGTCTAAATCAACTATTATTTTATTTTTAGCACTCACAAAAACGTTAATTTATACAATAAAGAAATTGGAAATGTGGTCAATAGTAACGATCGATCGACTTACGTTTACAAATCTCTTTATGAGCCAACTGAAGAGATCACGAATGAAATTCTATTGGAGAAACTCAATAAGCTAATAACGAACGCGAAACAGCTGGCAAATAATGTGCAGGAGCAGATAAATTTAATTGGAAAGCGTGAAAAAGTTTTAAAGGAAGCCATTGCGAATGGGAGGTAATCTTTTTTGTTGTTATTATTATTATTACTGCAGATATTTTACAAATATTGCGTCCGCACAAAGCCCACTCTTTACAATTTTCGGACTTCTTGATATTGACAGTCGTCTTTTTTATAAAACTTAGTATAACTTATAAATATGAAAAAATGATTGCGATCGGCAACAATTATTATAACATATTAGAACACCTACGGAACATTATATATTTAAAAAAAATATAATAGCACAAAAATGAAAAGGGAACCTGGGTACATTTATCGATAGCCACAAATAATCCTTCAGTCACCCCTGGTATATACATATCTAGATTTATATATGCACGTGAACAAAGGCCCCCAATTAATTTCTAGATATGGTGTGTCAACAGTGAAAGTGTCAATCGAGAATAAAATTCCACGCTGGTATATCATAAGAGATGGTCTGTGGAACTTCTGCGACGGCTACCTCCAACAGCCGTTGCCGAAAAGCAGAAAATATTTGTTCGCCGATGATAGTGATGTGCCCAAATGCATTGGACAAGAGGTGAGTTTTGTTTTGATTATTACGCAATGACGCATTTTCATTGGACGTTTGAAACGTATAATTCATTCCACATTATGTTTGATTATACAATTTTAAATCAATTCAAATTGGACACAATCTATTTTTAGATGACATTTGAAAAAACAACTCGCTGACGCTTATAGAAGATGTTTGATAACAAAAAATAAACATAAACACAATGAAAAATAAACAAAAAATAACCAAATAACGGAAAAATACTGCTCACAAGAGCCGTCTTTTGTTTTGCTTTTTTTTTCATTTTATATTTGGAATTAAATGTATTTCTTTAAATAAGAATGTGACCTTGGCAGTCATCCAGAGTTCATTGTATTGCCCTTTAGTAAATTACAACCGTTGCAATTGAGATAACGCTTGAGGACACTCCTTTATGACGACTACACATTAAGTATGATATTTATACAATACTAGCTTTTACCCGCGGCTTCGCTCACATTTAAGTCTTTAAATAAGTATCAGATATCATTTCAATAGAACTATACTCAATATTTTACTATAGCCAATTGGAAACTATAGTAAAAAATAATATTATTGTTTTTAATAAAAAGTATCCTATGTTACTTCTAGTACCTCCAAAAATATGTGTACAAAGTTTCATGATGATCGGTTAAGTAGTTGTTGCGTGAAAACGTAACAAACAAACTCATATTCACATTTATAATATTAGTAGGGATAATAGTTTAGAGCACCCATCCGTTGTTTTTGCGTTTAATAATGTGGAAATACGTGATTGTCACTTTTTTTCTACACCGTTATTAGTTCATCATGTCACCGACAGGTTCGTTGTATGCAATAAAAATTATTTGACGTTTACGAAATATATTTATGTATGTTTTTGTATGGAATACATAATTTTAGAGGTATACATATATAGATATTTTTAATAACAAAAAAAGTAGGTATATTTGAGGAAAGATGACAAAAAGGAAAGAATTTATGACGCAGAGTGATTATGTTCCGATCTAGGGTAGATACAATAAATGAAATTAAACTTGTTTTTAGATAATAACAAGAAAAGACGCATGCGCATTCAATTCCATAATACAGTACGGGACTGTGCCCGCATATAAGAAACCGGAATACGAGGAAGATAATTATTTATGTGTTAAATACCACTTTAATGACACAATGGAACAATATCTCAGTGTACCCAAGAAAATTATCAATTCAACTTGTCAAAATGGTACGAATTTTTTTCATTAACATAAACTAATTTCGCATTAAAATATCCCATATGCCTTCTTTCATTTTACACAATAATAATAAAATCTAAATTAAATTGTAATATGCGATTTAATCGAAAACAATCGAATAAAACGCAATTTTACAACAGAGCAATTTAAAGTTATTATTGTGGATAGTTTGTTTGTGTACATTCGTCGTTGTTGTATTGAGTATCACAGAAGCAATTGAAAAAATATGAGTTCCGACTACATTAAAGACCCAGTGAAATATCGAAAATACATCGATTAAGAATTGAATGAATAGCCCATAGCTAATTTAATACAAAATATTAATAATTATTTTGTTATTTGGCAGGCATAGTGAGGACGATAGAAGATAACATAAAAGAATGCGGCGTGAGAACTTTAAGCGAGTACACGTTTTATCCATACAAATTCACTTCGACAAAAGCTTTGCCGCTGGAATATTGTATGGAGAACGATGGCGTGTGTAAACTCCTCGTCGGTTGGAATATGATGAATGAAACAATCAATAATTATGAATATTTAAAAGACGATGTTGATTTCAAAAAATTTTTCATGTTGAACGAGATTTCTGAACGAATTTTATAAAAATTAACTAAACATGCGGCTATTCGTTCAGAAATTATTGAATAGAAATTAATTTAAATACAAACGTCACATAATTACGTTAACTAATTTCAAAACATTTAATGTTAAATCATCACAATACATTAAAAAATTATATAATCATTTTTTTATTCTAAAAATAAATATCTATTTTGTGTTTTTTTTTTAAATTACCTACTATTTTTAAGTATAAATCGAACATTAAATTTGGTACATATTTATAATAACAAAATTTACAACAGGTTTCGACGAATCATTCTTTATAAGGACTAATAATGGATTTTTGACCTGAGGATTTACTTTATAATTTCTTATTGGGCTGTTGTCGTAATACTCGACATTGGCAGAATTGTCTTATAATAGATATTTAAAGTCATTAATAAAAAAGAAGGTTCTTTATAAACGGTTGAGTCCATTAGATATCTATTTATAAATATACTTCATCCACAGGACATGCAATTATAACAATAACAGTATATACATAATAACTATTAAAACAACATTTTTATTTCTATCTCCGTAATTTTTTGTTTGCAGAAGATAATGAATTTAAAAACATACAAAACTTACCAGTTAAATCCATGTTTCAAAACCAAACACACAACCAAAAGAGTAATATTAACACGAATTCATGATACCCGTAACGCAACTTTCACCGCAGTGACCGCTTTAAACGAACGTCGTCCGCAGATTGGCTGGCGAAATACGCGGCAAACTTCGCTGTCATACATGCTTATACAGCGGCTCGAGTACAAGTGTTGTTTTTAACGAGAACTTCGGCACATACATTTTTGATGATTATAAAAAATAAACGAAATATGGAAATAAAGTTTGTTGTATATATTATCTGCTTCTTCTTTTATTCATGACTTCAGTGGGCTTGTCACGAATTTTAGTCTGGCTTTCGAACCGAGTTCGCTTCAAGCGATTTGTATGGAAATTTGAGCAGCTCCACCGCGTACGGATTTGGAACTACAATATTTTAGATACTTTTTGTTAATTTTCGAACGTCTCGATCTTTCGTTCATTTGATAGATTGCTGGTGCTCGTTAGTCGTTAGTAAAAATTCATGATCCCGATTGCTAACGGATCTGTTTTACTTGTGATAGCTCGACTCGAAAGCCAGACTAAATTCGTGACAAGCCCACAGATATCTATTAACGACAATTCTGCCAATGTCGAGTATTCAGGCAGCAGCCCAATAAGAAATTGTTAAATTTTAATTCACACGTAAACCCTCATGTCAAAAAAAAGGCTACATATATTATACTAAATTTTTTAACAAAGACGTTGATAACTCATTGAAGTCTCCGTGATTCTGTATTTGATTCTCGAAAGAAACAAATATGTTATTGAAAAAAAGGCGGCAGATTTTTCTTTTAAACATGATTTTTTAAATATCTTATAATATTGTCTTCATTAACCATCTGAAGCTGTTAAAAGAAAATTAGTATCGGTTTCATTATGTTTATGACAAGTTTAGATCATAATTAAGGACACTATTCCGAAATAAGATGAAAAAAAAACTAAGAAGAAATTTTTCATGTATCTATTCTACTATAGTTAAACACACAATTCGTACTTCGCACACAGCAGAACTAAGCAGTCCCCCTTTGATCGCTCTGCAATTGTTTTGATTCGGCTACACTACTCCGAAAATAGATTTGATAAAAAAACAATAAATATCCTTTAATCTGTTAATCAATTAAATTACTTAGTAACTGCGAAACAAAGAAGTGTAAATTTAGATGTTATTACATTATAATTCGTATCTTATCGATAATATAAAATGAAACGTCATAGACAAAGGATTTTTAGAGCAATAAGCTTGTAATCGATAGATGCTTAATTATTATAAAAGCCTGAATGTCGATTTTCATATTTAGAATGCAACTATTTCGTAAATATAAGTTTGTTTTTATATGGAGCGAACCTATCGGTGACGTGGTAAACTAAAAACACTCGATACAAAGAAGCTTTAGGAATGTTTTAAATACCTATGCTTTCAAAAATGTAGTTTATTTAAGTAGACCCGACATGGAGTAATAATGACGTAATACTTTGTACAAATAAATAAATAAATGTTATAATATTGTTTTAATGACTAGAATCTAGTCACTTAGAAAACAACACCGCTCAAGTCACTCTGGCTCAGTTCACAAGGAGGTGATAAAACTGTATTTTTAATTGAATTTAAATATGTGCATGGCCTAATTAGGGAAAAGTTAAATTAAATTAAAACAGCAGTTTTTAAAATATTTTTATTCTATTCTACCTCCTCCCCGCACCTTGTCACACTTCGTCGACCCCCTCCCCTCTCTCTTAACGTGTGACGTAATTTGTAGATGATCCCTAAGTGTTGTATGATAATATTAATAATAACTAATCATCATGAAGTTTCTTAAATTCAGTAAAAAAGCGATATGTCATAATAGATGAAAAAATATATATAAAACATTTTTTTAATTGAAGGCGTCATTTTTTATGTGTAGCCAAAACATTAGTTATCATTGCATTTATTAGACACCAATGAGTAGGGATTTATTACGAAGTGCATAACAACATGTATAATAGATAAATACGTAAATGGTGTTGTTAATAATATTATTTAAATGATTTTTATTATTAAAGGAAATTATTCAAAATTATTTTGCTTATAATTCCCGCTACAACATTCAGTAATTTGTCTCGACGCGTTTCGCCACTGCACGTGGCATCATCAAGATAAGTACGTGCGGTCGCTTCGGCTTCGCTTCAACGTGAAGTGGCGAAACGCGTCGAGATAAATTACTGAATGTTGTAGCGGGAATTATAAGCAAAATACTTTCCTTTAATATGGATTTCCGCAAAGAAACGCCTGAGACAACTAATTATATTTTTATTATTGTAATTTGTAGGTAAATAAGTTTAACAGTTGTTTAAATTTAAAACAGTTGGCAATTCTTAATTCAAATTGAGCTCGAAGTTTCTTTTTTGTTTTCTCTTAACTTTAATAATTGAGTCTGATTTTCATTTATTTTTGTAGTTTTTTGTTCTAATATTTTATATATTAATAATTAATTGGGTTGCTGTTTAGTTAGCAATTCATATACAATATATATATACCTAAATATATAAAAGATGAACGTGAAAAGCGATATTTAGTATATTTGACTATCACATTTTATTTACTTCCTCGTAGTGCGGATTATAAAAAATAATGTATATAATTAATTATATTTTATAATGCCGATTCTATCTCTTTCTAACAATAATCGTATATTTTATTTATGAAACTACAAAATTACAAAAATAATATTAACATTAAAATTCGAATTCCTAGTGATAGCTAAGGTGTGGTTAACTGAACCGTAATTTTAATAAATACTTAATTAACGTATTTATGTAACTTTACATAACCTAACAGTATGATATAGGTAACTTAATATTTACGTAAATTCTTCATTTAGTTAGCTTGTAAAATTGAGAAACTATGACCCAAAAAATGCTTCGCAATGAAAATTCATATTTAATAGAAGTTCTATGTGATGAAAATGTAATTAATAGCTCTATATACAATTTAACTACAAATATAACGGTTTAAGACACTCGGCTCTCATTTGTTCAAATGTACAATAATGGCGTCCGAAACTCATCTCCGTAAACGTGACAGCTAGGGACTGATCGTGTATTTGTGGGGCTAATACTGCTCGGGGGCCCGTTAATTATTAAACTAATTGTCATTTTGTGCATTGTCTTTAGTTTTTAATAAGGGCTGGAGACCCTTTGTACCCATGGGGCTCTGGGTTGAAGCTCCAAAAGGCGGTAGGTAGATCCGCTCCTGATGATAATTACAGTTTTTAATCTATGATAACAGTGTCCTGCTATTTAACTTAACAAAATTATATTTTATACCGCACTATAAAGGAAGTAAACAATTTCAGTTAGTTTATGTAATACAATATATAACTATATTGTATGTTGCAATGAAAATAGATTTTTGATAAGGAATAACTGGAATCGTATGTTTACGTATTTTGTTTATATATCAACTTACATTATTATTTATTATCTTTGATGAGTTATTATATGGTTAATTAGTTATTGGTATCTGTTTACTATGTTTACTGATATCGTATTTTAAAAATAAAAATGATTATTTGACCGATTTATGAAGTCTGTTTTCTAAGTGAAGAATTTATTTACTAATGTAAATCTTTAGTTAATGATTGTATATATTTAGATTTTATAATTATATTCATCCTATTGATAATAGCATTGATTAATTTATTTCCATTTACTATGTTTGAATTATTTTATGTATGGCAAATAAATTTATTGTCCAATATGAAAATGTCAAGAATTAAGAAGTAATATGTCAATCACAACCTGTGAAGTGCGGGCCTTTTTGTAATTTATTTAGCTTGTAAGGGCTGTTTTGATAAACTAATTACTATTAATGTAGTGCATAAATATTTATTTAATATTTTAAAATGAAATGTAACATTCCAGGACAGAACGTAAAAGGTAATAATATTGTAGCGTGAACAAAATATGAGACCGGTTCCGAAATATTAATTTTCCTCTTTTTCAGTTTTAGGCAGAACTATTCATGTTTTAGCGCGATATGGCATGGAGCTGTACTTAGAATCTCTGGAAGATTGCCTAATGTTACAGACTCTAAATCCTACAGAATCAGCATACGCCATGTTTAAGTTTAATAAGCGATTTTTCTCATACTTTAATCATAACTACTATAGTACCGACAACAACGAGCATTTAAAATGTAGAATATCTATGAAATCTGCGTTAAATGTCTTCAAATCACCAGCACATATGGATAAGCAAGTGGAAAACTTAGAAATTAAACTAGATCCGGACTCCTGTAAGCTAATATTTCAACTGAGATGTAGGCATGCAATAATGAAAACACATTACGTGTC
The DNA here is from genome assembly GCA_028551675.1 of Tineola bisselliella. Lineage (NCBI taxonomy): Eukaryota > Metazoa > Arthropoda > Insecta > Lepidoptera > Tineidae > Tineola > Tineola bisselliella. Next base: position 46,798 of record JAPWLS010002474.1, read on the forward strand.
TATACTGGATCCTAAGGCTTTAAATATTGTTTACAAAAAAGATACGGTGCCTAACAGGTAATTTTTTTCTTTATAATATTTTTATTGTCTTAAGATAGTAGGATATATTACAATTGAACATACACACACAAAACATGTACTTAGACCAATCGGCAATCTTGCCACTAAAAGTATTTTGTCCAGATGACCAATAAAAGACAGTGTCTGTTAGCAGTAGATGATGCAAATTGGGATTATTATACATAAATATATATATTTAAAAAAAACATATTTAACTTTGTAAAAGCCAATAACAAATATTTTTATCAGATGCCACGTTATATGTGGTCTTGATATTTCAAAATAAGTAAAAACAGATTTGTCCCCCTGACTCTAAAAAATTAATATACAATTAAGTGTAATTAAATCTAACTTAGTTCCTTATATGATATGATCAGTTGCATATATGCTCCGATTAAACTATTTTTCTGTGAACTAAGAACCCCTTTTCATTGGGAGAACATATTTATCAATCATTACACATAAACTAACACATTTTAAGAGTCTGGCATAAACAACTTAGCATAGTTCTCAGCCAGAGTACTAACTCTGAATTGTCACTATAATAGTTGAAAGCGATCTTAGTGGATGAATTATTCTCCATACTTAATAAAGGGTCAAAATAACTTACTATTTCAGAATAGCGTCCCACCAAAGGATATTCATGGAAGCCTTAAGCAATTTTCAAATGTCTGACGACCAAGTAACGTTGGAGGCGTCAGTGAGAAACCTATTATTACGTAATTACATAGACGAGACCACAGATTGCACTAAAGTGATACGAACACAAATAAATTTGAAAACATCGGAATTTGATAGCTACAACATTGGTGTAGATACCACGATTACAATTTCCTTGAAAGAGTTCCGGGCGTTACTAGCCTTTGCTGAAGCATTAAACTTACCTCTACAGTTGCATTATGAAACTACAGGCCAACCAGCTGTTTTCATTATTCACAATAATTCTTCTTTTGAGGCGAACTTTGTTCTAGCAACCACTAAAGCTGATGTGGAAACACAAACCACTAATAATAGTGTAAGCGCTAGCATTGCTAAGAAACGCAAATCTACGAACGTGAGTAGGGCTAGCAAAAAAATACATTTAGATTCCAATAACAAGGAACAGAGTTGTCTAGATGAGGATGCTGATTTGTTTAATTTTGTTAACATACCTGATGAGCTTGCGGATGGGGATTTTGGTAACAATAATACGGATATACACGCCTGTGTTAATGCGGAAATTGTTCCGGAGTTGTTGGCCTCTAGGAATATTATAAAGAATGTATTTAAAAGATGCTTTGAAAATTCATTTAATGCTAGAAGTATTCATCACGTCGTGTTAGCAGATAATTCTGATAGTGAATAAGTTATTTATTGTTTGTTATTAATAAAGAGCAGGTTATGATGTTGACTATAACGTTATATTTCTTTTGTTTTGTGATTACACCCCGAAATACAGTAAATAGCCCTATCCTAATGACATGTAAGTCAGTTTATCTCTTGTATGGAAATTGTTAATGTAAAAAATAAGATCACATTTGAATCTTAACGTATTTTGTTTTCATGACATTGGGACCGATAGCAAGAACCATAGCTAATAAGAATGGTTTAGGGCACTTAGCTGTCATTTCTTCATACAATGATGACAAATTAGTGACTTAAATCGTTCTATTGAGCAAAACTTATACTGTACAAACGACAATCTTCAAATGGATACAGATTGGACTTTGGACTGGAAGAAACAATCATTAGAAAGGGATAACTAATTGCTTATCATGTCGCCTGCATTCATTTAACGAAGTTGAGGCATGTGTAAAAAGTATACAGATATCTCCCCTGCCATTCACGACACTACGATCGTATCTTTCTATCGCTATATACCTACAAAAACTGCATCCATTTGAAAATCGCTGTGTTCATAGCTATATTACGAAAATGGAAATCAATAAAATAATATAATCCTCTGCATAATCGTTTTATATTAAAATATACATGAGTTAACATATTGTACATATTGAAAACAGCGTTTGAAACATGTGATGCGAACAAGATTTACAAAGGACACTGTAATTTAATGAATTAACTTATAATTTTTAATACGAATTTATTTGCTAAATTAAAACTAAAAATTATAATTAAATGCCCTTTTACATTAATCTTAGTTTTATTATTATTTAAAAAAAACATGAATAGTTAAAATAATAAAAAATATATTGAGGGCTTACGAATTAACTAATTAGCACGGATAATTCATTGCTTTTCCGCGATGTCTTCCGCTGAGGACACCACCCAGATTTCTCTTGAGAATTTTGACAGTGGTAACTTCAAAGGTGCAACCAGACAATAACAACCCCAGGTACGCTACAATCGGCACATTTAATAATCCGCGATCACAAACGCGGCTTATGTAAAACAGTAAGAACAACATGGTAGAACATTAGACCAATTGGAGATCAACAACATAAAACGTGACGGCGATTTTAAAACAAACCGAGGGGGTGGAGGGGAGAAATGCAGATCTTTTTGTACAAAAAATTACCATACACATTAAAATAGCTAGCTAACAACGTCTTAAAAAGATGAAAAAGACCATGAATTCTATTCATTTATATTTATATAAACTTGCGTCGGCGTAAACATTGTATTTATTAAACAATTTAATAATAGTCTCTCGGTGTCGGCGGCACTCCGCACAAAGTCCTAAACGAACTCATCACTAAACAAAGGACACATGGTTAAGAACAATCCTCTTGGCTTTTTCTCACGCACTGAGCTACTTTCCTCTTAAACTCCGTATATGACTCCCGCCATTCTTTCTGGAAAAAGAAGCATAATCAGCATCGTGTATACTGAATCGTCTGGATGGTGTTGCTTTGCCGCCCGCCGTGTCGCGCCCCCTTTAGTGATTTAGTTCATGTTTAAAACTAAAAGCAATCTTCTTGACTTTTCCTAACACATCTTGCCACTTTCTTTTTGAAATCCGAGTACCGTTCTCGCCATTCTTTCTGTAATATTAATACAAACACTATATCACAAACACAACATCGAAAACTACACACAACTGCCACTTCTATGTGGTATTCCCATCTTGTACATATTACAACCAATATACATATGTATACACAACAATCCCCACATTCGACACACTCTAACATTGAATATCAATTAGAAGCCAATACCACTAACATATTAACAATAACAAGTGAAAAAAATAAATAAATTGTATGCTATCAAATATACTCCAAGGCTTACTATCCAGTAGAGTGCATCATCAGACATGTAAAGCAGCAGGTTCTATTAACACGCCAGGATTTACAAAATTGCAATTTAAAGTTGTTATTATGCATACAGTGGACCTCCGGTAATCCGACAAACATTATGCAGGGCAGTGTCGGATTATCAAATTTGTCGGATTATAGAGCACTGCCTAAGACCCTCTATAGTCCGGAATTTTTTAGAAAAGAGTACCTTGTAATCGGACAAATTACATATGTATCCAATGATAAGATTCTATATGTTATATTGTAATATGTATTCAAAGTCATGTCGGATTACAGGGGGCGCCGGATTAGACAGGGGCTGGATTGTCGGAGGTCCACTGTAGTTGGTTTGTGAACATTCTTCATTTTTGTATTGAGTATCTTGGAAACCAACAACAAAAAAAACTTAGTAAAATGTTAGTTCTGACCATGTTAAGAGGTCCTGGCGAAAGAATGATACAGTTTTTTTTGTAGCATGCAATCAAACTTCAATATAGTCGAATATCTACAAGAAGAATATACTACATTCACATTGTTCTTAAAACACTACTTGCAAATAGTTTAATAACCATCACTAACCTAACACATTGAGATAACCATGGGCGTAGCCAGCCATGAGCTCAGGGTGGAACAGCAGTCTAAAATAATATGTAACTAGCAAACTATAGCCGCGGTCTTACACCGGTTAATTTTTTTTGTGTCGACTGATGACTATCGAGTGTGAACTTTCTTACGGATATTAAGTATTGTAGTTACTAGTTAGTACCTAGATAATTAAGTTTTTTGGGTTTGATTAGGTACCTTACTGGTCAGAGTTCCCCACTGTGGCTACTTCTATAAAGTTAACCACACAGTCTACGGTGGTAAGGTAGAGATCAGACACCCGGTCTCTCTGACAGCATTCTTTCAGAAGTTAATAGCAACCAAGCATTTGTTTATTTATTTATTACTTAACAATATAGTAAAATACAGTAAGCGAGTAAGAAGAAATGGCGAACTTATCGCTAAGAAGGGATCTCTTCCAAGCAACCAACTTCGAGATGTAGAGCAATGCAGAAGAGAAATAACGGGAGGTACAAATAGATATAGATAAACATATGAACTACACACAATACACGTATAATTTGTTCATAAGCACCCATTGTAGCAAAGGCATTTAAAATGCAATAAAACATGTCTGTGATGTTACACTCAAATAGTGAGCCGAACACCCTTTCAATAGTCACTTGAGAGTTAAAACTACATAAGATTTAAAAAACTATAAATTCACACAACAAATCCAACATAATTGTATTAAGAGTCCTTTTACTTTAACAAGCTTTCTTATATGCAAAGTACATACAAAGCTCTTAAATATTTAAATAGTTTTCACTCTTAACCAACAATATACAACTTTTGACTATTGTCATGCATAAATATGAAACTGTGATTCCTACGAATTTAGTATATGATAAATAATAAATGAAAATGGAAACGAATGTTTATACTGTTGTTACATGCTATTATTCAAAGTACACCATCCACACACACACAAATAAGTACTAAAATAATCACATCTGTGTATAGAGTGCCTTAGCCCAGACTTAAGAGCATTAAATGATAATAAACCCACCGCTGCATCGACGTTAGCTGGACTTTCATCATTAGGATCTGCTAACATTGAGATGACACTTATTAGGATAGTTTCCACCGTGTGCACCGGCAACCACCGCTCCGACGCCTTCTCGTAACCCCATTTGTCATCCCCGGGCTCATGCAATATTGATATACACACATCGCCATTCTTTTCAACTGGAAATTAAAGATATTTATTCACACAAGTTTAATAACCTTTGAAACTTTAATAACTAACAGACGAGTTTTGTGCCTTTTGCCTTTTCAAAAATCATATTACACGTTAGATTAATATCTTATAGATAATAAAGCTTGGACATAACCAATATCATTTTTACCCTTAGGTATACAATAGGATGACAATGCCCCTATACAGCATCTATTCTTCTACATCATAGTAGATTTATAATATAATATTATGACATTAGTATATAAGTGGACAATGCCAGTATACAGCAGCTAAATCAAATTGATAATTATTAAATTAATAAATTTATTTCATTTATATTTGTATATGTATTGACGAGTAAAAGCGCTCTATTGGAGCCCATTTACTAAAAGTAAATAAACAAAAAAAAATTTAAAAAAAGTGGTAACTAGTGAGAGATGAGGTTGTGGGTTTGATACCTAATCTACATAATTCATAAGCTTAATTACATTTAAAATTTATTGATACTCTATCTATAATTGCAAACTTGCTTAAACAGCATGGTCAGCCATAGATACCTGTTAATATAGCAAAATCATTACTCACTATTGGGATGCCATATTTCAGTCACAAATTTCATCTTTGGAGGTCTTAATGGATATTCTTTAGGGAAGTATAAATGAGCTTTGAAGAAACCACCCTCACTGAAAAATAACAATGCTTAATATACTACTTTTTATGTTATTAGTGAAACATTGCAGTCAAATATTAGATGGTACACACATTATATATCATCAAATTGCATTTTAGCTCATAGCATAATCAAATGCAATACAATTAAATTACTGTTAATAAAAAAAAAAACAAATCAATGTTCAAAGCTTTGCAGCTGTTGAAATGATTAAATTGTACTAGTAAGTAACCAGTTTATTTAAAACATTCTTTCACACCTTCTCCCATTCGTAGAATAGTAAATCTTAATGTTTTGAGGTTATAACATATTTTTAGTATACCACTCACTATAATGTGTCTGGTGGGCCAATAATGAGCACTTCCCATCTGTATATGTCATTGTCGTCTATCAATCCAGCAGAAAATCCCTCCACTGGGTTTTTGTTTAACTCTGGAAAGATTAGTTATATCAGCGTTTCTAATATCATGCAATAAAATTGCAGCGTTTACGTATCACTGAAATCAATGAAATGGTGATTCATCCACAAGGAACGAAATGTAAATATATTTCTAATGTCCCCAGTTTTTGGCACCGACTGTCACATCTTTGTAAAAAAATATCGATTTTATTTTAGTGTAGTTTACGGTTTCCATCACACATGCAAACTTATAGGCACCATCTTCACATTCTTAACTATCTTTCCGAGCATAGTTTTCATAAAAACGTATCTTATTCAACGAAAATTAAACACTTTGGGGTCAACGATTGGATGTATCGACATTCGACGCTCGGATAGGTCATTATAAACACAAAATTAAGACGAACTGCACCCACCTGCTAATTGCTTTTTTAACAAAAGCGAAGACTGTGGTTCTGACATTAATTACAATTGTGAAATTTACCCCGGAGATATAAAACAAATTATTTTTCCACAAAAGATGGCTGGCTGAATTTTTAGGCAGGTTGTGAAACATATGAGTTGCTTGTTTCCGGCTCGTTCCAGTGTTACCACACAGCATTAAGAAGTAAAAATTTTACATAATATATTACTGTTATCTTTTTAAATTGTTTTATTTTTATATTAATAGAAAATATATTGCTAATTTATACAGATATATTTTAATAGTAACTATGATTCTTTTTTAAGTCTAAATTAAAATATTATATTTTTTAAATAGTAACATCGTACGTTTTACCGCCATCTAGTTGACAACACATAAATTAAATGGCGTAGTCCCACATGACATTACAACTAATTGTCGCTCCACTAACAGAGGTCGCCATTCCGTGTTTTCTGAACACGATGTGAATTCAGAGCAGTAGTCCAACATAAATAACACAAATTTGAAGACAAAATGATAAATTTATTACATATAAAAATAAAATTCTTATGAATTAACATACAACGGATGTGCGCCGTTGTGTCTTCCTACTTGGTTCTGCGTGTCCATTCGAAATTTCAGCTTTCCTTTTCTTTCTCTTACTTTTCTTAGAGACGCTGTTGTCTCCATTCTGTGTAACCTCCTTGACATCAATACTATTATTATTCTTAACAGTAAAAGCACTCTTATTACTACTAATATTATCTAATAAAGCTTTGAAATCAACAGATGATTTCACATGACAGCTTTCATGATACAAGTTCATAGTGTTAATTAGCTTCTTCAATATTACAAAGTAATTCTTTTTAGCCGAAAACTCTTCACTGTTACTGCTCAAAGTTCTTTTTACAGTATTTTCAAATTCAGTTTCAATATTCGATATTTTATTTAGTAATTCACTTGTACTTGGTTTTAGTCTTTTGAGTGATCTGTAGAACCCAGACAGCAGCTCTAGAGCTTCGTTTCTTCTGAATTGTCTCACACTGCCATTAAATGCACTCTCAATAACAACTGGGATCATATCATAGACGCCATTCCAATCCGTTTGCAAAACACTATGGAAGAATATAATAGGCAGTAAACAATTTCTGTTTAAGAAATAACTTTTGAGCGATTCTTTGAAGATCTCAATCATTTTATGGCAGGCTTTTTGAGCAGATTTGCTTGAGGTATCAATCTTCTGTGAGCAGTGTATTAAAAAAGTAGCACATTGTGTTACGACATCACCGAGCGCTTGAAACATGAAGTGAGACCTCCCGCCTTTATCAATTGTACTGTTCAAATAATCACAGAGCAAATCTACTGTAACATTGTCTGTTGAGGAAAACTTTTTTATTTTAGTCAAATTCCTGATTGTCTTACGTAACCGTCTTTCTAACTCAATGAAACTATTGTCTTCAAGACAATATTCCAAACTCCTTATCAGAGGTTCCATTAACGATAAAGTTATATCCATAGATGGGTCTTTTTCTAAATAAATATCAATAAGATCAAGTACTCGTATCCTGAAATCGCTTACGGCCTTTTTGTCTTTACGCTCCTTTTTAGACTTCATACCTTTACCGCTAAACTGTTTGAACGCCTCAGCTAAAGCATCATCTAGATTCCTTCCTTCTTCTTCATCTATCATGTCAGCGTTAATACTCTCTGTATCCGAATCCTGCGAGGCACCTAAAGCCTTTTGTATTGCCATTCGTAATTGATCAGGAGTTTTCAATTCAGTGTCATCATCGGACATTTCCTCATCACTGTCGTCTTCTGCTTCATCAAGCGCATCTCCATTCTCTTTCTTGTCTATTTCTTCTGTGTCCGATTCTTCTTCTTCTTCATCTTCAGATTGTTCATCACCCTCCTTCAAAGGATTATTCTCCATTTCAGGGTCTAGAACTGAAACTATCTGCACCACTGCAGATGGAGTGAGGTACTCATTAAGTAACCGAAATACACATTGGACAACAGCCCGCAAAACGCTTGATTCTGTTGATAGAATCGACAATAGGACTTCAACAACAACTTCAATCCACTCTGGGTCTCCTTCGACCAAGTCTCCTTCTTTAAGCTGCTTCTGTTTCTTTTCTTTAGCCTTCTTATAATGCTCATAACAACTTTTGAGCTCCTTAATAGATTCAGTTGCCATTTCAACGTGTTTTGGCTCCGAAAATAAAAACAAGCCTAGCTGATATAGCAAAATAAGAAAGACCTTATCAACTTTGGACTTATTCTTATTCTTTTCTATAGTTTGACAAATTCCTGTCACCAACTCCCAGCATTCTGTGTTCTCTTTTGGGAATTGCTTCTCTAGTTTTTCACGTACAACATCCTTCTCCAAAGTCGTATTTATAAATGCGGATAATGACGAGAGGACTTCCACCATATTGTCGACATTTGAGAACCTCGAGCCGAAGCAGCGATAGAAACACGCTTTGATTGAACCTGTAAATTTGAAAATAGTCCAGTCTTGAGTCCATAACTTAATAGCTTTTACCCGCGGCTTCGCTCGCATTTAAGTCATAAAATAAGTATCAGAGATCATTTCAATAGAAATGAATCAATATGATTCCAAACAGTTGGAAACTATAGTAAAAAATAATAAAAAGTATCCTATGTTACTTCTAGTACCTCCAATAATATGTGTACAAAGTTTCATGATGATCGGTTAAGTAGTTGTTGAGTGAAAACGTAACAAACAAACTCACATTCACATTTATAATATTAGTAGGGATATACTCATCAACATATGTGTTATAGAATGTCTAAGACTGTCTAAGACATGAACAAAATATGTTTTTATTATGTATGGTATAATCATTACAATCCCTACTTGAATATTTTAAATGTGAACGTGAGTTTGTTTGTTACGTTTTCACTCAACAACTACTTAACCGATCATCATGAAACTTTGTACACATATTTTTGGAGGTACTAGAAGTAATATTTTACTATAGTTTCAGCTGTTTGGAATAATATTGATTCATTTCTATTGAAATGATGTCTGATACTTATTTAATGACTTAAATGCGAGCGAAGCTGCAGGTAAAAGCTAGTTCTATTATAATTCCTTTATGTAATGTTTGTATAATTTTGTAGATCAAAGTAATAGGGCTCGGCTATATATGTTAGTGGTACAATAAGCCACGTAGAGGTTCACAGTCTTTTAAACATAATGAAATGAAAAACATTAACCTGTTAAATCAGCGCTTAAAGCCACATCCTCATCTCCATCAATTTGGAAGAACCCAAGGCACATCAGCAGCTTCATATAGTTAAGCTTGAATTCTGTTTCATCTTTCATGGCGTCATGCATCACCAAATACGACAGCCCTTCAGCGGCTTTCAGCCTTTCATTATTATACCAACTTCTCTCAACATCTTCCTTAATAAACTTCTTAGTCGAGTTCAGAAGCACACCTTCAAACAATTTAGCGATTTTCTTAACACCATTCGCATCCAAATCGGAAATTATCGATTTAGTTATTGAAGTTGCAGTTATATCGCTAAAGTTCATATCACCGGGATGGAAAAGCAGCTTCTTTAATGTATCAATACGAATTTTAGTATTAACTTTATCGGATTTCAACACTTTTGCTAGAGCGTTCAAAACCTCTCGCTCCTTCTTAATCATAATCTTGTTGTCTTCCTCATCGTCCCTCTTATTTCTGATTTTACTCGCCGTCTGCAAGCCTTTGAACCAGTCCATGAACAGCCTGAAGAAATTATTGCTTAAAAATTCTGGTAAAAGCTCATAGTTTTGTGTCATATTATTTAATATTGTTAGTAGCATATTGAGAGCTACTAATTCCCTGTTTCTGTTGTGTTTTAAAAGTCGACCATCAATAGCTGAGGTCCAGAATACTTTTAAATGCGGCGAGTTTGCCATTTCCAGTGCAATCTCTTGGAATATCGGATGATTTATGGAGTTGTAATCTATACCAGCCTGAAATGTAATTCAAATATCTTTATTGCATGTCACAATTGTAATTAAGATGTCATACAGTTTAGTGTCAATGTGGCACCCGGTCAGTGGACAGCAATATAATAATACAATAACAATAATAATAAACAATTTCAATTAATAAATTAAATTTCATTTACTGTTTCGAATCATTGAGGTATTCGTCAATTTTAAAATCAAATATGTTTTTAATTTATTTTTAAATTGTATTAGGCTTTCATTACATTTAATCACTCTTAGCACAATATTACATATTATTCAGATTATAGTCATAGTATGATAAATATATCTCTTAATATAATACACATAAAAATTGATAATTTGTAAATATTTTTTCCATTTACAGCAGCAATTTTGAAAGCTCCACTGCAAACATTGACCGCATACTTGAAAAGTAATCCCACTAAATTACACTATCATAATAATCATAAGAATTATCCATTCAGTGTGTTATATCATTCAAGGCATATCCAGCTAGCTATGTACAATTAGTGCAAGCCTTAATGATAACAAGAAATACAAAATAATAAATGAATACCAATAATTTATCCATCAAGTCAATTTTTACCGCATTTGTTCAATATACACAGAAACAAAAATTTTCAAAATTACTGCTGTATATTTTAGTAAACATAGAGATTGGAAGATGTAACTCTAGGCTATGTTATCTTGGAAACCCAGTGATACACAATTTAAAAATGTATGAGTTGCAAGCCTTAACAGCACCATCTACTGGTAACTATCAAAATTAAATTACCATTATTTTTTCACTAATTTCATGTAATGTATTCTCACAGATGACGCTCTCAACACCTAACAGCTTCCGAACTTTAACCACTTTAGGGAACTTCTTGCTGGTAACAATAAGAAAGTACAGTGTATCCAAATTGTGCTCTTTCAATTCCTTCTTGAATTCACTTTTCATCGTCGACCAAACTATTGATGAAAACTGCTCCTCATTTAGCTGAAATAATTCAACACTTTTTTTTAAACATGTTAACATGTATCATTTTTATTTGTTCAAATTTTAACCACTGATTATTATTAACTAAACACATTAGAAAATTTCTATTTTATTGGCTTTCTTTTTATATTTACCAGTTGGGTACGAATACAGCAGCCAAATCAAATGATTGGGTGGATGTGGCTGATGTTAAGCTCGGTCCATTAGTTCATATCTTTTTATATTTACCAATTGGATACGAATACAGCAGCCAAATCAAATTGATTGTAATAATTATGCCATCTTCAGTCTGCCTTTTTTTTTTTTAATTTTTATTTTTCTATGTTTGTATTTATTTTGAAGAGTAAAAGCGCTTTATTGAATTACTAAATATACATATTTAGTAGAATTATGATAACGTTTTAGTTGAGTACCCCAGGAATTACTAAATGTAAAATCTTTTTTTTCTAAATTGTGCCAATTTAAAAAAAGACAGATAAGCTATGGCGGGCTACTATAGTTGTACTTAATATAGAGCTAACTCTAACTCTAAGCTCTTGGGGTCCTCAACTAAAGCCAAGCCAAATAATGACTCTGAACTTACATTAATAACAAAATCCAATAGTATTTTGTAAGCTACAACACTTAAATAGGATTTCTTTGTGCTTGCTGTTGACAGTAACTTTATAATCTCAGTTTGGTCCTCCAGTGGTGATTTAAAGATTAACCCTGATCTGAATACGGCACCACATACAATAATTTGTCCGAGCGAGACATCACCAACTTCCTAAAATATAAATAGTTATATTTTGTTATATACAGGTCAATGACATTCCGGTCTTTCTTAACTCTTAGAAAATCCACAAAAATTTCCTAAAACTAAATTTGCATTTCTGTACAAAACACTAATATATATAAACAGTTTAATAATAAACACAATAATAATAAACTTGTATTTAAGGCTACAATTCGATGCTCTTTGGCAGAACTGTATAGGCTTTTTCTCTTTGTCTTAAATAAAAAGTTTGAATAATAAAAAAACTTACGCTTTTAGATGATCCACTAGCTGATAAATCAGATTTAATAATATCCAAAACCTGTGTCAAAGTTACATCAAATACTTTGAGAAACTTTACAAGTACTGAGTAATAACCAGTGCGAAATTCTGGACGATTGGCACCAACGCTTCTTATTAGCCTTTTTAGTACATACTTTCTTTCTTTATCATTCTGTAAAGAGAAAATAATAATTAAATATATAAGCACATAAAAAGAATGCACGCTTTCATTCATCAGGCGAAAATAATCATAATCAATATAGTACAGCTACAAAATTTGAATATTAAATACATAAAATATTAATTTGGCTAATAAATGCGCAAAATATATTTTTCTAACCTCATTTCCTTGAAGGAGCGATATAATTTTAGTGCCACCAATGATCCTCTGTTCTTCTTTCGGTGATTTTAAGAATGCAAACGCATCTAAAATTGTTGATGCTATTTTACCGTCCTTAGATGGTAAATTGGAATTTGTAGTTTCGACCTTCATTTTAAAATTATTATAAACATAACTATAAAACCGAAAAACGTAACCCGCATGGACTTTTCAAAGTGACAGGTGCTGACAATAGACATTTATGACCAGAAATGGAATTTATAAAAACACTTAGAATTTCACATTTTTCTCGTTAATGTTGTTTTATAACTATAAAATTAAAACTACTTTTGTCAAATTTTCATATAAATTTGTTAAATTTATTATACAGGCTTATATATATAAAAAAGTCAGATGTTATTTATGAAACATCTTTATAAAAAACTTAGTTTTTAAATGTTTTAATTATTTCGTGATGTTATTTTCGAAATATAATTAAAGCTCTAAGTTATTGTAAGATAATCTTATATATTTTAATTAACCTTTTTAAATAAAGTTTTTGAACGATATGAGATTCGGTAATACCAATTAAAAAAAGTTATTTGAAATACTATTTGCTATTTATCGTGTTTTTGCAAGATTTCACTAAATAAATTGATTTTTATATTCTTATTTAATAATATTATTATATTTAGATGTTTATAATGCATTAAAATCATTGTAAATAATTTATAGTAGGGAGTTTATAAATGCATGTCCCTTGAAGTTCACGCGCGCGCGTTTAGTGTTCTCCCGTGTTTCTAAACATGGCAGGTCGCAGTGGTTTTCACGATAATAATTCGAGGTATTGCAAAATATTATTTAAATAGTTTATTGTAACATGATTTATGTTTCTTATGTGGTAAATATTATAGTGAAGTGATATTTTCATATTATTTTGCTTTGAAATGAATGTAGTACCGTTGTTTTGACATCGCGAAGTCGTCGGAAAAAAGTGCGGATTTACGTTAAACGTGTGATAATGTGAAGATTATATGCAAGTACATGCAATAAGATGCCGCTATATTCTTCATGAAATGTTTATTTTTGTGTATTCACGTGGTTTAAAATATGCTTGGTTATGAAGCGTTCATGTTGTATTTTATGGTTTGTAGGGATTATGGGGGTGGCAGAAGGACTGCCGGCGGGCGCCCGCTTCCTACAGAGCCTCCTTACAAGGCGTATGTCGGCAATTTGCCCTCTAGAACGATTCAAGGAGATCTTAACAGAATTTTCCCTGTAAGTAGAACTTTATGAGTCTCATATGCTTTTTCTAATAATAATATTGTTAATCTGTCTATTTTCTTTTAGGATTTATCAATAAAGAATGTTCGACTAGTGATGGATAAAGAAACGGATAAATTCAAAGGCTTCTGCTATGTGGAGTTTGAATTCCTCGATGACCTAATCAAGGCTATTGAGATGAGTGGTTTACTCTTCGTAGACGGCAACTATGTTAAAGTAGATGTTGCAGAAGAAAAACGAAGTGATCGGTGAGATACAGATAGTGTAAAATTAACTATTTATTATTAATATTTATTTAAGACTTAAGTAATAGGAATCTATAGAATGTTCTGACATTTAGATATTCTTAGGGATGCTGGTGTTAATTACTCAGTAATTACGCAGTTAATTAAATCTAAATACATAATGAAAAAGCTACTTATATAAACATATTTTTAAGGAATTAAAGTTACAATAATGGACACATTATTAATTCATTTGTAGTAATTATCTAATCTGTGAAAATGATAATTTAATATTTGATGTTATACTACTTATATAAATAATTAAAGCATTGAAAGCAAAGAAAATTATCAATTTGATAGTGTTCTCTTATGTTATTAGGCAGTTTATAGTGTAGAGACAATTGCTGCTGTAATATTTACTGCTGGAACCTGGTTATATCTTAGGTCCAAATTCAGAAATAACACTCAAGCATAGATTCACTGAGTAGAGTTTAAAATTCCAAATGTCATACAAAATAAAATAGACCAATCACACGTTTGAAAAATTGTTGGTGTGATTTTTTACTAATGATATTAATCCATTGCAACTGTCTACTGTCTTCTAGCTGTCATTACAATCTACAATAGATAAACAACAGAAAGAAAGAAATGCAATTTAATATTTAAACTGGATATTTTATATTCAGAATACTATTATTTTATTTTGATTACTGTCTAATGTTCTTGTGTTTAAACAGTTAAATAATTAGTAAATAATTTGTACTGCATAGAATGCATTTAAGTAATGATCAGGTGATCGCAAATCAAACTACGCTCAAGTGTTATTTTCGAATAGGGGTCTTAGAAAAAAACATGATAACTTTTTAGAGGTGGAGGCTTTGATCGCGGTCGAAGAGATGGCATGGACAATCGTGGTCGAGGCGGTGGAGGCGGCGGATTCCGCAGTGGAGGTCCTGCGCAGGGAAGAGGTGGTATGTACAAGCACGGATCCACATGGAGGCTTGCATTTGATAACGTTCATGCTTTGTTTACATATGTTTGGTGCCGTCTTCTTTTATTAATGGCTTTAGATGTCTAATAAGGACAATACTATCATGTCGAGTATTCGGGCAACATGATGTTATCAAATTTTAATACACATATAAAAAGATCAAGAAATTTTTCATTCTATCTTAATTCACAAGAGATCCAAGTGATGATAGTTTTAATTAATTTTTTTTTTCTTATACTCATACATTATAACAAGTTGCCAGTGTCAGTGTTGGACATCTCATTTTTATTCATTCTACATGAAGTTTAATAAAATGTCGGTTTCTTATAAACTTTTGGAAGGATGTTTAAAACCTATGTTTGCGCTATGTCCCATAGATAATTGAAAACCTGCCAAAATGTGTTCCTTTCACTAATGTCACGTTCATTTTTGTTTTTTAATGCTTCTAACACGTATATTAATTTGCATGATTAACAAATTATGGTTTTGTTTGCATTTTGCAAACAGAGATAGTGATCTCATTTGTTAGCCTTCACGCACGTTCAAGGTGACGTAACATGGTTATAACTACCCTGCTTAGTGGACCTGTTACTCACCCTTATTCTATTAAAACAATTTTATAATGGACTTTAAATATTTGTATAGTGAAAATAACAAATAGCAGTTAATAAAGCATTTTACTCTCTGAATAAAGCTGCCAATGACAGTCTGTGAAATCTGACGATGTCTAGTAGTTAATATTATTGTTGAAGTGACCAAAGCGCCATTACCGTTGCTCCATATTGTTGTATTGTTAAGTACAATTGCATTTTGACTAGTCCAAGTGTTCTAATAACAGCCAACGGATGATGTAATGGAATAGAAATCACAATAGTTGGCAAGTCGTGATAAAATAGTTTTAAATGTCAAATTAATTATTACGTGTTTGTTCATACTTCATATTAATGTAATCTCATTATTAAGCATACATTACAAATTATGTCTCAAAACGGTTTCTGGATCAGTGGTTCGCTCTTAAAGTGGTAGTCCTGCATTCTATTCCCGGGAATATTTTAATTGTAGGTATTTGTAATGGGTTTTGTTTTTATATAAGTATCAGTGCAGAGGTGTAGGAATAATTAGGCCAAATGTGATTGTTTGTTGTCCCTGTCACACTACAGTTACTCTTACATAAGAGCGTAGAGAAGAAAAGAGCAAGCTGCCAACTGGAATTGGGTTATATAGGTCTATGCTTCTCCATTGCAGGCTATACTATCCTAGTTTTAGGCTAAATATATATGACCATAAATGTCTCAGAATACCTCATGTACAATAGCTTTGCATGCAATCAGTAACTGATATAAACCAATTGGTTTATGTGTTTAGATCGTGATCGTGGTGGTGACCGCGGTGGTGATCGCGGCGGTGACCGTGGCGGCGATCGTGGTGGTGAAAGATGGGGCGATCGTGGGGGCAGAGTGGGCTCCGAGGAACCACGCGGAGGGGGCGAGTGGGGTAGAATGGGAAGAGCGGGTGGTGCGGGGGGAGGTGCTGGCACTTCGGGGGGAGCTCGCGGTGGAAGAAGAAACTTCGACGATATGCCGCCCTCAAGACCTGGTTAGTTGCTTACATAGCTTAATAAAAAAATGTAATGGACATGAAAGATCATTGATCTTAGTCTATGGGTACAATAGGTGAGACAACCTATACTCTATCTTGTTTGATCTAATGCTTGAGTAGAGTGAGTAACTCAGTTGATTTAAATATATGAGTGTACAGTATAATCTCACTAATCCGGCACTATTAAAAACCGGAGGGTGCCGGATTATTGGAATGTTCGGATTACTGGATTATAGTGAAAAGTTATAGGTAATGAATAAAATAATGCATTTCATAAAGGGAATAAATGTATGTAATGTATTGAGTTTGCGAAGCGCACAGGTGTAGAGGAGCGAGGGAGTCGCGGGCGAAGGGTGCCGGATTAGTGAGACTATACTGTATTCTGTTTTATCTTTGTAATTGTTGTGTTTCACAGATACAACAGGCAGACCGAAGTTGGTGTTAGAGCCGCGCACCGTGGACGCGCCAGTGAACGCGTTGGCTCAGACCAGTCAGGCGTCCTCAATCTTCGGCGGCGCTCGGCCCCGGGAAGAGCGGCTCAAGGAGCTCGCGGGAGAGTAAATGCCAAATATCCTTTTGTACAGCTCGAATTAACTTGCGAGTCATTTAAAAACCATTTTTTCATTACAATATTTATACGCAGTAGAATCCACAGTTCGGCTCTCAGTGATGTTGCAACATGTTCACTTTGGATGTTCGATGGGTAATTGTGAGTCCAAAGTGGAATTGTATTTGTATTTAATCACTTGTTTATTGCAAGACTGTCGTAATAATTAGAATTATTTAGTTGTTTTCTTTTTTTTTTTTATCAAAAACAAAAGCTATAGTAGGCACAATGTTTTTTTTTCCAGAGTTGAGGTAAATGTGTTGGGGAATAGGAATAAAGCTGCGAGATATAATTAAAATTATTTAATTAACTTCATGATTATCGTTGTCTATTGCCATAGTGTCATTTTATAATAACAAATAATTTTGCAGAATTTGATGCCACTTTCTGTCGGTTAACCTTTGGCAGATACTATGCACAGTGCAGAAATGTAACATAATTAAATAATAAATCTGTATAGTAAGCTTGGTGTGTATATAGATCAATATAAAATAATAAATTTCTTCTCTAATATATTTAAATCGGTGGAAAATGCATTGTCTCAAAAATAGCATCTTTGATATTATGCCAGTCTCGCAATAAACGAATATTATTGTCGTGGTGTAAATGGAGCGCGGATCGGGCGCGCGTTTTAGTTTGTTGCCGGCGACAATGTGTGTGTGTTTTTCTCCCCTTATAAGTAATTTCAGTGCGTCGAGTGCGAGAACGGTAACTTCTTTCAGTAAGGCTCGCTCATGCAGCATCGAGAATATCAGAATAAATAAGACTAGTACGGTTTGGTCGGAGAGTGGCTTAAATGGAACACAGTAGACGGCTTCATATTGGTAAAATTGTCTTCATTAGATATTTGAAGTCATTGATAAAAGAAAAACTGTCATTCATGAAATAATAATAAATAAACATAATATATATAATAATAAATATTACATACACATAATTTCAAATTCAAAAATCTATATTGCGTGGGCCTTTAGGCACGGGCGTAGCCAGGGTGGGGTGCCTGTAACTCTCTGCTCTGACCTGTAAGGTACCTAATCAAACCTAAAAAACTTAATTATCTACTATAGGTACTCACTACAATACTTAATATCCGTAAGAAAGTTCACACTCGACAGTCATGAGTCAACACAAGAAAAATTATCCGGGGTAAGACCGCGGGTATAGTTTGCTAGTTACATATTATTTTAGACTGCTGCCCCACCCTGAGCCCATGGCTGGCCCTTGCGCATAGTCAGGACGTACGACATATGACGAGATGAAATCACAAGAAACTCGCCAAACATGGACAGTATAATTCCTGCTTATCTTAAAAAATTAATATAATTGATATGAATAATGTCAGTCTAACACGGAGTGCTAGTGTGTTTCGTTATTGGGCTGCTAATATCTGATTGGTTTGTTTTATCTGTTCTGTTATTTTTGGTACTGATTGCACACACAAGTTAACAGTAGCGTTCATCAGCCGGGCGTCGCAGTCGCGTCCAGTCGGCAGCTCTCGCATTCGGCCGACAGTGTCATGTTCCTTTACAATTTGTAAGTAGTGAAGTTGTAAGCACTTTCTCTATTGAAAAGTAACGGTTTTGTTATAAATATTGTAAATCATTTTTATGCTATATTTTATTAGTTGTTTATTTAATGTTTTGTAGTCTCTCGGTTCGTTCTAATTCTACATGATAATATTATAATTGACAATTAATGGTTTTTGAAATCATCTAGTAGTTGTGTTCTTTGTTTAGTTAACTTCATGAATTTCAGTTTCATATTAACGTGTTTCAATAATGACAGTTTGTTGGCAATGTTTTTGGCGTAAAATTTTAAATTATGTATAGAATTTCGCGGTAATTTATTGTTTGTTTTTCCTTCTTTTTTTGAGAAACTTTTTTCTCTTCAATTGTCGTCTGAGGAGTGTATCCGTTATTTTTGATTATCAGTTTAATTGTAAAGGATAATAATGTAATTAATATTTTAAGATTTGAAAATCTAAAAGTGGTAATAAGAGTTGATTAATGTGGACATTTACTTGTAAATTATTTTTCTTTAAGAAAATTAACTTACGATTCGATTTTTACTTTTTAATAGTCTGTGGTTTTTAACAGAGTACGTGATAAATAAAAAAAAAAGCAAAATTGTAACTGAAACATAGAAAATAAAGTTAAGTACTTTGTAATTATGCATTGTTGTTTTTATTTTTTATGCACTTAAAATGTTTTCTAATAAGAAACAAGCAGGAGGCCAGTGGTTACTTTGAAGTATTGAGTTGAATGTGCTAGAGAACTTAAGTTAGTTTATAATATTATCCTCCGAGCATGAATGAGGCATTTTATTGGTTAATAGTTTCACAATAAAAAATCATTAATACATATTGTTACTAAATTAAAGAATTTTTGACCTATTATTTATAGGCAAGGCAAAATGATTTAAAGCAGCCATTCTCAAAGTGTGTTCCGTGGAACCCTAGGGCTAAAATACTGCAAAAAATACCTACCAGAGAGATTATAAGGTTACATCTAAATATTACGTAATATTACATTGCAATATGATTATTCATAAATACATATAAATCAGTTTTTTATAATTATGTTAAGGCTTTTTCTTTTGCCAAAAAAGTTTGAGAACCGCTGATTTAAAGCCTTTAAAATGTGGTTTAAACTTAATACTAAATTAAAACAATGTATTTTTATAATATTCATATATTTAAATCATCATCGGGATCCTCTTCATCCCAATCGTCAACAGCATCAGGCTCATAATATATCTTACTATCTCCATATTTTATTTTACTCATATATGGTAACTGTAATTTATTTTTCTCCATTTGTTCGATTTGTGCTACTTCAATTTTAAACGTTGACAGTGTCCCTGGATCTGGATAAGCCGCATTCTCTTTCTCCACTTCTTTATTTTCAACTATAGGAGTTACTTTTAAACATCTAGTTTTATTGTCATAGGTGAGATGCTCTTTACTCTTAAAAATTTTGCCAGATTTCTTTATTTGTAACTGAATTTTTGTTCCATCTGAGTCGTATGATATAATTGCATTGGCTATGTGGTTTAATTGAGATTGTAACTTCGAAGTGATGGATAAACAGTCTCTGTGTAGTATTACAATGAGTTGTACAACGTTTGAGTTAGAATTTATGATTTTTAAATATTTTAAACATTGATTCCACCCTAGTAATAGCGCCATTATATTTACAGAGTCAATTATTATATTAGTTTTCTGTTTAAAATACATTTCACATTTCTCTGGATCAAATTCGTCGTAAAATTTATAATTTAAAGCGTTTCTGAAGATGTTTTTCCACAATGAAAGGGGTTGCTCATAACAAAACATTTGGGATGGAATATTTGAATTTTCCGTCAATTCTAAAAGTAAAGGTAATGTATTTTTGTCCTTATCATCTTCTATTAGTATAAAAGGTACTCCCCTTAACTTTAATAACGACATATTACTCGAACTAAACAACCTATTTTCCGCAAGACAGTCAAAATTATAACCTAAAGAAGTCTACTTTTACGACAATTTCCTCATTCCGAGGCTCGCACATTATATATTTGCTATTAATCGGATAAAAGAAAAACACAAGCTAATGTCAATTATAAATTTAAAAAAAACAATTTTGACAGCAAGTGGTCTAATTCAAATTCGAGTTTCAAATATTTATCTTAATGCTTTGTTTAAGATTTAAAGCTAATTCCACTGTTCTTATGTTTAGAATTATATTGTGGTGTAATATATTAACATTTTGTGAAAAAATGATTTTATCCTAAAAGTAAACACACGGGTGATACCGTACGGGTAATGTAATTAGTTGTTATATAATGTTTAGAAAATATATTTTTAAGTGCAAATCTCTTCATAGACACAATGTCTTTGTCCCAAAACATAAACCACCGGATCATAACGATTATGAACAGTTGCGACAATTTTTAACGAAACACAACAATATCCTCGTTCTTACTGGCGCTGGGATATCTACAGAATCTGGTAAGTAGACATTTATTTTGTTTTTAAATTATTTACAAATATATTTCAATTGTTATTTTTAAATATTATTTCAGGTATTCCCGATTACAGATCTGAGGGAGTAGGTCTTTACGCACGAACTAATCACAAGCCAATACAATATCAAGAATTTTTGAAGTATCCCAAAGCGAGGCAGAGGTACTGGGCTCGCAATTTTGTTGGTTGGCCAAGGTTTAGTGGAGTCCAGCCAAATAGCACGCATACAGCAATTACAGACTTGCAAAAGGTTTTGATGATTATAAATTTCTAAATATATAATTTCACAGTCATTTTCCATACTAATTATTTCTTATATTGGAATAATAAATTTTTATCACATCTCATGGTAAAGAATAAATAAGGACTATCTACATTTTTTTTACTTATTGCAGTTGGTCTTTTAAACAGTGCAATATTTATCATGAAAATTTGATATTTGCATTAGTATTATGCTGTATAAAAGTAAATTAGAATTTTATAATTTCTTGATGGGATAATCTCTTGGCAGAATTATCCTTATTAGACATATAATAGTAATTTGATAATAAATATGTAAAAACTGTATTATTAATTTTGATTGTCTATAACAGCGCTGTCCAACTTATCATAGCCCGCGGGCCATATTTTCTTCACCAAACATTTCGGGGGCCAAGAAGGTTTGATGAATGAAAAGTCAGTTTATGTTCTTGTTCAGAATAAATAAATAATCTTTTTAATGCCTATATATACCTGTTGATTATCTGTAAAATATGCGCCCTCGGTGATTTTCAAATTTAGTATTGTGCCCTTAAGGACAAACAGGTTGCCGACCCCTGGTCTAAATAATAGTAAATATTTTTTTTTAAATCTCTTACTAAAACAATCTTGAAGTTGTCATTAATGACTCCAAATTTCAGGCAGGTAAAGTGACTTCAATAGTAACCCAAAATGTTGATAGACTTCACCACAAAGCCGGTGCAGATAACGTTATCGAGTTACATGGAACAGCATATCTAGTCAGATGTATAAATTGCTCATACCAAATAAATAGAAGTGATTTACAAGAAATTATGAAGGAAAATAATCCTAACATGCTTGATAACTTCTCAATGATCAGACCAGATGGTGATGTGGAGTTGTCACAGGTATTTTTTTTAAATCTAGCAATCAATTCTCCAGTCAGAATTGAAAAAGGAATAAAATATTTCTTCAATTTAATTTTTTTGTAGTCAAATGTAGGCAAATGCATGCAAATAAGTAAGTATAGTATGTAGAATAAAATTGTTTTTTTTTTAAATTCGTTTTCTATTCTATTCTCTTACATTATCCATAAGTTCCTATTAGAACACTCGGGCTTATCAAAATATAATTATTATTAACAATACAATAATATGCAGCAACTGTAACAGGCGCTTGTTCATTTCAACAGTTTATCTGTTGCAATAGTATTTTCTCATTTAGGTAACTTGTATGCTAAATATAAAAATGAGATTTATACCAATAAATTGATATACGTATTTATTTCCAGGAACAAATGAATAGTTTTCGTGTACCTCTATGTCCAGAATGTGAAGGTCCGTTGAAGCCAGACATAGTGTTTTTCGGTGACAATGTTCCTAAGTCGAGAGTAAAGCAGATACGAGATGAGGTCACACGCTGCGAAGCGCTTTTTATATTGGGCTCCAGTTTAACGGTTTTTTCAAGTTATAGAATTATTTTACAAGCCAAAGATGAAGGCAAATATATAAGTATATTAAACATAGGTCCTACAAGGGCTGATGATATTGTCAGTTTA
The DNA here is from genome assembly GCA_028551675.1 of Tineola bisselliella. Lineage (NCBI taxonomy): Eukaryota > Metazoa > Arthropoda > Insecta > Lepidoptera > Tineidae > Tineola > Tineola bisselliella. Next base: position 70,169 of record JAPWLS010002474.1, read on the forward strand.
AAGATTTCCACCAAATGCGGTGACATTCTTCCAGAAGTTTGCAGCTCTATCTGCAACTAATTTATTGTGATACTTGTTAAATTATTTTTGTTAATATAAAATATTCAAACACATTGTCTTTTAATTTTTAACCTGAAACAATCCTCAAAATCTTAGTGGATTAGGGATAAAATAAAATAACCATGAAATTAATTAGTCGCATGTATCCAGAAAAAATTACCTAAATTAACATTAACGATTCCTTATTAAACTAATTTGGACCTATGTTAGTTTCCTTTCTTAGGCAGTGAGTGTTCTTATAAATATGAGAAGTCAAGTAGGGGGTACCAAACTGAATTACTTTTATATTATGCACCCAGAATCATACAATACACTTGCGAGTAAGAACAACATTCCAAAACCAAATTCGACTTCCTTTACTTGGATGAAAAAACATGGCTATTCTATACACAAGATCATGAAAACTTAGGATTCTACGTCAACACACTACCAGCAATGGGCGATCTTCAAATTATGAAGCACTATTTAACGTTAATTCCTTGGCTTTACAAGACAAAATGGCCGCCAAATTTGAAAGAACTGTTTTCGTTCGGAAAATCAAATACTTTACTTTTACATTACAATTATAATAGTGATGTGACACGTATCTATTATAGAACAAATTAGTTACATATGAGTCTTATTGACAACTCTTGTTATTTAAAAAAAATAAATTTGTGTTAGAAAATACTAGATTCGATTAATTATATTTCTACGTTATTAGACAGTATAGTACAGCGATCGTTATTTCAAACGCAGTTGTCAATTTTGACGGCGTCTGCGACCAGCTGTCTGTGTAATTCATTAAAAATTCAAACAGAAAGCTTCGTTTTCAAGAGGACAGTGCCACATAATTCGAAATAGCCCAATGCGAGGAAACTAAACCTAAATTATAAATACAGTTACGCATCGTCGTCGTATTGATTCAATCAAATCGATTGATCAATATCATTACAATCACATTTTATTCAGTGGTTTTATTCCAACTTTTGCCACACACTTAACAAAGAATAATCAAGGGGGAAGCATCTATCTACAACTGACCTATAATAAAATGCATTTAGAGGTATAAAGGATGAAGTATAGCTTTGAAAATTAATTGCGTGACAAAAGATTTCTTAAACTATCAATATTGTAAACGTAATTGTGTATAAATTAAAATATATAGGGAGAAAAAATGACCTATAATAAATATTTTGTAATATATTTCCATTTATACCCAAAAACGTTTTTTTTTCAGTGGCAACACTTTCATCACTTTCCTTTGTCTACATTTCCGAACGTATATTTCACACGTATTCATCAAATTTTACTCACCTAGCCTACTAATATGAAGTTTAAGCAATGCGCGTTCAAAAAGAAAGCGTTTGTCAATTTTTTCAGTAACTATCAACACACAATAAGAATTGATTGTAACTCAATTACCAGTCTTAAAATCACATTTAACTTAGAAAAAAAAAGTTACGTCGCATAACTAGGAAAGAAAAAGAAACAATCACACACAAGCATCTAATATTAACTTCCATTATAAAATTTACAATTAATTAAAGATACCTAATGCTTTCATTTAAAACTATTTTGTAGACTAACTTTCTTTTTAGTATGGCTAACAGTATATTGCAAGGCCGCCTAGAGGTCTTAAGGGGAAGACTGCTTACTGCTATCTGTTCTAAGCATTGACCAATATACCTCTGTTTACTATACATTTCACAAAAAAATTACATCTTTCCCTCAAAGAACTAAAACTGCTACCAAATATGACCGTCTAAGCCAGACAATGCACCGTACAGACCTCACATATAGCTGTTTAATAATTAGGCGGATTTTACGAGTATATATAATTCAGGCCATTAATTTGTTCCATAGAATACATTCAAAGAGATGCCCATGTGTGAAAAGTTAATTAATTGGTCTAAGTCATTATTATAAAAAGTAATCGGCTTGCGGCTTTTTACATGGCACGCCGCGGGACTCCTGCGGCGCCGCTTCGAATATTGTAAAATCTCTTTGTAAGTTTTCGCTAAGTTCTAATATCGCTGCCACATTACCGCATCTGAAATGAACAGATTTGTCAACATACACACAATATATGCTTTGACAGATGAGCACATTTTTTACACATTAATTTAATTCTATATGTGTATATATATATATATATCCCTTTATCACATTGAGCATGCCCTCCTATCCTATAATTAAAATTTTATTTAGTTTATATAAATAATAATACTTCTTTTTACAATATATAGTGATAATGTAATTTTGTAGGTAGTCTTTATAAATATATCAGAGTTAAAAATTCATACAAAATGGAACCATTAGATAATTAAATAAGACTTGATTTGTACAATAGAGAACTTGTTCATGGATAATATTGGTTAGCTCACATGGGCATGATGGAACTACTAGACTTAGGACTTATTTCTTGTGATTATGCTGATAACATAAACATATACAATAAATAATGGTTACCTGTAGCAATAATTGGGAGCAGACCACACGGTGAGTACAGTCTCATTAAAATGCCACTTGTAACCTTCCATAACGAGCTGATGAGCCCGACAGATCATGTCAATATCATTTGACACATTGAATTGTACCACCACATCAGACCCAAACAGATATCCAGCACCACGTGGTGATACGCCCCATCCTTGCGTGTCTGTTAAATAACAATAACAAATTCATTGTAGTAAGGAATACTGGATATTTTTTTATTATTAATAATAATAATCTAGGGACGTGCAGAACGATACGAAAAAAATGGCATGACACACAAAAGTGCAAACTACCTTCTCCATGCCATCCAATGTTCAAGTTGTTTGCTGATATCTATACTAGTTAGGGTTATATCAAAATAATTTCTCTTTCAGTATTTATAGTGGTAAGTAGATTGATTGAGCAAAATTGTTAAAACTTCTAATTCAAGTGGATGCAGTATAAATGAAAAATTGACACATCAATATAGTTTTTATAATAGCCTGGCATATTACCACACTCCACCTAATGTTAATCATAGACTAGTGAGAACTGTTACCACAGACAGTCTGGATGCAACAGTCACTTTTACTAAGTTTGAAATTAGTACAGTTACCTTCCGGATCACTCCACAATAAGTCACACATAGGCCCATCATGCGGCACCTCCTGTTTTCTATCAATGGTGCGAATTTGGTCTAAAGTCTGAATTGATGGACTGAGACCACCATGAACGCAGAATATCCTGCCATCGATTATTGCCGACAATGATAGATAATCAAATATTTCCGTGCAATATCTGTGAAAAACAACATCACATTCTATTAATCATGTATATTCTACTGCAATTTTATATTATTTATTATATATATTTTTTATATCATAACTACCCTACTATTATTCACTTCCCCATCTACTACCCACAAGTTGGTTACCTAGTAAAGATCACTGTTTGGTGATATGACTGCCTTTTATATTGTCTTTCTTGTGTTTAACTTTTTTTAAAGTGCAATATATAGATATTGTTATTACGTCTGACCTCAAACAAGTGAATAAATACATTAAATGGCTCTTTTTTCGTGTTCTTATCCTGGTACTTATAGCACAGGACATTTATATATAATAAAAATAATATATATTAGAGATGGCGGATAGGACTTTTAGTTTTGAAGTTAATATCTTCCATAGCACAAAATATACTCAGGCATATCTATTAGGTGCAAATTAGTACAGAAACACTAAGGACAACAGTACAAAGTATTTAAATAAGTAATTAATTTCAACTCATATTCTAAAAAGATTGCTTCATATAAGTGCTTCAATACTCCTAATGAATTATAACAATAATGATCATATGTTACCTCCAAACAGTAATTGAACCATATTTTCTTAAGCATTCGTCATAAAATCCGTACACTTGTGTGATTTGTCTCGACTCGTGGTTGCCCCGTATTAAAGTTATGCGGTCTGGGTATCGAACCTGAAATGTGCGGGTTTATTGTCAAAATTCATATTTACTGGCTCTAATTCTCATTATGAAGAAAATAATTGTTTATTTTGATAATATTATAGAATAAAATGAATTCCTGCGGGTTTATTGTCAAAATTCATATTTACTGGCTCTAATTCTCATTATGAAGAAAATAATTGTTTATTTTGAGAATCACTGTAACGAACTTTAATAAACTATTTTTGCGTCACCATTTCTCATATTTCACGAAATAACACCCTCACAAACATATTACCAAATTTGTTGCCGTTTTCGTTAATGACTGCGATGATTGGAGACATTGCTTTTTTTAAAGTTGCACTTCAAGGCAAAGGTCTATACAGCCTGATCTTTCGTCAACCATACAGCTTCGAATCGGCTCAATTTAGACATAAAAAACGGCGGCCGTTTTTTATGTCTAAATTGAGCCGATTCGAACCTCCAGCGAAATTTATACAGCATAGCTTAATATTGGCTCAATTGAAACATAAAAAACAACAAAAAGCGGCGCCGCTTTTTGTTGTTTTTTATGTTTCAATTGAGCCAATATTAAGCTCTGCTGTATAAATTAATAATATTTATGGTTACTAAAAATTGTATTAAAAAAAAGTATTTAAAGTTTAGATGCCTTTGCCTTAAAATGAAATTTCAAAAAGCAATGTCTTCAGTCATCGCCATTATCAAAAACAAGTTTGGTAATTAGTTTATGAGGGTGTTATTTTGTGAATTATGAGAAATGGTGATGCAAAAATAGTTTATTAAAGTTCGTTACAGTGATTCGTGCCGAAATAATCGTATAAAACTAGACGGAACGTATAGCAAAATGCACAAAACTATGCAACGGTATATGAATGTTTTTCTAATTTTTTTCCACTTTTTAGGATATTCTCGGGCTTCCGATGTGAAAATCTGTCTATCTGGCATGGAATTACGTGTTTTAAAGGTATGTACAGAATTAAATAGTTGCGAAGGGTTTTCGCACCCAACCCGCTTATTTTACTAAATAATCACCTTTAAAGCTAAAAGTAAAAGGAAAGTTTCTACAGAATAAAATCCTCTATCAACAAAATCACCCATAAACAAATAATTCGTTTCCGGCACGTCTCCTCCGACTTTGAATAACTCCTTGAGATCATAGAACTGACCATGAATGTCACCACAAACCTGGAATAAGAAAAAAACCGGTTATTTTTGGATAGCTTCGCTGTCAAGAAGAAGTCATTAAAGTGTATAGAAATTGTGTTAACGTATTTAATATTGAGTTATATTAATTGAACTTACCGTTACTGGCGAATCCACTCTCTGAACGTTACTTTCTTCAACAAGAATTTCACGGGCTTTAGAGCAGAGCGCTTTAACCTCTGCCTCCATAATTATTTCACATCTTTTCAATTGTTCAATTTGGCGATCAAGATCACTCAAATCAGACATGTTTATTAAATCTACTGGCAAAACAAACTAAAAAGTGGAAAACAACTAAACTTGACTCATTACTTCAGAAATGCATAACGTGGAATTAAAACAAGAGGTATGCTTACCTTGCGACTTATATTTATCTAACTAAGACTTATATTGAAGTATGAAAAAAAAATGTATTTGGTTATTTTTAAAACGCTTACGTTATTAATTGACGGTATCAAATCCACAAACAATCACAATCCGCCATTACTAACGTAGAAGACATTTGGCATAATCTTATTTTTTTGCAAGTTTCAAAATGTTCCTTAAATATATTACAATAAAAATATATTAGAAACCAGTTCTCTCAATCATTATAAATTTAAATTTAATTTGTTTTAGATATATATGTTATAATTAATTGAGATGTTTATATTAATAATATATTTATTGATAAGATTTATTGAATTAAAATAACACCAGTGTGTCTTCAGAACGGTCTCAAGAGAAGATTTTTGCGCTTGGTGCTTTTGACGCTCACACTTTTTTCAGTAGGCAAATACTTTTAAAAATATGAGTGCCAAAAATTTATTTCTATGCAATTTTTATTATTTTGAATTAGTAATTACGGAAACACAATAACTGTATCTAAATGTCATATATTTAATTTATTTTTAAGATGTTCATATTCTACGGGTAAAAAGTTTTGTAGTCGGCTTGGAGATTACGATTGTCAAAAAAGCTTCGGGCAACTGTCAAATTGTTTGTTTGTAGTTTATGTTATTGATTTTAATATTTATAAAAAATACTTTAAAATAGTTTTAGTGCAGTGTTTGTGAGAGTGTTTTTTGTGTTCCACCATGGGTAATATTTATACCGTCGGACCTAACGAGGCACTCATAGTTTCAGGTATGTAAATAGAGTTATTAAACAAAAAATTTATGCTATTTCAGTTTTCTCATTAATTAAACCAATATTGGGTCTTATTATACAATTTTATTATTCTTATATGATGTATCAGCAATATTTTGGTGGATAAAAAATATATAAAATTCTATACGCCCTGAAAAACGTATTTTATTATTTATAAATATAACCTACAAAAATCGGTTTAATTTTTCCATATACTTCTTTTATTAAAAATCAATATAAATATACCATTTCAGAAGTAACTCATAAATTATAAAGTATTTTAATAGAAATTACCAGTTTCGTATGAAAAAAATCTAATTGTATTCTAATTTTTTCAAACATAATTGTCAATTTAAATTCATCTTCTACGTAGCTAACTTAAATCAAAGTGACCTTGAATCTATTAACTAACTCCTCGGCCATAAATATGTGAATAAAAACTAGACAACCATTAATATGTTATTAAAAAAAATTTTACAAAACATAAATTTCTCACTTTTAGTACTCAGTGTACTTTTTTATATTTAGTAAATTAATTTAAAATCTGTAATAATATTTTTATTATATTTATTTATAACACAAAAATGCATAATATGTTTTGTGGTTTGGAATGAATCAGCACAAGTTATATCAGCTAGAAAAGTAAGTATAAGGCTAAAGATGAAAAGAATAAACTAAAAATAAATAAATAAGTCAGAGGATATAGACAATACTGGTTGTGTGACTAAACAATAATATTAATAATAATAAATTCTTATCAGAACATCACATTTCACAATAAAATGATATTTTTACTATGTACATATTACTAATTTATTAGTACTTATATTACAAGATAGCGGAATAGATAAGATCTGATAAAAAACATGTATTTGAAGTGTAGATCATATTATCAGTACTTATCTTAACTTAAATATGCTAATCACAACTAAAAATACATAAGCATATCTATATAAAATATTTTTATAATTAAATTCTGTATCTAAACCAATTTTCACTTGTTAAATGCAACAGATGACTGATATATCAATCGTTGAGTTTTTTAAAGACTTTTATATACCCTATACATGCCCTAACTCCAAATACTGTGCCCTATGTCCATGGGCGTAGCCGCGGTGGGGCAGGGTGGGGCACTTACCCCACCCTGGCTCTGACTTGTAAGGTACATAATCAATCCTAAAAAACTCAGTTATCTAGGTACTAACTACAATACTTAATAACATCTGTAAGAAAGTTCACACTTGACAATGGGCAGTCAACACAAAAAAACATTAACTGGTATAAGACCTCGGGTATAGTTTGCTAGTTACTTATTATTTTAGACTGCTGCCCCACCCTGAGCCCATGGCTGGCTACACCCATGCCTATGGCTATACTATAGATATCAGGACAAGGAAAACACAGACATGTAATACTCAGACCAGACACAGTTCTAATGTGGAAGCAAATCGTAACATTCATAGAGGATACAATAGATCAGATTGGTGAAATTCTTTAAAAGGGTTGAGGTGGAGAAAAAGGTCACGGGAGCTCTATAGTCTTTGCCTACCCCAGTTGGGACATTGGTGTGTATTTACTGGAAGCTGTAATGTAGTTTGATAGTACATAAGTAAATAACATTCATTATCAAATTATTATAGATGTCAATCTGTTTTAATTCTTATAAAGTCTATTTCTTATAGTGTTTATAGATCTTTTTGTGTGTTTCAAAAACTATTATTATGATTGTAGCAGATTAAGTTGAATGTATTTATGGCGGAAGGGTTAGAAAACATGGACTTACTCTTTGTACATTGAATTAGTCATTGACCAATGGCAGTCATGCATACTCTTTCAAATGTTGAATTTCGAATGTGTGGGAGGAGTGGGGATGGTTTAAAAATGCAATAACTAAATAAATAAATTTGGCGCAAACATTGATTAATAAATTATTATAAAATAAAGTTGTTATCATAAAATCGTGACTAGCTAAAGTGTTGAAAGAATAATCTTTCAATAATTAATCATAATTCCATGTACTTTTAATCATGTCGGCTGCTTTCTCTCCAATCATAATAGCAGGTGCATTTGTATGAGCCGATATTGTTCTTGGAATTATACTACTGTCAACAACTCTTAACTTGCTTATTCCATATACCCTGAGTTCTGGATCTACCACAGCATCAGGGTCACTACTAGGACCCATTTTACATGTACCGATCTGATGATGAAGAGTCGCTGTCATTGTTCTCAAAACGCATTCCCAATATTTGTCACTACCAAAATTGTATTCTCTACAATTTGGATATTTCTTTTTATACAATACGGCGCCATATTTTAAAAATGGTGGCGTATCAATGAGTTTTATTATAAATCTTATTGCAGCTATCATTGTTGCTATATCTTTCGGATGCGTCAAATAATTACCGTAAAGTTTTGGATAATCAAAAGGGTTTTTCGATCTAAGTTTCATATAGCCTTTCGATTTTGGGTGTAAAAGCATGAATAATGCCCCAAAACTTTCTAGATTTTCGATTGGTTTGTAGACGTCATTGTATAACGCATCAGTTAAGCGCAGTCCTTTAGCCACGATGTTTCCATCATCAGATGCAAGGGTAGCACAAGTGCCCATTACTTCTATATCAGGGTAGTCACCTATTTCTTCAGATTCATTTGTCTTGATGTAGCCTATTGTTTCAACACCAGCTAAAGATGACATTGGACCATCACCATAATGCATATATTGTATTACAGTGTCAATTGTAGCTACTTTCTTCTCTAACAAAGTAAGTCTCGTTGTGTTGAGTAAAAAAGCTAAGCCTGGAAATGATATGTGATCATATAATGTTTGGCCAACTCTTAAGTCTTGAATTACAGGTATATTAAAAGAAGTCAGATCATCTTTTGGACCAATGCCAGAGAGCATCAGCAAATGTGGAGAGGCGATTGGGCCAGCTGATAATATTACTTCTTTTGTAGCGTGTATTGTGTAATATTTTCCGTTTCTAAAGAATTCTACACCATAAGCTGTTTTAGTATTTGGATCGATGAGGATTTTCGTCACTCTGGTACTTGATAAGATGTGCAGATTTCGTCGTTTCTTATGATTGTGAAGAAAAGCCTTCGCTGAACTATGGCGTCGTCCATTTGAGATTGTCGCTTGCATGTAACTGAATCCAAAACTGTCGGGACTATTATAGTCTACAAGACGGTGTCCTAAATGTTTCGCTGCATCCAGAAATGCTTTTGATAATTTTGACCTGAAATCGACATGGAAATGTTTACCTATTTGCTATTCTTATCAAATTAGTAATTTAAGAGCTGAATTGGTTCGTTTATTTACCTGAAAGGTATGTCTTCAACTGCTAGTTCACCAGTTAGGCCATGAAATGGGGAATTGTACAATTTCTTTAGTCTAGCCCTTTCTGACTTCATGTAGTAGGGTAAAACATCTGCATATGACCTGTAATTTTAAGGTAATATGGTAAATATTACCATATGCATGTTTACTTAGATGTATTCCTAACTTGGAGCTTGTTGTCATGCTTGTATTGTATTATAATACATTAATAATCAACTTACCAACCGTAATTTCCATCAGCAGCTATTCTGTCCCAGTCTTCAGGAAATCCCCTCGTGTAAATCATATAATTGATTACACTTGAACCACCGACCGCTTTGCCGCGCGGCCAGAAACAGCGTTGGTTTTCCATTCCTGGAAATTGTTAACAGGTCAATGATACAAGGGTGTTAATTAGCAATGAATAAAAATTTCAGCTTTCGTGTCAATCGTCCGTCCGTTGACATGGAGTGTGAATTAGCTAAATTACCTAAGCAAACACCGGGTTGTTTCTCCATAAAATATTTCCAGGTGTAATGTGTTTGTTGGAAGAATGGCGCCAGGATCGGAACGTCTGTGAACATTGATTCTGGTTTGCCAGCTTCTATGAGTAGGACTGATGCTTGATGGCTTTTGCTTAATCGTGATGCGAGAACACATCCTGCTGATCCTGCTCCGACTATAATGAAGTCGTATTCTGTTAATGGTCCTTTGAAACCTGTAAATATAGTAGCAGTTTTTATATTAATTTAAGGTCTTAGCGTATAGTACGTGCCCCTTTGCTTGGCGAATTTCGGTTGAAAATAATATTTGATTACTCGGACGTATGTCACTTTGACAGTTCTAAGCCACTCTTTTGCGAAGTACCGTGATGATGAGCAACGTTAAATATGAATATAATATAACAATTTTGTATTTGTTACTGAATTTTTTATATACATATTACTCTCTTACGTTAGTGAGTTACGATTTGTGAACACTTTGAAATGTTATGAATTTTAGTGATAAGTTATAAATGGAAAAGTGATAAAGACGTTATCGTGAATAAATATAAAAAACAAAATAAACATAAAATGACTCCTTTCCTAATTTGAATACATGCTGATATCCTGAAACTAGACTGATCCCTCGATTTTTATACACATTAAAAAAACAATAGAACCGTTATGTATTTTATTTCAATTGTTTTTTTAAGCAAGACGCTAATTTCATTTTTTTTTTCAGTTATACCAGAACTAATTTTATTTAATGTGTGTGTATACCAGGGGTGGCAAGTTCCTTGATAGACCGAGCCATTTTTCAAAATTTCAAATTTTTCGCGAGCCGCTATTAAATATGTATTTAAACGGTATGCAAAAAAGGTATTAAAAAAACGTTGCACTTAATATTTCATATTTGTTGTCAGTAATTTAAAAGACATTTGTGAAACACATACGGAACGATGATAATTTTTAAAAATATAATTGTACAAAAATGAAAAGGTAAGTTGGGTACATTTATCGAGCGCCACAAATAATCCTTCAAAGAGCCGCAAGTGGCTCGCGAGCTGCAGGTTATCCACCCCTGATGTATACTATAGTTCTATATGTATGTACGTATGTATGAATAAGTTTTATTGAAATCGAAATTGGCGTACTCAACACACTGACAGCAATTTGAATTAATTTAAAATAATTAAATTACGTGTTTTTTTTTATTATAAGGACATCAATATTTCAAAACTAGGTATTTTTTGCAAACGCATACCTTAATTAATATCCGTGAACGGAAAACTTTAGTCCAAAAAAACTTGAATATATTTTTTGAACATACTTATATCGTTGTAATATCTAAAAAATCTAAAGCCTTAAAGCATTTGTTTACCGTTTGAAATGTGTTTTGGTGTTTCTTCAATGTACCCGTTTATTTTTTATGAAGCTGACCGAAGATGGGCAAAAAGGCAATAAATAAATTGCGTCTTCGTGGTTGTGGTATTTGTATAAAAATACTATAATTTTTTTTAGTTGATATTGATTCCCTCGAAATATACAAAACAATTGGTATAGATTACCTTTAGAGTGTCAATAAGTGATATGTAAATGAAATATATATCATTGTTATTGTTCTTGTAAGAGAACTCATACGAAGTTGTTTCGCATCACTTAAGGCTTGTTTTTGCATTGTTCTAATGTAATTGCAGTTCAGTCATTAAAACGTCTTTTAAGACTTAATAACTGTTTTTTAATGATTTTCCAATGATTATGGTTAAAGCTAAAGGTTAAAGATAAATAGGCTTTTTTTATAATTCGTAATATGAATGGACTACTAAAGACTTGTCACGATCTTTCAATAATTAAAATCCGAAGTTAAATTATCATTAAAAATCAGTCATTATTGTCCAGTTATTAGTTTTAGACTTGAAATAGAATTAATAACAATTGAAAAACCTTACCTTTTGGCAATGAATATTGATCTCGTATAACTGAAAATGGATCTGGTTCAGTTGGATTCAAATAAAACATCGGCGTTTGTAACATTGCCTCAATAACTTTGCTTCTATTAAAATTGTCTATCGTTCTTTTCTCTCTCATTTTTACTTCTTCAAATGATATCTCATCTTCTACAGTTGCCTCTTCGTCCGTTAAATCTTCTTGCACAATACTCGCATCAGTATTAAAATTTAAAAATAAATTTAAAATTAGCACTAAGCTAATATTTGATTTTTTACTTGTATACATTTTATTACTATTTATCGAATGTTGCCGGAAGGTATTAGATCCTCACTGTATACGACCTGTTGTGCGAATGGCGAGCCATGACATTGACCGTGCGTAAACCGGCTTCAATGATTATAATTATGCCCGATGGACGTAATAAATAAAAACGTTATCTCTTCATATGTAACTGTTGCATGCGGAGGAAAGGAATTAAATTACTTAAAAAAAGATGCTTTAACATTTTATTGAATTGATAAATAAATTAGCTTTAGGCACAAAAACAATCTGGAAACCTACTCAGTTTATTATTAATATTTCTAGTAGTCTGCAAACTGGGGTCCATGACCGGAGAGAACTTCTATTTGCGTTAAATCCAGCAACTTTCAAGCTAATCTCATCAAGGATCATGCACTTCTAATACCACGTGCTCCGAATAAAATCAGCGGCCTTTTCACCAATCATCATAGCGGGGCCATTTGTATGTGCTACTGTCTGTCGAGGTATAATACTACTGTCTACTACTCTCAGACCGTTTACCCCATATACTCTTAATTCATGGTCTACAACAGCGTTAGGGTCTGACGGTGGTCCCATTTTACATGTAGCTATTTGATGGTGTTCAGTCGTAGTTAGCAACCGCAATGCACATTCCCAAAACTCATCTGTGTCAAATTGAAATTGTCTACATTGAGGATAATCTGCTTTGTGTAGTATAGATCCAAATTTCAAAAACGGTTCAGTTCCTGCCATCTTTATTACGTGTCTAATTGCTGCTATCATTGTAGCCACGTCCCTCGGGTGAGTTAGATAATTGTGAACTATTTTTGGATTACTAAAAGGATTCTTGTCTTTTAATTCTAAATAGCCCTTTGATTTCGGATACAATAGTAAAGGAAAAGCACTCCATGTTTCTCTATTAAGGACTGATCCATAAGCGGGATTCCAGACATCGTCTCTTATCATCATTCCTCTACGAATTGCACCACCACCGTCTGATACTAAAGAACCAGCTATGGAGATCAGTTCTATATCAACTAAAACATCATGTTCGTATTTGACAGGTGTTTTAATGTAACCTAGACCTTCCACACCCCCAGGAGATGCGAGAACACCGTCACCATAATGAAACCATCTAATAACATTTGGAATATTAGACACCCTTCTCTCAATAATGCTTAAATTAGTCGTATTCAGTAAAAATACGAGACCATCGAATGAAATGTGATCATATAGAGTTCTACCTACATTTAGATTTTGTATAATAGGTATATTGAATGATTTGAGATGATCCTCGGGTCCTATTCCTGAAAGCATTAATAGCTTTGGTGATTCTATTGTACCAGCCGAAAGAATCACTTCCTTTCTTGCATTGACAATATATTTCATTCCGCCTCTAACAAATTCCACACCCGTCGTTTGTTTAGTTTCAGGATTTATTATTATTTTCGTAGCTCGTGCTTCTGGAAGTATATGTAGATTTTGTCTATTCTGATGTGGATGGAGATAGGCTTTTGCGGCGGTGTGTCTGTGGCCCTTAGATGTTGTCGTTTGGATGTATCCCAATCCTACTTCATCTGGTGAGTTATAATCTACTGTTGGTATTCCCAGTATTCTACCAGCCTCCAGGAATGCTTCAATTAGTCTTGTTCTGAAAAAACAACAGTAAATTTGTGCCAAAATAACAGAGATGTAAAGATTAAAGTAATTACCTAAACGGGGGATTTTCTATCGAGACTTTGCCGCTGTATCCCTTTCCTTGCTTGTTATTATTTCTCAAACTAGTTCTCTCTAAACGTAAATAATATGGTAAAACTTCTTCATATGACCTTGAAATGCATTATATGGTTTAACTTAAATTTGAAATTAAATATGAATTTTATATTACTCACCATCCCGGATTCCCATCAGCAGCTATTCTGTCCCAATCTTCAGGTCGTCCTCTCGTGTACAGCATATAGTTAATGACACTCGTCCCACCGACAGCTTTTCCACGAGGCCAAAAGCATCTTTCCAATTCCATACCTTTCCAACGATGTTGATTTTTTAATTTGTAAAAAAATTAATTACTAAAATACCGCATTAAAAATTAGATTTCACCATTGCAAGCAGAATTTTGTTTTTCAGTCCGATACTGCCAAGAATAAGAAGTCCTTTGGAAGTAGGCTGAGAGGATTGGTATATCGGTAATGATACTCTCAGGTCGTCCTGCTTCTAATACCAAGACTGTTGCTTTGCCGCCTTCAGATAATCTTGATGCTAAAGCACTTCCAGCTGATCCTGCACCGACTATCACGTAGTCGTATTCTGACCATGGTGAATTTAAACCTGAAATTTTAAAACAACTTTACATGAACATCGACAGCAAATGTTTTTAAATTTTATTCAGGCGTTTTTATTAGTTATATGCTTATCTTATATCTGAAGATGGTTCTGATTGACCATAATGATATTTCCTTAATTTAATTATAGATCATAGGGTTTTCCTTATGTTGTCGCGATTGAATTGAAATACTGTAATTATATTATTATTGATTGTTTTTATGAGTTATAGGGAAACTTTATAGTCTAGTTACTTTCTTGTAATGTGTGAATGCAACATATTTCTGCCTTATACATGTGATTGACCCTGACCTTTTAGAAGGAAGGCAAAAAGGCTTAAAATTATCTAATATATTATGCCTTAAAGGACTGTTTTTGGGTTTTTTAATCCTCTCTTTGTCTTGCCGAGATTTCACAAGCGTTTTTAGTACCTCTGCCGAGAACCCCAATTATGACCGGTTATTTTTGACATCGCGGCTTGTTTATTCGTATTTTGCAGAATTACTTGGGTACAATGACTGTTGGTGATATCATTTTTATGGTCTTAAAAAGTAATTCGCTTATTTCGCCATCTATGTATGTTAACATATAGGTATACTATTTTAAAAGTCAGCTTAAATGTTAATTAACCATATATGAGTCAATAATTGTGGAAAGAGGGAAGCAATCGTTCTTCTTTAATAGTTATCATTAATGTAATGTAATTATTCTATTAAACTTTAAATTTATTAGATTATCGTTTCTACTTGCCTTCAGGTAAAGGGTATGAGTCTCTCAGAAAATCAAAGAAATCAAATGATCCGCTTCCCAAGTTGCCAGACGACAAAACATTTACAACTAAATCCAGCATGAATCCTCTTGGACGGGTTGAGTGATTATACGTGTTCTCCGTATCTGTGAATTCAGTGTAAGGTCCGAGGCTCTCAATGAATGCTTTCTTCTGTGCTGACGTCTTTAAAAATAACAATAAGATAGATAGAAGAACTGTGCAAATGTATCTCTTCATTTTTTAAATTTTACTTTCATTATTAAATATATAAATGTTGTATGCACTGTAGAAGCGCGTCTTGATCGACAGTGCACTCGACTTGTAATGCAACAGTTTGCTGCATTTCGTTAAATTGAGGTAATATTTATTTTTAAAGGGTAACACATTAAAACAGAGATTTTAACGTTCTTTTTATTTATGAATTAGGCCTATGATTTTTTACATCAATTTATTTTTAATAGTACCCTGACATATACCAAACTCCGATGTTAAGCTAGAGTGGGGTCCACAGAGAAATGTCCGTAGTCAATAATCACCTCCGCTATGCCGGCTTGAAGAAATGAATGTACACCGTCTAGATTGATATTACACACTTCTCACATCTGGCTACTTCAAAGCTGATATTGAAACACGATTAGGTTACTTCCCGAATGTTATGCAAGATGAGAAAGAGTATGTTTATTAATATTTCATATGCTTAAAAGAATACTAATTGTCAGTCACAATTTGTGAAATACAATAGTAGGTGACATTGTTTTAATTCTAAATTTATAACTAGGTGTATTTCCGATTTCGTTAATGCTGTAATAGACAATCTATTGTTAACTGTTATCTTTGTGAGAAAATAAGATTGGAATTATTCTCTGTAGTTAATTACACTGTATTTTTTATTCGGTGAGGTCCACTTAGAATCAGAGCAGGGTAAACCTTTCTTGGTGAACGAGATCTTTAAGTTCTGTTACGTAACCATTGTTATTGTGAATTTCGCATGTCAGCTTATATGATTATTTGTATGATGTTTATTTTATATAATATGATACTTTTTAGTGGGTTTTAAAAGTACAATTTCAAATATTTAATTATATTCATAGTATTTGGCTTCAAAATCGATATTAGTAATTAATCAATTTTATACCCGCTTTAAACTACTATTCTATGATTTATTTGAATGTCCATGTAGATTTTATCATATCAGCAGCTTTTTCACCAATCATAACAGCTGGAGCGTGAGTGTGAGCAGCTATTGGTCGGGGAATCACACTCGAATCTACAACTCTCAAACCCTCAATACCATACACTCTTAATTCAGGATCAACAACTGCTTCTGGATCATTGTGCGGTCCCATACGACAACTAGCTACTTGATGGTGTAGAGTGGCTGTAAAGGTTCTTACAGCGCATTCCCAATATCCGTCAGAATTGAATTCATGTTCGCGACACGTGGAGTATTCAGCTCTGTGCAATTTGGCGCCGATTTTTTGGAAAGCTGGCGATGAACCTAATTCAATAAGGTGTCGGATGGCAGCAATAAATGTAGCCACGTCTTGCGGATGTGTTAAGTAATTTCCGACCATTTTTGGAAAGCTGAACGGATTATTGTTCTTTAATTCAACGTATCCTCTTGATTTTGGATGTAATGGCATTATAAAAGCGGACCATGTGTTTGTATTGTCGATAGCACCAAATCCTTCTTTAAGTATTCGTTCATTTATTCTCATACCTTTTCGGGCTGCATTACTACTGCTGGGACCACCATCAGATAAAATTGAACCACCAATGCTGATAAATTCTACATCTGGAACTAACTCTGCGTCGTTTGAAACAGATGTTTTTATGTACCCTATGCCTTCTACACCCCCGGGAGTAGTAAATGGGCCAGTACCATATTGAAGCCACTCAAACGCGTATCGTATATTCAGCGCTTTATTTTCAATGAAACTAACATTGGTTGCGTTCAAAGAGAATATCACACCTGGGAAGCAAATGTGATCGTACAATACTTTACCAACTGGTAAATCTTTGATTACTGGTATTCCGTGTGTGTTAAGGTGATTTTTTGGTCCAACACCTGATAACATAAGAAGTTGCGGAGATGCAATAGGACCTGCTGATAAGATAACTTCTTTACGGGCCTTTACAGTATATTTTATTCTATTTCTAACAAATTCCACACCGTACGCTCTCTTTGTTTCAGAATCTATTAAGATTTTTGTAGCTCTACTTTCAGGAAGAATATGCAATGATTTTCTTTTCTTGTGATTATGTAAGAACGCCTTTGCCGCACTGCATCTTCGCCCGTTGCTTGTGGTTGTTTGAACATATCCGAAACCAAATCCGTCGGGTGCATTGTAGTCTACTGTCGGATGACCGTACGTTCTCCCAGCTTCTAAGAATGCCTCTATGAGTTTAGTCCTGTAATTGTTTCATAACAATAATTAGTACTACATATTTTTAAGGTAAAATTTAGGCACGGTTATTATTTTTTTATAATACCTTATAGGCGTAAATTCCACTGGCAATTCGCCGTTACGTCCTCTGTACGGGTTATGATCGAATCCTTTTAACTTTGCATTTTCCGACCTAATATAATACTTCAGTACATCTTCGTAAGACCATCCATAGTTTCCGTCAGCAGCTATTCTATCCCAATCCTGTGGCCTTCCTCTTGTGTAGATCATATAGTTGATTACGCTGGTCCCACCTACTGCTTTACCACGTGGCCAGAAACAACGTTCGTTTAACATCCCTGAAAAGTATCTCAAATTAGCGAATAGTTACGTACATACATACGCTATAAGAGTTAGGACGGTGATTAGTCTAGTCTGCCGTCTGGAGTATTTAGAAGCTATACAGAGAAAAGTCGGGATCAATATCAAGTTGGACGCATGGACCAGTATATCTTAGCATCACGCGGGGTATTGACATATGCTAGGTTGTTATATAAAAAAACTTATATGGTACTTAAATAAGATATACCAATACAGTTATTTTCATTATTAAAAAAAAAACCAGCAATAAAGCGTGACGTATTACGGTAAATTTTGAGTTCTTCGACCTCCACAGTTATTAAATGAGTATCTTCATTTTTAATAGGCGAGAATTCATTTTATTGAATGTAAATTAAGTAACAGATCAATTGGCATCCTTATTTATTAACCTTTAAATGTCATATTCTGTGATTAGTTTTTACCAACCATCATTTGAGTCAGTCTTACCACATCCATGGAATATAATATGGAGTGTCGGATTTATTTTTAGAGTTACGTTTACATCACGCATTGGATAAATATAGATGTAAAGTGGACGGCATCAAAGATAAATAATAACATAGACATCCTTGACTTTCTATTCTTTTCAGATAATTATAAATATGTAATATTATAATATTTAAAAAACACTTCTCTTGTAAGTTCATTTAGAATTAGGCAAAAGCATTTGCGTGTCTATCGTCTTGATTATCGAAACAAATGGATTTAAATTGATAGGTGAAACTTCGAACACGCCCATCAACGTATTTTCTTTCATAATCCTATATGTGTTATGCCGTAAGTGCTCCCAATAGTTTGGTTATTTTTTTTATTCATTCACATCAGATTTTAATCTAAATTGATGTCTTACCCATACATACTCCAGGTTGTGGCTCCATATAATACTGCCAAGTGTAGTCTGTCAGTTGAAAATACGGAGCTAAAGCTGGTATGTCAGTCAGGAGCATTTCTGGCTTCCCAGCTTCTAGCAATAGTACATCAGCCCACCCCCCACTGCTCAGTCTGGAGGCTAAGGTACTTCCGGCCGATCCTGCTCCTATTATTACAAAATCATATTCCTTGTATGGTGATTTTTGATCTGAAAAAAGTTTTTTCAAATGATTAATTTTTCTAAACATTTAAATAAAATAAATTGCTTCAAACACTCATTTTCATCGCATGCATTTTCTTGAATAATTTGCAGTAATATTTGAGATTATTAATTTAAAAGCCTTTATGCGGCTTACTGTTTTTTTATAGTCTTTCAATTTAGTATTAATTATTTCATTATAAACCGCGATGCGAGTGTTCGCGATTTATTTAATAATCCTTTCACGTGATCTTTCTTCTACTATTTATTTACGTTATTATTATAAAGACATTGAACTCATCATCACGTTGCATAACTAGATTCTAAAAATAAACAAAGGCCGCACGTTCACTAAGTAATTCATCAAATATATCGAAATTACAATAACTGTGATACTTTAAATTGTAGTGAACTCAATAAACAGGCGTCGAACAACAGCATTCGTTGATGTTATTAATGTATTATTAATTGTTGTGTTTGTATATAGCATATCATATTAGAATTCTATTCTTTTTAAATTCATTTTTGTTGTAATAATATTTTCTTTATTTTAAATCATGGTGTTTACCTTCAGTCGTACGTTTATTAATCAAAAAAACAACTTCCAAAAAATTATATGTAACCCGCAGTGGGAATGCAAGGTACGAACAAGGTAAACGGGTAAAATAACAACAATATATTTGCGACTTTTACAATCGATCTCATAAAGAAAAATGTAGTCACTCACTATTTGGTAAATCGTAAGTGTCCCGTAGGAAGTCGAATGGGTCCTTAAAGTTCTCTGGCACATAATTAATCCCAGGACTTTTCATAACTAAATCTATGATCGGGTTTTGTGGGTATGACCATAGCAGTCTGCCTTCCGCTTTATTTGCTCCTTCAACTGGTGTGGTAGAATCTGGTAGCAAGAGTTTTCGGTCTTCGTCGGTAGTAGTTGAATCGTCGTCGTAATCAGTAATGGTTTCCACTTTAGCTTCGTTATAATTTGCTTGTGTCAATGTCAAATATAGTATTAGAGAAAATAGAGCTTTTATTAACATTTTGTCTGGAATGTTAAGAATTATTAATGTTTTTCTTCTATTTAGTATCTCAATAGGCTTTCGTTGAGTCAGTGGAATTTCGTTAGATGAATCAAGCGATGGCTGTAGGTATGGGTTTGAGTGCACTTTCAGTGAAGCGCTTTTTTGTCTCAATGGATTGTTACATATGAATTAACTTTATGGTTTTTACAATGTTAAGAGTTAAGGTTGAATTGTATAATTGTTAGGATTAGTAAAATGTATAATAATAACATATAGCAGGGGTGGTGAAGATCCTTGATGGTCCGAGCCATTTTTCAAAATTTGAAATTTTTCGCGACCCGCAATTAAATACGTATATACAAAAAAGGTATTAAAAAAACGTAGTCTTTCATATTTGTTGTTTGTAATTTAAAAGACATTTAAAAACACGTACGGAATATAATATTTTTTAAAGTATACAGTACAAAAATGAAAAGGAACTCGGGTACATTTATCGAGAGCTACAAATAATCCTTCAAAGAGCCGCATGTTGGCCTCCCCTGATATACCAACAAGTGGAGAGTAATGTACTAATAAATAACTAAAAAGTGTAAAATAAAATATCATACCTTTTTGTTACGTTACTTTTAATAATGTCAAAACACAACAAGGAACAACTGTTCTTGTATCACAGCTAGAAGCCGAATTAATATTAATAATATATTAAGGAAGTGTTTTTCAAAAAACTTGCCGACCCATATGAGTGTTGAGAACGAATAAGAAGTCCTCGGTTATAACAGTACAAGTTACCTTGCGAATTTTAATCTTCATTAGCTTGTGCCTATGAAGACGATAGAGAAGACATTAATTTTTATCTGTATTTAATATTCTTATTGGATTTTTATTTTAAATTTAAATGGATTATTTCTTAATTATTTGTGTGTAATTTTATTTATTTATTCATTTTAGTATAATAAAATGTAACAAGTGTTTGTGTATGAAGACGTGGCGGTCTATTTGCTGAGAAACGATCACTTCCAGGCAACCATCTTTGAGATAAAGTGTAGTGTAGAAGAGAATAGATCATCTCTCTACATGGTACATAATGTTTTGATATTATTTAGTGATTAATTAATGCAAAATGTCTTAGTAAATTATTTGGCATTTTTTAGAGCTGCAGAATTATAACCTGAATTTCGACATTTTAAATTTTTGTTTTAATAAGTTGTTTTTTTGTTGTATTATATGTTCTAAATGTTTTTTAATTCTATGTCGAGTTCAATAGCCGTTTTCCGGACAGGTTTGTTCGAGTTTTATTATAAAGGTTTTGGTTAAGGAAGTATGAAAAAAAATGACCTGAATTATAACTAATATTTATTATTATTTACATGTTCTAATCTAGTTCTGTATAACAGACAATATCACGCAATGCTTAAACTGCATTTATTAATAATTGACAACGCATGCTTCAGTCGTACGCACGTGCTTCGAGTTACTACCTCAGTGTTGCTAAAATATGTCTTTTAGACATTTTAGTATCTTATTTACAATCTTACAAATTAAAATTATAATTATAGCTTTGAATTAAATGGCATTGCCTTTCATTTTTATAGTGACAATTATTTTGTTTTTAATATTAATTGACCTCGCTTCTATGATTATTTATATTAACTAATACAAAGAATATTATTAAAATAAATCATTGTTTTCTAAATGGGTTCTCTGGCTCCAAGCGTTTCGTATTAAATCGGAAGCCTTCTCGCCTATCATCATTCCTGGTGCGTGCGTGTGCGCTGAAGTTGTTCTCGGTATAATACTAGTGTCGACTACACGTAAATCTTTGATTCCATACACACGAAGTTCTGGGTCTACCACTGAGAGAGGGTCGTCTGGCGGGCCCATACGACATGTAGCTATTTGATGATGCAGTGTTGCAGTCAAAGTTCGCACAGCACATTCCCAATATTCATCAGAATTAAATTCGAATCTCGTGCAGCGCGGGTATTCGGCGCGGTGTAACGTGGCTCCTAATCTTTGAAATGGTTCCGTTGATGCTATTTCTATCAGGTGACGGATACCTGCTACAAATGTCTGCACATCTTTTCTATGTGTCAAATAGTTACCGTATAATTTTGGATAGCTGAAAGGATTAGTATCTCTAAGTTCTAAATATCCTTTGGATTTTGGATGCAGCAACATCGGAAAGGCGCTCCATGTCTCCGTGTTGTCAATTGACCCAAAAGCTCTGTTAAAAACATTCTCATCAATAGACATGCCTCTCCTAACAGATTTACTGCCTGTTGGACCACCATCAGACACCAGCGAGCCTCCTACACAAATCAATTCAATATCTGGTACGTCTTCGGGGTCGGTTGAAACTGGCGTTTTAACGTAGCCGATTCCTTCTACTCCGCCAGGAGATGACACAAATGTGTCACCAAACTGTAGATATTGTATGACATTGCGTATATTTGCTACCTTTGATTCTATGGCACTCACATTAGTAGTGTTAAGTGTAAATATTACTCCGGGAAATGTTATGTGGTCATACAGAGTTCTGCCAACTGGAAGATCTTCTATAACTGGGATACCCATGCTCTGCAGATGCTCTTTTGGCCCAATACCCGATAACATGAGTAGCTGCGGAGATACGATAGGCCCGGCCGAAAGGATTACTTCTCTTCTGGCTCTTACTTCATATTTTAAACGATTTCTCACATACTCGACACCGTAAGCTTTTCTAGAGCGAGGGTCAATTAGAATTTTGGTCGCGGTACTCAAAGGCAGTATGTGAAGGTTAGGTCTCCTTTTATGATTATGTAAGAATGCTTTGGCTACACTATGTCGGTGCCCATAACGCATATTTGACTGGACGTAACCAAACCCTAGTGTTTCAGGGGAGTTGTAATCTACTGTCGGGTGACCTAGAATCCTTCCTGCTTCCAAAAATGTGTCTATTAGTAGTGTCCTGAAAATTTGATTTATATTTTAATAACTATTATTTCATATGCTTATACATAAATCCTTGTTTGTAGTTTATACTTCTTACCTAGTTGGTACAAATTCGACATAAGCCTTTCCTCTTCTGCCTCGATATGGTGAATCTTCAAGTCCTCTAAGATTTGCGTGCTCGTTTCTTATGTAATACTGTAAGACGTCCCGATATGACCTAAAATATAATTATATCTAAAATCTTAGGCTATGTTCGAATTAGGTCACTTTAACGGCTGATCTAAACTATTGTATTGCTATTATTCGTATGTTGAGTTGTTGAGAGTGAAATGGTTTGTGTGAGTTTAGCCGCAGTGTGAACGGGCTATTTAAATTTTTTTTTAAAATTTATTTGTTATTAACGTAAAGTAACAGTATAGTTTTCGATGGTCCCACACTAGGCAATGCCTGTCACGTGGGACCCATCACTTTTTTTATATTAACATTATATAAATTTTAATTAACCATTTCCAAACGAACATCTTGCTTAATTTGTTCTTTCGGTCTAATATTGCATCAGGGTTTCATAAACTGCGAATCTCAAAATCTGTGTCTCGATAACTCCAGCTTAGATAATACTAAATCTATACTAGTCTAATGTGGATGGTGTAACATGCATTTAATTTCTGTGTATACTAATTTATTTATTTCTTTTTTTGTTACTATTTGTTTTATTTTATTTTATTCTATTCTATTTTAATCTAATTTGTAAATATTATTGATTGCTAACTAATAAGACCATGTGAACATAGTTAAGTACTAAAGCCTAAAGCAGCCATTCTCAAAGTGTGTTCCGCGAAACCCTAGGGCTAAAATACTGCAAAAAATACCTACCAAAGGGAGATTATAAGGTTACATCTAAATATTCCAACTAAATATTACGTAATATTACATTGCAATATGATTATTCATAAATACATATAAATCAGTTTTTTATAATTATATTAAGGCTTTTTCCTTCGCCAAAAAAGTTTGAGAACCGCTGGCCTAAAGGAATGCCGTCTTTTTTATTTTATCATTCAAACATTTATTGCGATAGGATTGTGCAAAGTC
The DNA here is from genome assembly GCA_028551675.1 of Tineola bisselliella. Classification (NCBI taxonomy): domain Eukaryota; kingdom Metazoa; phylum Arthropoda; class Insecta; order Lepidoptera; family Tineidae; genus Tineola; species Tineola bisselliella. The sequence goes on from JAPWLS010002474.1 coordinate 94,469, forward strand.
AGTTATACTACTATAGGCTTAGGCATTACAACCGCAATACAAGACTTTAATGACGTTAGCTTTCCCTTACGGACTTCGTAAATAAGCAACGTATTTATATAGATTTGTACCTAATTAATATTTTTATCTGCAAATTAGACATGGTGATAAATTGACCAATCACCAAAGCTTTTGATCAATAACTTAACATGTACTAACAGTTACTGCTCTACAATTACAAATATATATCTATTCCAGTTAGTTACGCGTAGCCACAGTGGGGCAAGGTGAGGCGACCCACACTGGCTCTGACCTATAAAAAGTACCTAATCAAACCTAAAAAACTCAATCTATCTATCTATCTAGGTACTAACTACAATACTTAATATACGTAAGAAAGTTCACACTCGACAGTCGTCAGCCGATACAAAAAAAAAATTAACCTGGGTAAATAGTTTACTAGTTACGTATTATTTTAGAGTGCTGCCTCATCCTGAGCCCATGGCTGGCTACGCCCATGCGCAGAGGTCTTGGTTTTGATTAGGTCACTATTGTTCTGATACAGGGTGTCTTAGTTTGGATTCAGGGCATTGTGTATATGGGAATAATAGAAGTGTTTGTATCTTGTATTACCATCCATAATTGCCGTCCGCGGCTATCCTGTCCCATTCCTGTGGTCTTCCCCTCGTGTATATCATGTAGTTGATGACACTCGTCCCACCGACTGCACGGCCTCGTGGCCAGAAACAGCGCTCGTTTATCATGCCTTAAAGAAATATTGCAATTTTTAAAAGTGTCTATTTATCATGTTTTTAAAACTAGTTTTCTATTTCCTTTCTAAAAGACTCAAGCTTATGTAAATTGTGGCTTCTCCTAAGTGTGTTATCGTAACTTAATTTCAGCGCTATTTTAGAATATCTGTCGGTACGATATTATGTATAATTAATAAAACTATGTTTCGTTTCTTTCTATTGAATTTTAAATACGATAAGTTTGAATGAAACAAAACATAGTTTGATTAGCACACGTGGTTTAGTAACGTTTATTAGTAAAAGTTATTGATTTTTAAATATTATAAGTTAAACTCACTTGTTTTGGACACGCTTTAACAACTATATTGTACGCACTATGAACTATATTTTTGCCTTGTTAATTTGAACAGTAGACGCAATTACTGATACCTGACTATTTTACTCACCCATACAGACGCCAGGTTGGTATTCCATATAGTAAGGCCAAGTATACTCAGTTCTTTGGAAATATGGAGAGAGACCCGGTGCGTCCGTGAAGAAATTCTCGGGTTGTCCGGGCTCTATTAGGAGTACTGTTACATTCCTGTCCTCTGTCAGTCTGGAGGCCACGACGGACCCAGCCGAGCCGGCTCCTATCACCACGTAGTCGTACTCCGAGAATGGTGACTTCAGTCCTATGGTTGTATAATAGGATGTTGATTTAATTAGGGTTTTAACGGCTTACTGTCGCTACATACTACGTGACTATATACTATATTATAATTCTATATAAGGTAAAAGGCCCAGTTATTGACACTGACCCAGTTTCTGACACTTTTCACTTTAATTTCAATTTTAAAGAAAAATTGTTTCTTATATAAGTTAATTAATTTTTTCAAAAGTAAAATAATTTCATTAAGTACTGATTTTATAATAGCAATAGTTATAAACAAAACAACTTTATACAAAAAAAATATTTAAGGCCCTGAGTGACGGTCGAAGCGATTTTTCAGTTGTAGTCTAAGTTATTGACGTAAGAGTGTCCGTATATTGAATACGCGTTTTAACAGTCATGTAAGTATAAAAATATATATAATTATATATTGTATGATTAATAATAGCCTTTTCTTCGCTATAAAATATTAAAATATCATTAAAAACAATATTTTATTATTAAAATATGAGTGTCAATAACTAGGCCCAATTTTATTGGCATGTTGTAGTTATTGACACTCATAAGGCGCGGCCAACTCGATTTTTAGTGCAGGCGCGACCAACTAGATTTGCAGTTCGCGCGCAAAACGGGCTGCGCTGATGCGCGGTGTGGGCCAAATTGGCGCCAGATTAAGAAAGGAAAGAACCAGGATCGAACAGTTGACATCTCCATAAAATGTAAAAATATTTATTTAGGTTTATAGTGATTCTTTGTCTTATAATTTTCTTTAATTACAGTAGTTAATTAATGTTGAATATTTTGTAGAGTAAATAAAATATCATTTATTGTTAAAAATTGGAACTTGATAGTATGTAACCTAAAAAATAATTTTCAATTGAGTGTCAGAAACTAGGCCGTTGTTAGTGTCAGAAACTACAACAAAATAAATTTTGAGTGTCAGAAACTGGGTCTCTAAACTTTAATTTTTAAAATATTAATTTCTATTATTAATTTGGTTAAAAAATTATTTAACGCATATAATCTGTTCAAGAAATCGCCAACTTATTTTTAAAATAAAACATTATTGATTCACATTAAATTTTTTATAAGTTATCCTATGATAATCTTAGAATCACTCTTAAAGTGTCAGAAACTGGGCCCTTTATGCTTAGAACGTAATTAAATTGATCAGGTTCTCACTTCCTGGGGCTTTCATCTGTGTCATTGAGCGTATGGATGCGAGTTATGTCAGTACGTAGGAATAATTTGAAATAAACAAATTAATATTTAATTAAATTGACAAAAGATTGCTACAATTTTTAATAACAAAAGATAGATTATTTTAAAAATAGACAAGTAGGAAATGTTCTCATATTTATATCACGTTACTTGTAAAAATAAATGCAATATTAGGCCGCATAAGGTCGTTTAATTTACATAGTAAATCGCAGGAAATACACTTACTTATACTTGAGAAATTATGTGCGTTTTATTTTTTAAAATATTTTGGTATGTAAAATTGAGCAAACGGCCTGGTCTGGGGCATTAGTAAAGTATGTCTTTTAATAATTTAATAAGTTATGGAGAAATGTAATTTTTAATTAATTACATTTAATTAGTTAATTAGTCACGATTTAAAAACTATTTTAATATTTTTTACATACTGAATTTATTAATATTTTTTCGAATTTTAAAATTTCACAAGTTCCTAATTTAAAATAGTTTTCGATTTAGTTAAGGTTAATTAAAAAAATTGTTTTTCGAATTTAATTCGATTTATAAATTCTTTATTGTTCTCGTGAATTGGTGACACTGCGATGTGTATGATGCTTTACAATTTATTTAATATACAAATACAATAAAATTAATAGTGATGATATCAAAATACAATTTTCGCTGATTCCATGCTATATATTTTATTTTTATATGTCAAATTATGTTATTACAGCTTTTTATGGCTAGACCGCTTAAAGGATATGTAGAAATAGCTCTTACCTCCAGGAAGTGGATATTGGTCTCTTAGGAAATCGAACAGATCCGTCGGATTATTTGGTACATAGTTTAATGCTGCACTTTGCATTAAGAGATCAATTATAGGATTCTGCGGCATGGACCGTTTGCTTCGGACTCTGTTGCTCGCACTTGTGACCGACGCATCTCCCGGGATACCGCTTTCATTGTATTTAATAACACAAGATTGCAGCACTATTATTATAATGCAAGTTACAAATAGCAATAATAATGTATTTTTAGACATTTTGTAATGATAATAGTAATAAGAAAATGAAATAACACAGAGTTTTTCTCACGATTTTGAAGATTAATTCGTGTTTAGTCACATGTTATGTTTCCGCACGAGCCGACCGCACGCAATCCCACATGCTGACCGGCCACACTGTAAGTACATCATAGACCGTAACTGGCCGAGGTGTGGCGTGAAATAACCACCCGAACGGTGGGGATTCAGTACCCTTCTAACACTGGCACGTTAACGCAACGAGACATGGTTCAATACTAAATGATAAATTTATAAAACGAATGTTCATATTTGATAATTAATTTTTTTTTAGTTTTATATTCACTGTGTAATAAATCTTATGTTTACAACTACGATTACATCAAAGTATTCAAACTCCTACACCATATCTGCAGCCCGCCAATGGAACATGCTACCACTCAGCATCAGACAGGCTCCATCGATTCACATTTTTAAAAATCTTCTGATTAAACATTTTATTATAAAACAAAATATCTCTTAATTCTACTATTTATTTAATTCACTTATAACCTTTCTTGATAAATATGTATGTATTTAATACTATGTAAATAATATGTATGTATATATTATTATTTATTATTTTATGTAATGTATGTATTGTGTATATTTAGTTATTATTTTTTCTTTTCATTGCACCAAATATCACCGCTCACACCGACAAAGGTTAGCTGGTAGATAATGCCGACGGCATTAAGCTCGCCTATGTATAAAAAATATTACTGTTTTTTTGCAATAAAGAATTTATTTATTTATTACATTGGGAATTTATTGAGTATTTTAAAGTAATATTAGTTTTTAATTTTTATACTTATACAATACTAACTACTTTTTTATATGTTAATAAATCGAACCTGAATCCCGGAATCTCTCTTGTTCAACCACTACGTTACAGGGGTTGTGAATATCAATAAATATTTGCATATACAATGCCTTCACCCCCAAATTTCAGGGTAGAGACAATAGAAACATATACTCAGAACCAAAATAAATACCTAATTTTTTTAAATAAAAAACAAGTGAAATCCTTATATTCTTATTTTGTTTTATTATTTAATATATAATTTTTAATTAATAAACTATATCCAATGTTATTGTTTAACTTTCTAGCGTTAAACTGGAACTTTAGCTCTCACTTAGGCGTTGTTACTCCGTTGGAGCTTTCTCAAGTAACTACTATATATTTTGTATGTACACGAATTATGTTATTATTAAAATTAATACTAAGCTTCTTTATAGTAACATTGTATATGACCGCACTTCGGTTCCCTCGGAGGCGGCTCTCGACCAGATTCATATAGATTTAGCACATATAGTTAATTAGTAATTTCTGTCAACCAACTTAAAACTGTATTCTTCAAATCATAAGCTAAAATGTCAGCTAAGGAAAGGTTGCTCCCATGTATACAGATGCCAACACTATGCCGGCTTTTGAATTGATGAACTTAATGTTTGTGTCACAGATAAAATATTAATAATTAGTTCTGGTTAAGTTACTGTCTCAATCTTGTAAAGATAGTAAAATACATTAAAAAAGGATTCTGCTTTTTAATTGCATTTGCATAGGTGTACCTCAAGGGGATTACTCAGGGCCTTCTTATATTGAATTATCACTCTAATGCTTTTACCCTGACGCAACTATCCACCGAAGCGTTTCGTCATAGAATATCGTAAAGTGCGGTGTAGGCGGTAATTTAAGTGTAATTTTTCTGTCAGTTCTTCCCGTCTACGTGTATTTGTGCTAGACAATAAACAATACCAAACTGCTATTTTTGTGAGTTCGTAGTACTGTTTTATTCGTGTATTGAATATTAGATATTTCCTTGATGATTTAAAGATGGGCGTCATATTTTAATATTTTATTGTGACGTTCGATTAATATGTGATTGTAATCGATAACGAGTTTAAGATATTGATTTAAAATCAATAATTAAGAACGTTTTTTATTGTGCCTAAAACTAAGTTTGATGCATCAATAACCAAAGCATGGGTTTTGCTCGAGTTTACATGTAATTTTTGTAAGATATGTTTTGGTGTATACCCTGCCTAATTTTAGATATAATTTTGCAATTGTTACGCATTTCGTTTTATAAAGAATTTTACATGGAATTGGTAATAGTTTTTTGTTGTTCATATAGATATATTGTTAAGTTGAACTATTGAGTGGATTAGATATAGTTTGAGATAAGCGGTTACTACGAGTGTTATTGTTGTTTGCGAAATTGCTCCCATAATGATATAGAATAGTGTAGCCGTATTGTGTTTACTGTGGTTTCGTTGTATTTAGATTATAATATTTTGATATGGAAATAAGATATTGCTTATCTTGTTCAATATAATTAATTGCTTCTTGTTCTAATTTTAAAACTTTGGTTGGAAAATACGTTTTTAATTTTACGTGACAGTTACAGCAACCCAATCTTCGCGTTCATCTCTTAATGGTTAGCTGGTTGAGAATTTTTATTATTATTATGACATGCTGAATTTATCTTATTTTATTGTTATTTATACAGATACATATACCTATAATGACTTTATTCATTTCGACAAGACTACGGTTACTGGAAAGCTTTTAAAATGTTGTAGGAATAAAATAATTAAAATAAATTAACTAATTTAAAATACTTATTGTGACTATTTTTGTTTTCTTGATTTGATGACCACGAATTATATAGTCGACGTGCTCGCGGTACGACTAAATTCTATATATAAAAATATTCCCTACTATAATAAATGTGAATGTGAGTTTGTTTGTTACGTTTTCACGCAACAACCACTTAACCGATCATCATGGAACTTTGTACACATATTTTTGGAGGTACTAGAAGTAACATAGGATACTTTTTATTTAATAAAAAAATATTTTTTACTATAGTTTCCAACTGACTATAGTTTCATCTGTTTGGAATCATATTGATTCATTTCTATTGAAGTGATCTCTGATACTTATTTAATGACTTAAATGCGAGCGAAGCCGCTTGTAAAAGCTAGTAGATATATAAATACGTAGTTTTATCGAAACTTTTCTCTTATTGTGCCCGTAATCCTGTAGCGATTATAATGCTGTAGATTTCAGTTGTCTTACGTGTTGTGTTTAATATTGAATCTTTTGTTTACTTATGGTCAGGCTACATATAACGCGTACAATACGTCGCGTGTGTCATGCATAAATGTGTACGATTATTGTTGAGGAAATTAGATAAAATTATTTTAGGACTTACGGAACAGGATGATCTTGTAGGGCCTTCGTTGTGTCTATTTTTAGGTCCTGTAGTATTTGCATGTTATATTGCATGTATGCATCAATTGTTTTTATTCTGCTCTGTTATATATTATAAATACTCATATAATATATAAACCCTTTGATCTAAATATTAGAATAACTTTTATATTAGGTTTCAGGACAATACATATGGGATTCAAACTAGAAATCAATATATATTATTTATTTATTACTTAATAATACAGTAAAATAATAAACGATCTCTTGTAGGCAACCAACTTTGAGATGCAGAGCAATGCAGAAGAGAAATAGCGGGAGGTACAAATAGATACAATTATAGATAAACATATGAACTACACACAATACATACCATGTTACATAGATACATATATAAGCTAATAATGACAATAATAATATACATATATATTGGGTTTATAAATTAAATTTATTAATATCAGTCGTGCCTGGGTCAGAGTTATGATGCTTTCGAAAAGCCGGACAAAGGTAATCAAGAATAATTCACAAAATTGATCAAGCACATTGTTCCTTGTGTCATGTCTATACATTTTAGCTCTGTGGTAAGACCTGAATGTAAATTTTCTAAAGGAGTCTGAAAATATACTAAAGTGACAGTAACAAAGTACGTCTTCGTGTTACGCAATAAAAAAACAGATCGAGGTAGGTAGAAGATACTTTCAACAAATTACAAAGCAATTACAAAATGATTCGCAATATGATATGTTCCAAATGTAAAGCTATTTAATGGCGTACTAAATATATATTTAAGAGGCCTTCTGACGGGCTATTGCGACATCATTTAATTAACGCAGAAATGTAGTTCCAAAGTCAAGTAATATGCATACAACGAAATGAAGCACACTCACTCGCTGTCTATGGCCGTGAGCCGCTATTTTGGCAGTCCGTAAGTTTTGTTTAAAACAAATGAATGTACATCGAATTGTAACAGGTGAAAGATTAGAAGCATTTAATGCGATTATAATAAAGTTCAAAGATCAATGGATGACTAGCGTGATTGATAAGTTTCAAATATGAAATAAGCGCCTGAATTATTAAATAATAAACGAATAATTTAGGTGTAAGTACATGTATTTCGAATTTGTAGGTGTATACATAATAAAAGAAGTTGATCTGACTGAACTTTGAAATAAAATGAATATTTTTATTTTTAAAAGGTTTTGTTTCATTGGCTAATTATTATTGACCTCATTTATATTTTGTTATTAACTACGTTTATTTTTATTAACCAGACAGATTAAAAATTTCTCCATATTTTTAAGATACTTTTTATGTTATTTTTATTTCTTCTAAACATCGGAAAATTGAACGATGTTTCATTGATAACACTTTTTGTATATGTTGTTAATTTTAGGGCTTATGTCAATTGAGCGTTTAATGGATCTTAATTTGGATTTTTTTGACATCACATGGAGTAATATGTTTACCATTGCGATTACGATTCAATTTCTCATGATTTCTTGCGGTATTTATATTTGTTTTTGTTTTTTTTTACATGATATTATTATGACAATTGGGTTATTTTTGTGTCAACACGATTACGTAAAAAAATGTGCCTACCGCTAACAGTTGCAATAAAAAATTTCCACGCAACTCTTTATTACTATTTGAAACACGTGTTCGTGTGTTGCTAATTAATTGTATTATTTTTTTTTGTTTACAAAAGCTATAAGTAATACATTATTTTGCTTTTATCTTTTATTGTTTTTATAGTGGTCATTTTATATTTAATGTTCTTTTATTTTGTATTATAAGAGTGGATATTCATCCATTATTCTATAATATGATTGACTAGTTTCTTGTGGTCTTCTTCTCGTCATACGCCTTTCCGAAGCCATTATAGAGTCATCGAGCAAGCGCACGCCTTTAGTGCCTATGCTAATAAACTATTTTCATTTCATATTGTTTGTTTGATTCATTGTATTAAGTATACTGAATGAAGATGGCTTGTCAAACGAAATCTGTGCGGAAACCATGACATCACAGGCGACCACGTGACTACTGTTGGTCCATATGCGGCATTTATTAGTTGTAAATTTGGTTGTTAAAAAAAAAAGACAATATATAACACTAGTGTCTTTTATTGTATGTTACTTCATGTTTAAATTCGTTTGTTTTTCGTTCGAAATAAGAGTTTAATCTGTTAAATAGACATTCGGAATTTGAATTGGAGTGTCTACTTTACGATTTTTTTTTGTTTTAATTCTACACGAATGGTTTTACTTATATAATATATATACAAATTTAAGAGCGGGAGGATATAATGTTTATTTACCTACGCCTGAAATTAAAAATTAGCAATAAAATTAAAATAAAATTTTGTGTTGTGATTCAAAAATAGGCGTTTCGGTTTAGTATTGCAAAAACAACAATGTTGGTTCAACTAATTATCTACTTAGACATCTCGTTTTTATTTATATGAATTACAAGTAATCTCTTTCTGTGTATATGCTAGACCTACATTCGATCGAAATATATTGCCTGATGTTAAGCTAGAGTGCGATCCTTGATTGATAGATTCCCGCGTGCAACGGTCGCCTCTATTTTGTCGGCTTGAAGAGATGATTGTATTCCGTTTAAATTGGCAGCGGATTCTCCTTTCGTTAGATGTACGTAGAATTTTCTTAGGTGTTTTGTGTGACGCCTGTGTATAGGTATTTCTAATCTGCATTATCTGGTTAGGTTAAAATATAATGTTTGTATATTTTTTCTCAGGCGTTTTTTAATAATGCAATAAAATACCGTTTTTCAATTTTAAAAACATTGTTTACTATTCAAGCGTAATAATAAATTAATTTATTACATAAATACATTAAAAATAAATCACAGATCTCAATTAATGTCTACTTAAACTATAATTAATAATACAGTCAATTCCAGTCCTGTTTTATAATGTCTGAAGCCTTTTCAGCTATCATGAAAACAGGCGCGTTTGTATGACTCGAAGGTATTGCGGGTATAATACTGGCATCGACTACTCTAAGGCCTCTAATGCCATGCACTCTTAGTCTAGGATCTACGACCGCCGTGGGGTCGCCCGCAGGACCCATCTTACACGTGCCACTTTGGTGGTAAATCGTGAACGTGAACATTTGCGCTTGACATGCGAAGTACTCGTCACTGCCAAATTTTCCATACTTCAAGCATTCTTCTATAGGAATGTCGTACAGTTTGGCGCCAATCTTCTTCATTGCGGGCTGATTTGCTATCTCTATAGCAACCTTTATCCCTTCAATTATTTTCTGCAAATCTTCTTTGTACTCGAAGTAATTTGGCACCAACTCCGGATATGCCTTTGGATTTCTGCTTTTTAACATTATCCTTCCTCTAGACTTTGGTCTCATCAACATGGGGAACACCATAAATGTTTCGGCACGTCCCAATGGTCCGAATGTGTCACTGAAAATTTGGTTATTGAAACCAAAGTTAAATTTAAGCATAGGGTCCGAATTGAGACCTCCGCTAATAAATAATAGCTCCATATCAGGCCATCCTTGAGGGTTAAGTTTATCAGTTAGTTCCATAAATACAAGTGCTTCACAGCCTCCGGGGATAGACAGCGGTCCTTTGTGAGTTCTCATCCATTTAAATACTAATTCTAAGTGGTTTAATATAAATTCCGTGTTAATGCTTGTGTTTTGAGGCGAAACAACGAACTGTAGTCCTCCAGCAGCGATGTGATCCATAAGATTGTGCCCCACTGGTAAATCTTTCACGACGGGAATTCGGAGCGATTCCAAATGTTCTCTTGGCCCAATTCCAGATAACATAAGTAACTGAGGACTGTTTATTGCGCCAGTAGACAATATTACTTCTTTCTTTGCTTGAATTTTGTACCTTTGGTTTCGTTTTTCAAATTCAACACCAATTACTCTGGTTTTACTTGTATCATACAGCAGTTTCGTTACCATGCTCCCTTTCGAAACGTGTAGGTTCTTTCTTCTATTGATTGGATGCAAGTATGCTCTACTTGCGCTATGACGTGTGCCATTTTTCATTGAAAGTTGGAGGTATGATACTCCACTGGGATTGGGGCCGTTATGGTCTCCATATGTAAATCCAAATTGTTGTGCTCCACGCACCCACGCTTTGCTCTTGGTAGTTCTGTAAGGTGCGTGCTCGATATTTAAATATCCATTTTTGCCATGATGTTCAGCGCTGTCTAGAGAGGGTATATTGAAATTTTCGATTTTCTTAAAATAAGGCAGCACGTCGTCCCAACCCCATCCTTCGTTGCCCATGTTCTTCCAGTTGTCATAATCAGGACGAGTGCCTCTCGTATATATCATGTAATTTAAAACACTAGAGCCTCCCATGACTTTCCCTCTCGGCCAATTGCACTGTTGATTCTCAAAACCTGCGCAATAACGACTAGAGGGTTTTGTTTTGTATCTCCAATTAGCTCCCGTGAATTGTAGATAGTTCGCCACGATTGGAATGTCCATGACGTAATTTTCGTTAACACCGGCTTCGACGAGTAAAACTTTCCAGTTTGGATTCTCTGATAGTCTATTAGCCACAACACAACCCGCTGTGCCAGCACCGACTACTATAAAATCGTATTCTTGGAGCAGTAAGAGTTGATCAGGAGGCTCATGGTCAAACTGGTGTCCTCCTTCTTGTAGGAAATTGAGAAACGATGAAACAGGATCGGCGCTTTGTGAGATCGTAGGCACTGCAATTGACGTCATCACCCAAAGCACCGCCGCCCAAGTCGGCGTCCGCTGGGGATAACCCATCTGTAAATAGAATTAAACATTGCCTATTATTCGAGTTATTAAAGATCATCCATCTACATATAAAGTGATTTACTGCAATTAGGTCTTAATATTGACGTCAACGATTGTTAGCTAATGTTATTATCTGATGATGACAATGTACAGGTGACCTCGGCCAGTTCAGGTGATGTCTTCACAATGATTACTATGCGACTGGCAAAAGGGCGTTACTTTGCTTCTTCGGTAATGAGACCGCATGATCAAGTGGATGTAATTAGTAGCCTGTTCATACTCTTAATTGAAGGTTAATATGTTTTCTAATTTTACGTATTTTCCCCGTTTGCTAGTGATTTTTAATTGTTTTTAAAGTCCTATTTACGCGATACATACCTAATGCCAGTAACCACATCCCGATAGATATCGTCTTTTAACATTAACACTTTTTAAAGTTATCCACATGTTTTGTTTTATACATGACTGTATTTTTTTCCTATTAGCAATATAGTGCACCTATTGGATTCGTGCATGCACACCATAAACAGCGCGCGCGCATTATTTCACCGTTTATATCGGATTTTTTGTTACGAAAAACTAACTTACTAAACTTTTCTAACTTTATCTGTTAATATTTACATAATTCTTACTACATTGTCTGTTTTGTTATCAATCATTACATACTTTATTGTTTTTAATCCAGATACTAGGAAATACTTGAACGGGTAGGTAGTAACAGCTTGATATATAAGGTTATATGAGAAAATAATTTTAAAAGTATTTTTTTTTAATAAATAAAGAAAATTAAACGCATTAGTAAGTTGTATAAAGTTTCGGACGTACTCAGGAATAAGGACAAGAAAGGCATTTGTCCTGTCTATCTGAATGTGGTCTTATTTCAGTTTTAACATTAGAGAGTGTAATCTTTTTTGAAATTTGTTTGAAACTCTATTGACGTAAATTTATTTATAAAAACTCAGCTCTTTTATTAAATTAATTTTATGACGTATTAGAATAGTATTTTTCAAGTTATACCGGTGTCGTGTTGGTGCGAATTCGTTTTAGACTGGTGTGTCTAGTAATTAGATGTAGTAGTCACTCGTAATGAATATTTTAATATAATTTATTGTATATATCAATTTTTCCATGCGTCGATTTACGCGACTTTGTTTAATTGCGTAATTTTGTTGTAAGGAATTTAGTAACATTAATAGGAAGATTGCGTAATAGTCTAGCTTCTAGACTATTCTACAGGCTATGATTGACGAGTTTCTTGTGGTATTCTTCTCGTCATACGCCTTTCCGAAGTCACGGTATAGTCTAACAATGAGAAGTGCACGCCTTTAGTGCCCATGCTAATAAACGATTTTCATTTCTGTTTATTGTTTATTTATTTGTAAATAATACGGAAATAAAAAAAACCTATCACCTTACTCTATGTGTTAGTTTTTTTGTGTCGGCATCAGGTCGAGAACAACACAAACATAAAATACATTCTCGAAAGAATTGAAGAAGGGAATTGAGCCCCAGGACTACAGGGTCTATGTATATATTTTGTCTCTTTCTATCAAATTATAATTAAGATAAGTATGAAAGAAACAAAAGATGATTTGTATATTTTTAGTTATGTTTGTTTGTAAGTGAACTAACAGCGTGATATAATACGGATAAGTAACTATTCTAAGAATGTTAGGTTATTAGCTCTTGTGAGATATCTATGTATAATAAATATATTTGCAAGCGCAATCCCAATATATGGGGATCAGTGGACATCCCATAGACTTACTATCAGATGGGATTAGATTTCATATACCAATAACACTCATAATAAATCATACGATTTGGGGATTCAAACACAGAAAACAAATTTAGAAGCATAATAATCATTGTAAATAATCAAGATAGAATATAGAAGATAAAAAATAGAAGAATAATCCCGTGTTTATGGGTAATATTAATAATGTATTTAAAAAAATGCGGGGAAAATTTTCAACGCTATCGGCAACACCATTTGAAATGGAAACGCGTTTCTTGCTTATACCATAAGAGGATTGTCTCTCTGTTACATATATATATATATTTACCTACCATTAGATTCTTTCTAGAAATCTTAAAGATAATATACTATTTTAATTTAAGTCGTATTTTGCATTTAATATCTCAGTTGATAGAGGTATGGTGTTAAAGTTAATTACGGCTGAATGATTGTGTTTGGTCTCGTTCTATGCCCATTTAAAAGAAAGGGATAAAACACACATGTACCTATATATAAATAATAACAAAAGAAGAATATCCCTTAGCCGTATCTTGCGACATAGAATTTAATTAATATAATTTACAATAATGATTTTATAAATAGTATAATTACGATAGAGTGTCGCAAGTGATCATGATAAGAGGAGGATTGTAATTGTTGCTTCTTCATTATTTCACTATTAATAGGCAAATAAAATTATTCAAATAAAATAATATTTACGGAAAACACCGGTGACTCATTTAATCAAGCTAAACCGTGTGGTTTTAATATTGCTTAAATTTGTAAAATTGTTTCATCTTTTACTTTATTTCAATAATAATAATAACTAAAATTTAAATGACATTTGGTGAGATTGTAATTGTTTTGGAGGGGGGAGGGGGGACTGAAATAGTGTTGTAATTATGTAATTCGTTGATTCATTTTTAAACTACTTTGTTAACTTTATTGATATCTTATAATTTCAGGTTATTGATTTTGAAATAACATATGCATATAGTAGATATATTTAATTGAATAAATATTTGAAGTATTAATTAGTTCGATGAAGTAATCAATTAGAATCGTCATGTCGTCACAACACTGAGATAAAAAACCTGGTAATATTTAAAGAAAAAACACATTGACATTTGGAGCTGTCATATTAGTTTATTCAATAAAAAATCGAATTATCCGTTTTAATAGGCGAGTCTATTTCATTATAAACCTTTAGTCACTGTGTGATATCCGTTATTCAGTGGTAATATCGTGCGAGGAATACATGCGATATGACGTGCACCATTGACCTCAAATGGAAGGTATTAACAATCAATGAAATTGTTTATATTAAAACTAAACTATTAATTATGTAACAGTTGTCGTTCGTATTAACGAGCCGCTCTTTCTCTAAGATTCAAGTGGACAATGGACTGCGTACAACCTTTGACTAGACCAGCGGTTCTCAAACTTTTTTTTGGCGAAGGAAAAAGCCTTAATATAATTATTAAAAACTGATTTATATGTATTTATGAATAATCATATTGCAATGTAATATTACGTAATGTTTAGTTGGAATATTTAGATGTAACCTTATAATCTCCCTTTGGTAGGTATTTTTTGCAGTATTTTAGCCCTAGGGTTCCGCGGAACACACTTTGAGAATGGCTGGACTAGACTATATGCCGACAAAGAAAAAAAAACAGATCGCCTCCACATGTCTTTGACCTATTTTCGTTATTTTTATCCGCGTAGTAGTTTTTGAACTAGTCGGTTTTTTGCGAGTTCCAAGGCTATTTTTATTTTGTTTACCTAATGTCGCACTTAGGTGTATGTGTATGCCCATTTGTGTACTTGTAATGTATTTTCAGGTTAAGGGCGAAAGTATTAAAAATATAAACGTTATTATCTTAATGGAAATTATTGTCATTATTGTTTGACGTATGTACAGTCGTTTAATAATACATCAAGATGATTATCAAATTGTTTGTTGTTCGTTGACGTCTGGCTTGTTTTCAAATGTTTTAATACAATACATTTTCATTATGAAGAATGTTCTAGTTCCTAAAAGGGTTTCTTTGTATATCTGGTAGCAATGTTCTGGGGACAAAATCGTTGCAACAATTGGATGTTGCTGTTGTGTAGTCTAGGCATTTTTATAGTTTTTCTTCTTTGTTTATTACAGCCGCGCTTAAATATTCTACAAAATAAAAATGTATATGTATTGTGTAGTTATAATCACTACTAATATTATAAATGTGAATGTGAGTTTGTTTGTTACGTTTTCACGTTACAACTACTTAACCGATCATCAACTTTGTACACATATTTTTGGAGGTACTAGAAGTAACATAAGTTACTTTTTATTTTAAAAACTTTAAAAATTTACTATAGTTTCGGCTGTTTGGAATCATGTTGATTCATTTCTATTGAAATGATCTCTGATACTTATTTAATGACTTAAATGCGATCGAAGCCGCGGGTAAAAGCTAGTATTACATACTATGAATTGTGTTTGTATAGGTTTTTTTTTATCATTTACACCATGCATATTATCGCTTGCACTAACAAAGGTTAGATGGTAGACAATGCTAACAGAGTTAAACCTGTGCACTATTTTGCGTAATAAAAGGTTTTATTATTATTATTATAATCACATTCGGACTTGCATCTCTACTATTTATAGTAGTGCTATTGTATTATAAATTATGACCTAAGAGTGGGGGGAGCACTGCAGCTAGTACAGATAAAATGTGTATTGATTTTAATTACGTATGACGTTTGCTGTACCGGTTTGATAAATTATTTATCATCCAGGTTGACAGGTTGGGCTTTTCTCTAGGCTTTGATGGTACTCGCTCCCTCATTGATAGATAGTTTTAAATTCCTATTACAACACTGTATTGTTTTCTAGGCTTATTATAACTATACAATGTAAACAATGTTTTTATTACTGTAATAAACAGATGATATAAGTTTTCCTTATAAAAAAACTCGATAAATTCTTGTGTTAGAGTTAACACGTCTATAGTAAATAATATTAATGAAATGTCATAATTATCTAGTTAAGGGTTAATTTATTGGGACAATGGAGATTATATTTATATATATGTATCACGAACTGTCTGTTACAATCTAAACAAGAAGCGGAATAATATATGAAGTCTATTTTTTTTGTAGTAGCCTGGCTTAGGTCCACACTCAGTTCTGATGCTTGGGCTGTTGAAAAGAGTTGGTGTTTTCATACAGGGGGGCTACTCAGGCATATCCGAAGTTTTGTGATACGGCCGTCACCTCTGTAGCTTACGTGAATTTTGACATATAAGCCCGTAAAAATTCCTATCAAATGTCCGTAAAATAAGCATTGTAATTTCGTGAATGATTACATGTCCGTAAGTGTTCCTGAGTAGGAAACATCCGTATTTTCGTCCGAAGTTCGTGCGTCTGTGTTACCTCCCAGTTACGGATTTTTATATGGTGACAATATATAGATTTTGATACGATCCCTCCTGAAAATAGTCTATCAATGTTACTAAAGTTACAAGTTAGAAAATGTTTTAGGGCTTGATGGATGTAGTCTCCTGTCCTGGCGTTGTTTCATACCATTTAATTTTTGTCTATCGCATATTTATATCGGCATAATTAATTATTAGTTAGTATAAAATCATAAATGAAATAATATAAGGGTGCTGTGTTTTGATAAGTAGAGAAAGCGTTTGATGAGTTTTAAAATGTGAGTCGAAAGTATTGCTAGTAAGTAATTGGAAGGAGTTATAATATTAAATAATAATAATAATCTTATTAAAATTATTATAACTTATTATAGCTTAATTTACAATGTGCTAGGAGTCATTAAATGTTAGAAGATATAATAGGGGTTATTGGATTGTTTAGTAAATGGTGTTTTTTTTCTAACTATTTTTATCGTAATTTGTAAATTTAACGAAGTTTAAATTTAAAAAAAACGTCTTTAATTTGGTTATTTGTAATATTTTTTTAATTGTTCTTATAATAAAATAATCTTACCCACATATATTTTAAAAATTTAATTAATTAAAAAATAATTTTTATATTTATTTTGTTAGTATTGTTAGTCGTTTTAATTATTTTAAACGACTTTATGCGGCTTATTATCGTGTTTATTTTTTTTAATTTTTATTTTCGTAAGCCCTATTATTTTATCACGAATGAGGTTTTTTATTATTCATGAAAATTTATAAATGTTTCATGATATATTTCAGTGTCGGTAATTAGTGGAAGATGTGCAATTTATTTTTTAAACTCACCGTTAATATAAAAAAATCCGATGACTTTTTCTAAAATAACACAACACTGAATTATCACGTGCAACACTAATTGTGAATTTGTAACCACAACTTTACAGGACAACGGCTAAGTTTGTACTCATCGATGTTTTTAACCGTGTAACTTGAACGTGCGCAGGCGCAGGCAGGATTCGCTTCCTTGCGCATTCGCGGTCAAGTAGCAAGTGCACGGCCTTCATATTATATGGTATACTTGTAGGTCGTTATTTGGAGCTGACGACCGTTCAGGTTTACCAATTAATTATGGATTACCGGATTTTGTTCTTTTTTTAACAATTTTTTTTTGTTTGGTGATGATATTATTGTCATGTTGTAATGTATTGTTAACGACTCATCGTGTTAAATGTTGTTGACCGCTTACGTCTATACCCGTAAAGAATTTTAAGTTAAAAGAACCTCCAATAACCAAAAAACGCTTACGCTCGAGTTTTAATGTATTTAAATAAGTATTAGTAGCATTAATTTTGATTATTCAAACAAATCGTTATTAATATATATATATTTTAAAGTAGATATTTGTTTTAGGTCTGGGTTATATGTTTGTGTTGACACCCATAGTGTAAGGAATACGGGGTCAGAGCGTTGTATGTCATACTTCATATATTTCTTTCAGATAGCCTTAAGACGTAGAGGAGAACAAAAGGTACAAACAAAAGATGTATAGTTAATAGTTATATCTTTATGACTTCTGAGTAGGTATGTAAGGGAAACATACAAGTAAAGTTGTAGGGCCTTGTGAATCGAGTTCGTATAACAGGTCGTTAGCTTTCAGACGTTTTCAAGGACCAGTAGCTATGTTGAATGTAATTTAATTCAGTCATTAACTTTAGCTGGTGCATGCGTGTAAGGGATCGTGTGGTTTTTTTTTAGATAATATTTGTTTCAATTTATGATAATGTAGATTGTTGTATATTTATATATTATATAATATCGTCTTATTAACATAGTTGGCAATTTTTAAAATATAATTCTCTATTTCATGAAAAAAAAATCTTAACATTTTTTCAAAAGTTTCCGAAATACTCAATACAACAAATAAAACTATGCTCAATGACAAATTTAAATAGATCTGTTGTAAAATTGAAATACCATGTTGATAGGACTCTGTGATATATTTTCTTAATCATGACATTTTAAATCGTCGGATTAAATTAATTAAAATAAAGCGGCGTAGTAAGCCACCTGAAGTCTTTAAAAATAATTATTGATATTCAAAATATTTGAACGTATAGACCAGGGGTGGTCAAGCTCCCTGATAGTCCGTTTGAAATTTTTCGTGAGCCGCGATTAAATACATATTTAAAAGGTATTACAAAAACGTTGCACTTATTATTTCATATTTGTTGTCAGTAATTTAAAAGACATTTGTGAAACACATACAGAACGATAATATTTTTTTAAAATGAAAAGGGATCTCAGGTACATTTATCGAGAGCCACAAATAATCCTTCAAAGAGCCGCAGGTTGGTCCCCCCTGGTATAGACGGTAAATTAATCTATATATATAAAAATAAGTGGCACTTTTCGTTGTAATTTTATAACTCAAGAACGGGCTCACCTATCCAAACCAAATGTTTAGGCTTTGTTCGGACTATTTAGTAGATGGTTTATGTGAAGTTTGCACAAAATCGGTAGAGCGGTTCTTCATTTATCACATTTTTTGTAACAAATTAATTCAATAAATGGCGGATTGTGCTGTCAAATTGAAACTATTTTCGGTGTTGACAGTAATTGAAACTTTTTATGTCATTCATGCTGCTTGATGTATGAAATTGATGTTCCAAATTTTTTTTTAATATTTCAATTTATACGTAGCGAAGCACGTACCGGACCGCTAATAGTATATATGTATATGTATGTATGACAAAATCGCATTCCTATAAATTGATTGTAAAGGCCATTTACTATACATGTTTTTATTGTACATATATTTTACTATACGAGTATTGTCGTTTACATACAAGCTCCATATGCATGATCTTATTTTTATTGGAACAACGTACTTATTCTTTTGTTTGTTTATGCAAATTTAAATTATGGGCGTTTGTTATTACGCCAACATGATTCACTAGACGTGTTATGTGAATCTTTGTGGGTACATGCAACTAGTGGAACTATTTAAAGCTGATGCCAAACAGAGAAATGTCCAAGTTGATTGTTTGGATTCTCAAATGGCCGTTCTGATATTGAAAAATCTTTATTTTTTTCTTGTAACGTTAACTGTCTGTAATTGATGTCCAATAGAACTAAGAATTATAACACTGGTTTCTGAATGAACTTTCGGGTTTCGTAAATGGGTGAAGCGTGAAGCCCTGATACCACCTTTTTCTTGTCTTTTTTTCCTTTTCCTAATTTTTAACATTGACACTGGCGAATTAAACGTAATGCCAGGAAAAGAAAACAAAAATCAAGCGTGGAGGTATGGAAAAATTACATAGTAGAATTACAATAGTTAGAACGAGGAAAGGGAACAGCCAATAGAAAACGGTCATTTTTTAGTTTATAATTAGTTTTAGCCTTGTTTAGTACTATGTATTATTTCTAATAATATAGTATTTTTACGTCATACGTAAAAATATAAAACATTTTCTTACATCTTGACGTCAGTATGGTTTTTTCGACAAATTTATAAATGTATCTTGATTACGTTTGGGAAAAAAACTGATGTTTTTTTTAGATTTTTAAAAAATTACCTTTTTTATGAAAAAATTATTCTTTTATTATGTGGGTGGACTCACAGGCATAAACCACGAGTTGATATCTCCCAAAACTCGGACCTGCCTATAATGTAACTTTGTCAGTAGCTAGGCTACTCAGTGTCTATGAAACCAAACACTAGTTTAGTATAGATATTAAAATATAGTCGCTTCCACTATGCCTGCTTGTGGAGACGAATTGACAGAGCACAAGTTACTTCAAAACTGATCCCGAAACGCGACTACTTGAAGTGGGTGTTACAGTTGTGGTTACTATTCTGGGATGACAGACTGGCCTATAACCATCTTCGTGCGGCCTACCACAATCATTCGAATTAATAATAAATTAGATTACAGTAATACCCCGCTTTAAGCGACCCAGTTATGCGCGGTTTCACTATAACGCGAAATTCAAATTTCGCGGTCAATTGCCCCGCATTACGCGAAAGGGTGCGTATAAACATAATATAGTCATCAACTTACTATGGTCACGGGAATTTCAGTTTTTCCGGAACGCATCTCTCGCGTAAAGCGGGGCATTACTGTATTACACATAGGAATACCCAATATATTAAATTACTTTTTTCTATTAGAGAAACTAGATTCCTTATTTTATCAATGGTGAAAACTATATGTGACTTTTTTATATATTTATATTTTTGTATTTTATCTGTAATTTTTCCAAATAAAATAATATAATAATAAAACAACTTGTCATACTAAAACTAGTATTAAATTAAACAGAATGTGTTGTTATTGCAGAATTGATATTTAAATAGACACGGCACGGTGCTTTTGAATCTTTAATCTCGTCTAGGTGGCGCGGAATTTAATTAGTTAAGTAAATTTTTCGTTTAAACAAAAAAAGTGCACGTGTGTGTTTATAATGAGCAGTGAGCAGGCAGGCCTACACGCATTGGTGCAAAAAATGAGTTCTAATTTTAAATATAGCGACACTAAAAAATTGAACTAGATTCTTGTACGAAAATAATTCGAATTCATAACCTTTAGCAATTTTTTTTTAAATTTATTTATTATTAACTTCAAATTAACTGTAAGATTTTCAATGGCAGTGCCTGACACGTGGGGCTCATCACTTCACCATTATATCGGTTAATAAATTTGCCCGCCTTGTACTGATGTACTAAGTTTTAAATAAATAAATTTTAATAAACCGTTTCCAATCGTACAATTATCTACTAGGATCTCATAAATTGCTCTGTGTGTTGATAATTTCAGGTTAGAAAAAGGATTACTAATTTTTATCTTCGCTTCTCTGGCTGACGTGTGTTTGTATGTCTGATATTTTTATCTATTTGTCATGAAAAAGCCCAACTATTGTACATACGGATATGTACTATATACCGTTGTTAGAAAGAGATAAATATACATCTTTAGTTTATACAGCTTCAACGCAAGGTGGAGTATGACTAAATGAATATAGGGCAATTACTCCGAGTACTAAAGTATGTAAAGTGCTCAGTATGCGCGTCGTTGATTCTGAGGGACCCTGATGTAACCCTGACATTAACCCTACCCTAGTGCCAGGGTATTTGTAACGGATATCTCCACGTTATAACAATATATTGTATAATTGTTTATTTGTTAGATAAAAGTTACTATTGGAGTAAGTACACTCATATCAATATAGTAATTTTTGTGGTAAAGATGATTGTGTTTGTTTCGGAGTTAAATGGGGAAAAGTAAAAATATTATGAGTGTTAATGCTTAAATAAATATATTCCATACTGACCCATTATTTGCGGGGATGTCCCTTTCAGTGTGTGCAGAAATGCCCTCTTCAATCTGAAAAGAAAATAATGTAAATTAATATATGCAATGGACTCTAAAAAAAGGGTCTTCTGTGAAACCAAGGCCACCATGTTTGTAACAAGTATATTGGAATTTATAGTAGAGTATGAAGGAGAGTGATTTTATGATTATTTTAAATAATTGCGAATTCGTAGTATTTGAATAAAGGGAAAAAATTCAAGGGCAATTCATCCATTTTAGTAATGAATCAAGTTTTGCAAGTCGCACGTAGAGGGCCGGGAGCTACGGTTTTTAATCGCCATTTAAGGTTCCTCGTGAGTCTCTCACTGGCTTTTTCCTTATTGTTTTCGACTATTACTTTTTGGTGCGATTCGAATTTTAAATTGTTTTCATTTAATTGGTTGCATTTTTTGAGAAACAATTGACAATCGTAGTCGATCGTTCGTTAGCCGTTTAAAAATTCAAAATTAGAGACTAACTCATTTTTCAAATATTAAAGCGTTATAATTCTAAATGTGAAAAGTCAAACCACACAGGGATTATTAGTTTTTGGATGATCTTCTGGTTTTCCTTACTATTCTGGTTTTACAAAGAACATGTGAGTAAGTATTGGGATGATGACGATTTGTGTGTAAATATAGACGACAATGAAATTGAATTAGGTGCTAATTTGTTTGATGAATTTTTTAAATATTGTACGTGGTCTATTTGAGCAATATGAATCGTCATTTTTAGTAAAGATCTAGTTTAATGTTAATTTATAACCACGATACTATTTCTTAGTAACATTTTCGTCATTTACTATTGCCGTATTGGTATTTAACGGATATAGGGATACGTCATTTAGATAGTCATTGGGGTCAGAGCTTTACGTACTTATGGGATCGGTCATCGGGGAAATCCGTGTAAGATCGGGTTATAATCCACTGGCGTATATAATCCAGGGAAGGGACGTAAGTCCTTGAGTGGATGCAACTATTACCATAGACCAGGGGTAGGCAACGCGGCGCCCCCAATCGATTTTTAATGCGCCCTCGCTGGAGTAATATAAATGTATGATAGCCAGAGCGATTTACTTACTCTTGTCAACGGCGATATACAGCAAGTAGTCAGTTGAGTTTAGAATAGGCATGTCGACAGATTTGTAAAATATGCGCCCTCGGTGATTTTCAAATTTAGTATTGCGCCCTTAAGGACAAACAGGTTACCGACCCCTGATATAGACAGATGTCGATACATTTCTTTCGTTATACCTACTGGCCTAATAACCTACCATTCTTAAAATTACACTGCGTTAAAGTTTTTAGCAGTCTCCTGGATTATTTTTTTAATCAAATTATTAAATACTTCACGGATATGGTTAAGTATTTTTTTATTAGTCATTCGAGTTCGGAGCTTCCATTCAAACCAGTCATGTTAAAATAAACACTAGAAAATTAATTTTGGACATTGTCGTGTGTGGGGCGCTCTTAATAGACCGCAGGATTGCCTCGGAATTATCATGCATGTGTGGAAATACCCTAATTACAAATTTTATGACGTAAATGCGACGCCGCTGTTTTTTTCTTAGTAATTAATTGATTGTACTGTTAGTTTATTGGAATTTAATTTGAATTATACCCATATATCGGGTGTTCTAGTTTTGAACGTTTGAAGTTGAATATATGGTATGAAATAATATTAATAGATTGGTACCAAGCTTCAGTCGTTTTGTTGAATGATTTTAATTAACTGGCTTTCAATGGGTCCTACAAAAACAACGCAAACACACTCAGACCCAAAACAAATACCTACTGTTTTCATATTTTTATTTCATTAATACCAATAACCGACGTCTTAGCTACAAATTATGTTTTATTTATTAATTTATTAATTTAAATATAAAACTTCACGTACTTATATTTTTTTATCGTAACACATAATCAAATATAAATAGATGTTAGATATTTTAAAGTAAGCTGATATTAATATATGTATATGTATGCCGACGCAGGCTGGTTTCTAGTTATTGCAAATATCACTTTATTATTGTCTGTCTGTACTTGGAGATATATTGGGATTAATATAAGTGTCACTTTTAAATTAAGGCTTGATGAATACAAAAAAAATAAAGATAAAGTACGAAAAACAATTTGCATATATTATAGGCACATCTTATTTATTATTTATTTCCGAGAGGTATATACAATATACATACATCATGGTTGATCAAAGAGTACGCAATAATATTTGAATTTTTATTCTTAAAGGTCATATTTATTTTTATTTTATAAACTTATATGTTTAACAATAATCATGTACGCACCTTGTTTTGGACAAGTTTTTTTTTGTTCTGTTTTTCAATTGTAGCTCTCTTTGTGTTATAAAAACTAGGATTTATTTTATAAGAACAATACATTTACGCAGTGAGTACCTGCTAACATTTATTGTATAGGCTATGATTGGAGTTTCTTCTCGTTATATGCGCTTCCGAAATCTTCGTAGAGCTTGTAGGGCCTATACGAAATGAAGATTTGTGATTTTGAATACAAACATATATAATATAGTAGGTGGCATTGAACTCGTCGTTGTGCTAAATTTAGATACAATAATGTAATTTTTTATTAATAGCTTCTCCGTATGTTTCCGGTTGTACTCGGTCTTATATTCTGAAAAGTGAGTAACTGCAGAGGAATGTTTTAGTCGGTTAGAGTTTCAGTTCCCTTTCACCTGGAAAAGAACGAAGGGAAGAAGAAATATCGGAAATATTCCTCGATCTATCATGCAATTAATGTGACACCAATTAGACACTGGAACTCATTCATGACCATTGAGTGACGTAATTATATCCTCTCGAATTCGGATTTTATAATGACTAATCCCGAAACGCCACCACGGTCTCTTCATGGCGGATTAGGCTTAGCAGAATTCAATGGAGCCGGATTAAGCACCAAATACATATTCAGCTGATGACTGTGCGGCTGATGTGAGGTATCGTATATATGTATGTAGCTAATAGAGTAAGTGGACCGTATCAATGAAAACTCTTGAAAATTTTATTTACATTATATTACCAATCTCTTATAATCTAAGCACACACATCTGTTTCCATTCGCAACCAATATCACACGTCCCTCGCGTTCCTCTTTTCTTTCATTCCAAATTCAAATTTTTAGTTTTATTTATAAAAATATATACACTATTAACATCGCCACTGCAACCTCTTTTCTGCCGACGACAATGTATGTGAGTAAGTATTGGATCAAGACCTCTTTTTAATGGGGTGTTATTAATTGCTTCCTTATTAGCATTACGTGGTTTGGTTGATCCTTACATTGTATTTAATGATTGATTGTCGGGTTATATTTAGCTGTTTAATTAAAATGTTAGGCGTCGCAGTGGTCGGTGATATTTGATTGGCATTTGTTTTACCTTTAAAATAGATGTGTTGATAAAAAAGAGTGGAAATGGTGAATGCTTAAAGAACTTGATTCATAAGGGGAAAGCCCAAATGGTCTTGACGCAAAAGTGGTTTTTGCAAAGCGCGTTTATAAAAAATATTGTAGTGATATTCATTTCGTAGAAGTTTTTGGTTTTGTATAGGGTTTTTTTTGAGACATATTATAGTTAACACTGCTTGAAGTAAAGTTAAGCTTTTGATATGGTATATGGGTGTATGTTCGGATTGAATTGGTAACATGTATAGTAATCCCATATTTGATAATGAAATCAATAGAGTTTTCTTTGTACGTGTGTGGAATATGAATCGCTGGTTTGACCCAAACAAAGGTCATAATAATATGCGGTGAATATTAATCTTTAAACCTTTAAACGCGATTGGTAATGTATCATCGAAGTTTTCCGTTCTTATTGGACTGTAACCTTTCCCTACGATGCGATGTCCAAGCTGTAAATTACAATGCGTCATGCTATAATCATTGAGATGTTTATTACGTGACGGATATACGATAATGGTATCTTATTTGTTAACTAGACGAACATTCTAGAATCTAGAAGATTACGTGGGAGCTCTGTGGTTTTTGCTAGTCGAGCGGGTTGCTTGCCTGCTAAAACTAAACAAAGAGAAGTAACACATTTAATAAATAAGGCTAACCTGTATTTCGAGTGCCAGATGTATATGAATAATTAATGTCGTCGAAATATTATGTAAGATTTGGAATTCCATGACGACTTTTGACCCATTCTTGAGTTGAATATTTTATTAATGTTAAAATGAGTATTTATTATTAAATAAGAACCTGTTTCGGTCTAAAAATATTGGCACTAATTGTAGCTTTAATTGGATTGTTTAGGTCTATGTTTGGGTACACTAATTTTAGGATTAATGACTATTTTTGTTGTTACTCGTTCATCGAGGCTATATTTAGGATTTCGATTTTTAAAATAGTCATGGATAAGAAAAGATTTGTAATTAAATTTTAGCGTAGGTGAAATCGCAAGAATATGATTGGGAGACGTGTGCTAAGTTATAGTTTTTGATTTGTTTTTACTTTATATACTTTATTTATATAGAATATAAATTTAAAATGGATACAATTTATAATATGTATTAAAAATATATTAATTTTAAAGCATTATTTTTATATTTAATAAGCATTATGAATTTTCTTTTGACATTAACGTTTACCTGAATATTAAAATTTTATAATTTCTTATTGGGTTATTGCTGTTATTGCGCAAATAATCGATATTTGCAGAATTGTCTTTATTAGATATCTGAGGTCATTTAACAAAAGAAGATTCATTATTACTTACACTGGTCGTATCTATATATATAAAAAAAGAAGTGGCAATTTTCGTTGTAATTTTATAACTCAAGAACGGGCTATATATATATATTTAGTAGATGGTTTATGTGAAGTTTGCACAAAATCGGTAGAGCGGTTCTTCATTTATCACATTTTTTGTAACAAATTAATTCAATAAATGGCCGATTGTGCTGTCAAATTGAAACTATTTTCAGTGTTGACAGTAATTGAAACTTTTTATGTCATTCATGCTGTTTGATGTATGAATTTGATGTTCCAATTAATTTTTTTTTAATATTTCACTTTATACGTAGCGAATTCAGCTTTTTAAATATTAATAATAATGATATAGATATACAATAGGTCTTTTAAAATTCATCTATCGTCTGCAGTCTAGGTCTGTTATAGAATACGGTTATAGAATTAATAATGTGTATTTGTTAAGCCTTCAATGAGCGAACGGCCTCATGCTAAAGGATTTATTTGTTTGTTCCAATTTAGAAAATTTAATATGGACAGAAAGTTACGTTTGGTCAAGATAATTTAAATTGGCGCCAAAGATGTGAAGTTTAATAAATCTCTACGAGTTAGAACTGTTTATGAGAAGCTGAAACTAAGCTGTAGTTGTACAATGATTTGTCGCTTAATATAGGTAATAATAATACTATAGAAACAATTTAAAAAGTACTAATATACATTTTAAACAGAGGCGGCTCGTCCTAAAGAGCGCTGGTGCAGTGCACTCCCACGAAAATTACAGAACTTATTTTACAGCGGCGTAGATATAGGTAATATAATATACTATTGTATAGGCATAGTAGAATAGAATGAATGTAATGTAAGAATAGTATGTATTATGAAGAAATATAGATCACTTCTGTAATTTTCGTGGGAGTGCACTGCACCAGCGCTCTTTAGGACGAGCCGCCTCTGATATTAAACGTTCTGTAATAATATTACGAGTTGACAAACATTTCTTTTTCTATAATATATATATGTGAATTAATTGTATGCGCTAAAAGTTTTCTTGTACAATCGAACCTGGATAAGCGAGGCTTCAAAGTGCCCGAATATTATTCTTGCTCATAGAGGTTTCTCACTTGCTAAGGTTTGGGAGTACAGTAATACCCCGCTTTACCGGACCCCGTTATGCGCGGTTTCACTATGTCGCGAAATTCAAATTTATTATTAAATTACGCGAAAGAGTGCGTATAAACATAATGTAGTCATCAACTTCTCTATGGTCGCGGGAATTTCAGTTAACGCGATTTTTTCCAGAACGTATCCCTCGCGTAAAGCGGGGCATTAATGTAGTCACTCTCACTTATAGAGGCTAATAAAAGTCGAGGAACATGACGCTTGAGATTTGCATTGAAATTTTATTGTAAATATTCCTGCTTGCAAAGGTCTAGAGTAAGAAACTCTCACTCAGAGATGTCTAAATATGAAATTTTTGGGGTTATATGGGGTTTTATTTGGGGTTAAAAGTGATGGGACCTGATCATTATTCTCGCTTATAGAGTTTTCTCACTAATCCAGGTGTTATTGTTATTATTATTTGTAGGGTCGATACATCGTGAGTTAATGCGTGTTTAAGGAAAAATCGTCTTTAATTCTATTGTCTTCTGTCACAATCAGCCACAATCTCCTTGAGCTGAGAGGGAAAAGAAATATATCTAATACCGTGACAACGGTCACGACATTTGATTACTTTGTACCGGTATCACGTACTCATTATAAATCATTAGTATATTACATAAAATTTTAATTAAAGTAGCTATTCGACGAGTAACCAGACGTTCTTTTGTTATTAAGTTAATCGTTTGTTTTTGTAATAGTTCGTGCTAAATGAAAAATGTAGGACATGGTAGGATCTACAAAATTGCATTTTTACAGGAGAGCATTTTTATTGAGCATAGTTTGTTTGTGTAGATTATATTGATAGTTGTATTGAGTATCACAGAAACGATTGAGAAAATGTTAATGAGATGTAGAATTATATTTTGAAGCTATTTAAACGAAAAAAAAAGACAAACGAAAGTTGCAAAAATCCTAATTCTGATTATGTTAATATTGACCCTTCTATATTTCAGTTTATTACCTGCTATAGATGTATAGTAATGTATAGTAAATAATATAAAAAAAGACGGTTCTATTCTACAGTGTTGTCTGTTATTAAACTCTTTTTATGGGACTTGTCTATAGTTTGGCTAAAGGTTAGCATTTATGATTCTATAAATCATCGTTTGATATTATGTCCTATTATTATTTTCCTCTTTCAATGTACTATCTAACGCAAAAGTACTTTTTCAAATTGTACTTGGGACTAATGTGTCCAATTAGTTCCGTTAGCTTTGCATATAAAATTATGCAATTTCCATTTTTAAAAGAAAGAAATTCATGTAGGTATCTGTAGGTCGTTCCATCGAAAACCTGATCACATTTTAGGTCACGGATTCTGATCTAACTTTATACTTAAAAAGTTAATTTAAAATAATCAGTCAGTGACTCGTTGTTGAGTTTTTATTTTCATATCAGTATTATTGTTAATATTTTCCTTTACCTAAAAAAATATTTAAATAAATGAATTTAAAAAATCAACAAATGCGTTTTTTGCTTTTCTCCTACGCTTCTTTGGCATTCATTCTCTTTATTCTCCTTTCAGTTTTCTCAATTGACTATTACGGGGTATGGCACGTGAACCTCCCACAGTTCAAAAGGCTGTTAAAAGAAAATTATATGAGATATAAAAAATCATTATTTTTAAAAAAGTTATGTACAATTACATTTAGTGTAGATCCTGTCGCTCTAAATTTGTACACCTAAGATTTGTTTGACAACAGAATCTTGAAAACAGATTGTTTTCTGGTCGGAAACACTAGCAGTCGACGACACTGCGATTTTTTTTAAATGTATAATACATCGACTATTTCTGACTGTATTATGTGCGCGTTGGACGCTTTTTGGATAAGTATAATTTTGTGAGTTCACGTCACCAATACGTTATAGTAGCAGTACATCTGTAATTGTAAATGTGACGCGTTGTACATTAAGTATTAGAGTGTGGTTATCTACATAAGTAAAGTTAAATTGACCACGTGGGAAGTTCAACTTGTACTTGTACTGGATTTTGTTTCTTTAAGTAAATTTTTAATTTGACTATTATTGCAATTATTTAATTGAAGGATTACTGTTTATTTATTGACTTTAAATTCATTGACTTCAGTATAAAAGTGAGTATGAAACATATTAATATTTTTATACAGATAAATGAATAATGAAAACAACGAATATATTTTTAAAAAAATTCATATAATTTTTGCATATAAGTAGTTTCAATGACTAATAACTTAATAGTTCCGTTTTCA
The DNA here is from genome assembly GCA_028551675.1 of Tineola bisselliella. Lineage (NCBI taxonomy): Eukaryota > Metazoa > Arthropoda > Insecta > Lepidoptera > Tineidae > Tineola > Tineola bisselliella. The sequence continues at coordinate 124,719 of JAPWLS010002474.1, forward strand.
CTTCTATCGGCAGCCCCACGACTGTTTATGTTTTTTTTATTTGTCCACATGTCAGTAGTGACAGAAATTGCAGCGAATCAGCTGTAAACGAAGCGTCACGGGAATCCCCTAAACCGTAGTCGGCTTGGCCGATTAGTCGGCCGACTAGTCGGCTTATTTACAACCGACTAATCGGCTAGTCGGCCAAAGTCATAATCGGCACATCTCTAAATATAATGTTTATTTCACACTTTGGGTTACATTATTACAAGTTTTCATATCGATCCCAAACGTTTTTTAAAATATTCTATAGACTATGTTCATTAGAGATAATGTAGGATTCTACTGGTGAAAGAATTTTTCAAATCGATCCAGTAGTTTCCGAGCCTATTCAATACATACAAACAAACAATCAAATGTTTCGGCTTTATTATATTAGTATAGATAGTATAGATATAGATTTGAGTCCGTGCAAAAGAAAAATCCACTTTTTGCTTTTCAGTTTTTATTGAGACTGCTTTTATAAAAATCAAAAGGAGGTTGCGATCGCCAACATGGCGGGCCCCGGTGTGAGCACGGTTAACGGACTCTAAAGAGGGTCTAACACGTGGTCCGCCAACCATCTGTCCACGTTTGATCTCGAACCCCTGGTACTGCAGGTGGCCGCCTCGACCGCGGCATATTCGGCCTGGAGGTCCAATTCCGCGACAGCGCGATCCCTCTCCGCAGCGGCCTCTGCCAAGCGACGAGCGTGCTTCGCCTTGATTACGAGCTTTTGAGCTACTACTGTAGCTGCAGAACGTGAGGAGGAGCCGGAGTCATGTGTCGATCTGTTGGCGACTGACTCCTGCGGCGAGGTCACACCTCTTGATGGAGACGGGCTCCGTTTTGCCTTGCTCCTTGTAATCATTGTTGTTCACTTCTGGCACCGAATATTGCTGCTATTTCACAATATATTACATATTTGAGAAAGAAAAATCCACTTTTCACTTTTCAGTCTTTATTAGGACTGCTTGACATTGACAGTCGTATTTTTTATAAAACTTAATATAATTTATAAAAATCAAAAGGAGGTTGTGATCGCCAACAAATATAGTAAAAATATTTATTTTTTAATAAAAAGTATCCTATGTTACTTCTATAACCTCCAAAAATATGTGTACAAAGTTTCATGATGATCGGTTGAGTAGTTATTGCGTGAAAAGGTAACAAACAAACTCACTTTCACATTTATATTAGTAAGGGATAAGCAGTGGAGGCGCACGCCTAATGGGACCTCGCAAAAAGAAAAATGCTTTTAAAGTTGAAAGTGAAGGTAAAAGCCGAGAAATTCTTTTATTTTAATTTAGATTTTTGTTTGTAATTTGAGATTAGTTATAAATGAAACTCATTTACTTATACATCACTCGTCAGTGTAATTATTTAACGTTTTATGTCCGACTGGAAAATGGCAAAGACCTCGCAAAGGTGATGTCGCTTTTTAAATTTGGTCTAGCGCCGCCACTGGTTATAAGGAGGGAGCTCAAGTGTTTCCCAACCCATTTCTTTCAGAGTATTCCTTGTCGAAGCCGTACTATGAGGCCTGACGTTGCCATAGAGAAGAATGATATCTCTTATGAGCACGTCTCGTGTCTTGTTTCCATTTGGGGCTTTTGTCGACCGCAACAACTGACAGAATAAAATATACAGATAAGATGCATTCACTGATCGTTGATCACATAGAAAATTGATCAACGAAAACCCCCTAGAGTAAAAAAAAATTGGAAAATGTGAAAAATAAAATATTTGTGTATAATTTAATTTAGAATAAATAATATGAGGAGAATAAAATTAGGGGGCAAATGATTGCATGCATAGGGGGCTCAAAGCTGTCATCACATGTCTCCGGTTCCACAATAGAAGGTAGACCGGGGAAATTGTATTCAAATCTTTGATTTGTTGAAATTATTAATCTCAAATGCTGCAGATGAGGTGCGCAAAAGTCAAGCACCTTGATTCGGAAAAAGAACATGCGACAACACTGTGCCGCTATAGTCCTTGCTATTCTGTAAAAGCGCATATTTGGCATTTATCGCTCTTTTATTATTCAAGTGAATCGGCTCCACGTGGGCTCCTCAACTGCGCCACGAATCGCGCTTTCCGCTCGTCTCGTCGCATCATAATCGCCCCGCACCGTCCACTCAGCCGAGCCCAAACGGAGCAACCGAAGGCACACGTCTCCCGATACCGCGACATTCCTTTAGTCGCTGCTTCCTGCGACACCTCCTCGTGGCACTCCTCCCACCCTGAAACGCCACAACACAATGAACCCCCCGCACGCCCCCCGCACGCCCGAACGCATGCACGAACACTTACACCAAAATGAGGACGGTGATCCGTAGCAGCGACGCTCTTTATGCACAGAATAGGGCGCATGGACCGTGGCCTCCACCACCACCTCACAGCTCTCACCCACCGTGGCATATTCCACTCGATATCTCCACAGGGACACGCGGCACAACATCCTGCGCGGACTGATAACAGACATGACACAATCCGACGCCGTGCATTGCAGCATCCACGGATTCTTCCATATTAGTGTTGAATCTCTTTACTATCAATCATCGTGTCATTTGCAAAATACATGCTTGTTTTCTGTTATCTAGAAAACAAGTAAAACATTCAAAAATAAACATGGTGTTCATTATTTTTTTCATTAATTT
>JAPWLS010001925.1:0-73648 GCA_028551675.1 Tineola bisselliella
TAATAATTCGGTGCCTAAAAATTACTAAAACAACTAAACCGTTTACTTCTTAGCGAACTCCACGCCCGACTTAATATTCTTCAGGAGTTCAGGGAGCGCTGTTTTCAGCAGGTCCTTTTCGAATTCATTAAGCGTACCAATGCCGAGGTTCTTCTCAACACCATTCCTTCCGAACACAAGTGGGCTCGCGAAGTAAGGCGCTTCAGTGATGTCTGACTCGACGTATGCGCATTCAACGACATTAGATTCACCCTGAAATTGAACATTGAATTTACAGAGCTCAACTTCATTAGTGCACTGTCAGTTCAGACGGAGCACATTCATCTCAAGACGGCATAGAGGAGGTGACTATTCTCCGCTCATGGACCACACTCTAGCTCAGAGGTTCCCAAAGTTATTTCGTCTAACGCCTACTTTGAAAATCAATTATTTTGTAGCCCCCCCCCCCCCCCCCTCTCTTTTACCTTAAAAACCTCAATAACATTTAGTCTCGCCTGGAGTTTAATTAAACTCTTACCGCCCCCTCTAGGCCTCCAGCGCCCACATTGGGAGACTGCTCTAGCTTAACATCAGGCGGAGTGTGGTCACATACTAGTTTAATATAAAAAGTGGAAGAGACTACTATCTCCAGACTTTCTTACCTTCAACCCTCTGAGTACAGCCGACGCTAATCTAGCACCAGCATATGCCATGGAAAGAGTGGCCGAACCACCACCAGCTTTGGCTTTTACGACCTGCAACAAATATACATTTATATCAAAAGGCTCTATGGGTAGGAACTAAATGATCAAAGACTTTCGAGATCTAGAGTTTGATGAGTCAGTCTTTGTGGTTAAGGCATCGTTATTTATTTATATGTATTATAGAGTGGAAGGAGAAATGTATCGTGTTGTTGGGGGTTGTATGTATACAAGATTCAAACTGTCACTAGTCATGTTTGTAGGGGGCGCTAGCGTCGCATGCTCGGTGGATGACGTAGCGGGCCCGCGAACATTTTTATTATGAGAGGAAATGAAGAGGGTAGGAATCAAAAGGAAGGGATGATACCAAGCCATAACAAGGAATGTTGGTGGGAATATAAATAGCAATATAAGAAGCGGGCTCCGTAGCATCAGACTGGTCATCTGCTCCAGGGAAAGGTCTCTGACTATCTCAGTAAGAACATAATCATATTCAAACTTGGCCATTGCTTAAAATCCAACATAGAATACACACCTCAGTACCAGCCTCCTGTATCCTTTCAGTGAGTGCTTTAATCTTAGCCTGATCTGTGAGTTTCAACGGTGGCTTCGATTGGGAGAGCAACGGAATGATGGTCACGCCTGAATGTCCACCAATCACCGGCACGGACACAGTGCGCGGGTCCACGCCGTTAATCTCACCGATGAAGGTGCACGCGCGCACAACATCCAATGTTGTCACTCCTAATAGGCGCTTCGGGTCGTACACGCCAGCCTGTAATCGGGTATATTTCAATTAGTCGTGTTATATCAGGATTTCTTTTTCTAGTGTTATTCTATTTTGTTAAACGAGTGTCCAAATCAATAATTACATATACATGATCGAGTATAACACAAGTATATAAGCGATAGAAATACAAAGAGAAACAAACGATCGCGGTATAGTGAACGGCAAAGGAGAGGCATCCCTTTCAGACATGCCTCAATTCAATTCAAACACGATACGAATATAGTTATCCCTTTCTAATGATTGTTTCTTCCAGTACAAAGTCCAATCTGTATCCATTTGAAGACGACAAGTTAAATTCCAGTTAGTGCTCAACTTCGGAGACTACAAAAGTGAAGACATAATTTTTTTTTCTATAATAAACATGGAAATCACGTGGTGATAATATATGTACCAACATACACACATAACAGATAAGATGAACAGCGACGTCTTTTATTACATTAGAATCAAATTACATAATGGGATTAAATTTTATTTTCATGATCAATCAATGTATAAACTGATTATAATACCTAATCGTTTGGATTTTTTTTATTGATAGCCCAGCATATGACCACACTCCGCCTGATGTTAAGCTAGAGTGCGGTCCATGAGCATAGACAACTGTTACCACAGACAGTCGACACCACTATGCTGTTCAAATTAACAGGGCACACTCCTCTCGTTATCCCGGCTACTTCCAAGCTGATCCCGAAACGCGACTAGGTCACTTCACGAGTGTTCCGCTTGAAAGTGGTGGTACTTCCCCAGGACGGCATACTGGGCTAATGCCATCATCAGTCTGTTTACAACTCTTCAGTAATGTTGATGACAACACAGTGCAACTGAGATGATTGGTGTGCTTATATATATATATATATATATACCGGCTATGATTGACAAGTTTCTTAGAATTTCGGAAATCTCCGTAGATTCTGACTGTACACAAGAGCCTGATTTTTGATTACGACATTGAAAAAGTATCGATTTGATTGCCTTTAAACCACCTACGTATCAAAATAATTTATTTATATTATCAAATAAAACCTACAAAACTATAAAGTTTTTTTTTATCACTAAAAATAGAACCTTGACTTCTTATCACTTATCTGCGAACGACAAAGTTTTTATGTTTATAAAAAGATTTCCTCACTAAAGATTGTCAATTAAATAAAGGAAGATGATCGAAACCAAGAAAATTGATTTTTATTTTTTTGAAAATTTATTTTTTTAGCAAGCGTTGTCGTTCTGGACCTGACAATATGTTACTTTAGTATAAAATCAAGTGTATTAAAAGTATATTTAATTTTAAATTCCTGTTCCGAGTCAACAAACCCGGTCCCTGGTAAATTCGATTCCAGCTTATTGACACCTGCTTACCTATATAACAAGTATCCAATTGTTTTATAATTAACTAGCAGTTGCCCGCGACTACGTCTGCGTAATAATGAAGATATAAAGTACTATGAAGTTTAAAAAACAATTGAAAAACTGACAGCACATTTGACACCAAAATTAGGCATAGACATCGAATTGTGTGAACTTAAAATAAAATTAAATATATCTTAAAAAACAATTGAAAATATTCTATAGCCTATGTTAATCAGGGATAATGTACGATTCTAATGGTAAAAGAATTTTTCAAATCGGTCCAGTAGTTTCGGAGCCTATTCAATACATACAAACAAACAATCAAATGTTTCCTCTTTATTATATTAGTATAGACCAGGGGTCGGCAGACTTATCAACCAGATGAGCCGAATATTAAGTTTTTAGATTTTCCCATGCCTTCAGAGAACCGCAACATGAACTTTATTATATACTATTGTATTGTAAGAAGAGCCTGATAATCCTATGGCAAGAGCCGCATGCAGCTCGCGAGCCGCGGTCTGCCGACCCCTGGTATAGACTAACAAAAAAGCAAGCACTAACCTTCTTAAGAACTTCAGCTGCAATAGGCACCATAGAGTTAACGGGATTGGTGATAATGGCCAACACGGCTTTGGGGGAGTTTTGAGCAACACTCGCGGCTAAGTCACGCACGATGGACGCGTTGATGTTGAACAGGTCGTCGCGGGTCATCCCGGGCTTGCGGGGCACGCCGGCCGGGATCACCACCACATCGGAACCTTCAAACAAATTAAATAATAATAATAAATACTTTATTGCTTTAAAACATAATAATAACAATATAACAACAATAGGAAGCAGATTTACAGCAATTGGCGATCATATCACTAAAAGTAGTTTCTTCCAGATAATCAATTGTCATAAGAGAAGCAGTAATAGTATTGGGCAATGCAATTTAGATAAATAAAATACATAAATATAAGTAAACTAAATACATAATGAACATACACATATATAATTTTAATATACATATACAAATATACAGAAGGAGAAAGGTATAGTGATTTAAGTTTAAGTTTAAAGATAGGAAGATAACTTATATTAATAGAGCATAACCCGGATATTTATTTATTTAGGCACAAAATACAATAATACTAATATTCTGCGTGTCCTATAAATTAAAACATAAAGTAGCCACATAACAGGTTAATATAAAAAACAGAATGAATGGTGTATTGGAGATTGAATTACTGATTCCTATGTGCAATACTTTAGAAGATTAGTTATTATTTATTTGATTGTAAAAGAAACCTCCTTTTTGATAACCGTAATGTATATATTGAATTGTTCGAATTGACAAGTGGTAGCATATATTAAAAGGCATATAAAATACTCTTATTATAAACATTGCCAGTAATATAAATTACAGAACAACGAGTTCCAACATGGTGAACCTTATCAAAGACTTGACCAGGCCAAGTCTATACATTTAGTATCCCAAAAAGGGTAACCAATTCCCAAACAAAAAACTAATTTTTTTATATATCGATATTTACTTAAAATATTCATTTACATAAAGCAATTTAACGACATTACCTAAAATAAAATAATAACCTTGACACTTGAGAAACCTGTTGTAATATATTTTATATTATTATATGGTTACCATGGAGATAAATAACATTTTATTATAACTAAACATGTAGGACAAATAAAAGAAGCAATATTTTGTTGGACTCTTGTCTGAACACTCGACATTAGACATGAATTGTCTTTATCAGACATCTGAGTCCAATTAATAAGAGAAGAATATGTTTTAGAAGAGTTGTCGAGTTATAGTAGTGGTCAGTGGCGGCCTTACCCATTGCGAGATTCCGGGCGGCAGTTCTTTGCGAGGCCATTTGTCTTTTGTGAAAAGTATGTATGCGAAAGTAGATCTGGTTGTATGGTTTAGGTATTAATCAGTCCTTTATACAATTCATGTCCATCAATATCACATTGTATATATTCTATATATCTATATTTTTTTGAATTTGCCCTGGGTTGTTGCGCGAGGCCCCGGGCGATTGCCCTGTTCGCCCCCTAAGGCCGCCACTGGTACAGTCGACAATCTTCAAATGGATACAGATTGGACTTTGGACTGGAAGAAACAATCATTAGAAAGGGACAACTATATTCTTATTGTGTCGAAGTTGAGGCATGTGTGAATGAGATGCAGATATATATAATATTAAACTATTATTTTTGAATGAATTATTTAATTTTTATTATTATTTTAACTTTTAAAACCATTACATTACATTAGGGACATAAAAGATTACGTTTTTTTTTGCTAATATACTTGTATTTCTGTTTATATTAAGTAATTTTATTACTAAAAGCCAAAGTCATTATCATTACAAGGTCACTTTATATTGAAAGATAAGTAAGTACACTTATAGTTGATATGAAGTATTTTTTTAAAGTCAGATATAAATAGATGAAAAAAAAATAACACTTATACTTCAATACCTATACTGTTACACTAAGATATTATTATTATATTGTATTTGCAAATTTAGAATTAAATCTATATACAAAGCACTTGTATATCTCTAAAAAGAAAAACTCCATGTCAAAAATGGTTGCATCTAGGAGTTTCCCAACCTTTTTTGTGCCATGCCATGTCAAGCGAAATTATACCTAATAATTATTTACCGCAATTATTTAAGAATTTTTTCGTTAAATTTGGCACCGAAATCACATTTAAATGGCCCGGAGCGAAAGGGTTAAAGTCCATTTTCGAATTGCCCCCCTTAACAATCAAATTGCCCCCCTGTGGCTTATGACTTATCCAATGCTGATTCTCTCACATCATCCATACGGAACCAATTGGAACACTTGGACTTGTCAAAAATGCAATTATACTTAATAATATGCAGCAACTGTAATAGCGGCTTGTTCACTTCAACAATAGATATAATATTAATATTAAGTACTAGATGTCATTTGTTTTCACAGGCATGATAATTTATTTCAAAATATAGAATGCGTGTTACGTTTTAGAATACGCCATCTATGAGTGGATGTTGGAGTCACTACATTATTATCTACGTCATTCTTGAAAAACCAAAGTTTTGATCTATCTATAAATGAATTTTTAAGATGATGATTAATCATATATGTACCTTCCTTAAAGTCAATGAATGAAGCTTGATAAATTAATGTAATAATAAATATTATACTGATTTTAAAAAGTGGTTCCAGTTAAAGTAATACAACAATAAATAATGTACATATATTTTAATTATACATTACTTGTTTATTATTAAAATTAACTTTTTCCATTATGCATAACACAACTATCAGTCAAGTCAAAAAATTACCAATAACATGGTGAAATTTGCTAAAACTACATCATGATCATCAACCAGTGATAGATATCAATCCACTAACATCACAGAGTAAAAATTTGTATAAACATAATTCAGGACTGTTAATATACTATCTCCAGATGTCTGCCAAATTTTATTCCACAAGGTCATCTAAATAGGTTATGACATTGAAATAGTGATTGCACTATGTACTTCGACAGTACCTTTGCCCTTTTACATAAGAGATTAGGTAACTTATGTAATAAAATTTTAATTATAAATTTCAATACATTACCTTTAATGGCTTCAGTGAGCTCTTCTGGACCCTTGTGTCCTGTGGTGTGAGCTGGTGTGTTAATGTGAGATAGGTCTACGGCCACGCCAGGTGTCACGGGTGCGACATCGTAAAGGGCCAGGCGGGTTACCAAAGGATTTTCCTTCAAAAGAAGGGCTAATGACTGACCAATACCACCAGCGGCGCCAGCCACGGTTACTTTGTAACTTCTCTGTAAATAAACAAAAATAATTAACACTTTAGTATTGTATAAACGTATTTTCTATACAAATATAGAGATTAATTTGAAAAACTGATGTTTCAGGTGTTAAAATGCTAGGTTAGCTAATTTACCTGTGAGGACGTGGAAAAACATTTGGCGCCATTTGTGGCGGTTACGGCAACCCGAGAGAACATCTTTACACAATTTATTTTATTGTAATACTGTAAAATAAACGATATTTAGATAAAAATTCCACCTGACCCCACCGACCTCTTCAAGATTACTAGTGATGTGGTATTTTAATATCGAGTGACGTTTGAAGTGACGTACACGAATTTTACGATTAGAACATTACGTTAGTATTCGATAATATAACACGTAATTCATTCAATTTGTCTATTTATATTAAATTATAATATAAACAGTGATAAATTATATTATATAAATGAAAACTATATATTTGATGAAAACAACACAATGTACGAGTCTAAATAGAATTGAAAAAAAAGCAGTGTTATCATTTTTATCAATTTCTATTTGTTTCGTTTCTGCGTTATTATTGTATTATTATTTATTATATTTTATAATAGCGAACGATAAATATAAGCAAAATGAATGTAATTCAAGCAGTTAAAATGTATATAATCAAAATGACCGAAGAGAGTGGGCCTGGAATGAAAGTTATTGTAATGGATAAAGAAACGGTGTGTAAAAATCGCAAATCGTCTTTTTGCTATTATTTGTTTATTTATTTAACACTATTATCTATTTAATAATTTAATACACAGTTTACCTACTTTTTACCATTATTAAACGTTAAATTAACATATTTAAAAGTCTTATTAAATTTTACAGACAAGTATTGTGAGTATGGTCTTCAGCCAATCTGAGATCCTTCAGAAGGAGGTATATCTATTTGAGAGGATAGATTCTGGAGCTAAATGGGACAACATGAGGCATATGAAATGTATTGTATTTGTGAGACCGACATCAGAAAACATAGCTTTATTATCCAGAGAGCTTAAATATCCAAAATTTGGTGTTTACTTTATTTGTACGTATTTTTTTATATTTAAAAATAGATAGCTGGGAATTGTATCTTAGACGAGTAAAGAGCGCTTTGTAAATTTAAACAGTGCGTGTTCATGTTTTATTTTATTTTGTGAAATAGGAAAGACATCAGGTTATAAGTAAAAGAAAAAAAAACATAATATGCCCTACTAATATTTTAAATGTGAATGTGAGTTTGTTTGTTACGTTTTTGTATAGATATTTTTGGAGGTACTAGAAGTAACATAGGATACTTTTTATAGTAAAAAAATAATAATTAATTTTTTACTATAGTTTCCAACTGACTATAGTTTCAGCTGTTTGGAATCATATTGATTCATTTCAATTGAAATGATCTCTGATACTTATTTAATAACTTAAATGCAAGCGAAGCCACAGGTGAAAGCTAGTATAAATATAAAACAAGCATAAACTTATAATCCTATTAAAGTCGAACACAAAATATGTATATAGAAAATAGAAATGTAATATGGTAGTTTCTTGATGGCTGAACGACTCTGTGTAAAAATATCAAATTCGTTCGATGTTGTTGTCATACTAGCACATGTGGCATTGTCAAACCCACGTGGTAGAAATGGGGAGCTTCTTGTCAGATGTTATATATATATATATGTGGGATCAAGGGCGAAACGGAACGTAGGTGAATGAGAGACGAAAGATGCAAAAGAGTAAGAAAGGGGATCGTGGGGAGAGACGGGAGTGTTGGTTGGACGACAGCGAAAGACGGTGTGTGATTTGCAAGGTGGTGTTTATTTTAATTATTAAAAGACGTTATTGAACTCGAAGCTGTATTTAATTTGGAACCCACCCATATATATATATATATATATATATATATATGGCCATACTATAATTATAAAATATAAAAACAATATAAACAAATGCTTGAATGTGTTTCAGATTTCAGTAATGTAATACCCAAGGCGGACGTGAAGACATTGGCAGAATGTGATGAGCAGGAAACTGTGAGAGAGGTGCAGGAAGTGTTTGCAGATTATTTGGCTGTGGATCGGCATTTGTTTTCGTTTAATATCGTCGGGTGCTTAAGTGGTAATGATTATTACTTGTAACATTTTAGTTGAGGACCCCAGGAAATACTAAATGTAAAAAAATATACGTTTGACATATGGATTTTTATACCAAATGAACATATTATTTCTAAAACTTCTTAATATTTTGCAAAAAAAGACAAGCTATACAAGGCTGTCTCCGCGGCTGTTGTACTTTATTCAAACTTTAACCTTTTCGTTATTAACCTTTTGTCTCTTTTTTATTTTTTTTCTAAATTTTCATAGTTTTAGAAGTAATAATATATTTATTTGAACAAAATCACATATATTAAATATATTTTAAACATATATTTAGTACTTTCGTTTACATTTTTACATTTAGTAATTCCTGGGATCCTCAACTAAAGCCAAGCTGTAGTACTACCCCTGGACGGTATACTGGGCTGATTAACCATCATGAATCATATTATATGGGTATTGATCAACCAAAGTACGAATAACAAAGTTACATTGGTACAACTTAATTAAGACATTCAAACACGGGGTCTGAAACAGGAAGGCATTAATTTTATGTTCCTGATACTTGCTTTTCGTTTTTAACACTAGAACTACGAGCTGGTCAATATGACCTATTTTTAGCAACCGGTCAAAATGACCGGATGACTTGTGCGTGCAAAGTATTAAATATAATTCAATAAATTGATTGTAGAATTGTAAATAATAGAATCGTTTACAAAAAATAACGAGTAGGGTTGTATATAAAAGTCTTGTGAAGAATTTTTGAAACCGGTCATATTGACCGGTTAGTAGTTCTAGTGTTAACACAAGATTTACCAGACTAGTCAAAATGACTGGTCTTGCAAAATTAAATTAAAATTCCTACTGCGTGTAACATTTTCTTTAATTCTTCTAATCTTTAATCTATAACAGGAGAATTAGTGTTATGAACTTTATATTATTTTATATACATTCGTAACAAATCCATATTTTTAATATGATAAAAATGTATCATAGTCCTTATTAATAAAAGGTCGCCTTTGGAATCAAACCCATCTCCTCCGATGTGCACAAGGCTTGTTGGCATTAGTACTATCACTGAAGCGACGTGTCTTGATACGGTACGAGGCGTCGTCGGAGCCCTGTAAGAGATTGGCGGAGAAGTTAAGAGATTTGCTGAGACGGGAGGCTGCACTCATAGAGAATAATGTTACGTTCAATGGAGATGTGCCCACGCCTCAGATACTTATTATTGATAGACGAGATGATCCGGTCACTCCATTGCTGAATCAGGTAAATGGTGATCATTGTTTTTCTGAACAGCTTGGACGTAATCTACGTTGTTTTATGTTTACCCTTAGGTATACAATAGGATGCCAATGCCCCTATACAGCAGCTGTTCTTCCACGTCATAGTAGATTTATTATATATTATTATGATATTAGTATGTAAGTGGACAATGCCAGTATATCAAATTGATAATTATTGAATTAATAAATTTATTTCATTTATATTTGTATTTGTATTGACGAGTAAAAGCGCTCTATTGGAGCCCAGTTACTAAAAGTAAATAAATAAAATTAAAAAAATGAAGACAAATCTGTCGTCGAGTATTCAAGCAATAGCCCAGAAATAAAGATATGTATGTAAATCGAAAAATATATCCACAGTGTAAGATAAAAATTAAAATAATAGTTAAGTTGGTTAAAAAATTGGAAAGACTGCTAGTTACTTTTAAAATTATATATATTTTTTTAGTTTTAAAAGTTTGTTTAATTTGTTGTTTTTTTTTCTATAGTGGACATATCAGGCCATGGTACATGAATTACTGACATTAAGTAATAATAGAGTGAATCTATCACACATACCTGACATTAATAAGGATTTTAAAGAAGTTGTCTTGTCATCGGAACAAGACGAATTTTATGCTAAGGTAAGATTTTTGATTAGTCCCTACGAATGTAGAGCAGTGATTCTCAAAGTTAACTGGGGTCGGGGCCAGCTCTTGTCTTAGATAAATGGTAATGCTTAGATGCCCTAGTAGGGGGTCGCAAAACTACTTAATGGAGTCTTATTTGTTCTAATTGGAATGAAAATATGAACTGCATTAAGTAGTTTTGTGATATTCGCTTGTAACACATAGTTTATAGCAATGGTTCTCAAAGTTCCAACCCTACTGACAAAAATTTCCATAGTGTAGTGTTTCCATAGTTCTCAGAAATTCCCTAGTGGTGAGTCAGGGAACTACTCAATGCCGTCTTATTTGTTCTATGAACTCAAATTTATTGCATGTCACAATTATAATTAAGATGTCAGTACAGTTTAGTGTCAATGTGACACCCGGTCAGGGCACAGCAATATAATAATACAATAATAATAATAAACAATTTCAATTAATAAACTAACTTTCATTAACTGTTTCGAATCATTGAGGTATTCATCAATTGAATAAAAGCATTTTAAAATCAAATATGTTTTTAATTTATTTTTAAATGTACAATTAACACATACATACATATTACTACGATTCATAGTTTGGGAACTTCTGGTTTATAGAAATTTCTGATATAGAGGTTTTTACTTTCATTTGATAGAATTTATACTCGAACTTTGGTGAGATAGGCCAAACAATGAAGTTGTTGATGGATGAGTTCCAAAAGAAAGCCAAGAGCCACCAGAAGGTTGAGAGCATTGCCGACATGAAGAATTTTGTTGAATCATATCCTCTATTTAAGGTAACTGTTGCTATGCGAATCTACAGACACTTAAATAGTAAATAATAATATAATATATGTGTTTAAAAAAAAATAACAGAACAGTTTTATGTTTTTTTTTAAATTTATTTAATAATGTATTTATAATAAAGCAATATGTTCCCTTTTATTAATAGTTATATAGATGTAAATAATTACTGTATGCACATGGGTGTAGCCAGCCATGGGCTCAGGGTGAGGCAGCAGTCTAAAATAATATGTAACTAGCAAACTATACCCACGGTCTTACCCTGGTTAATTTTTTTTTGTGTTGACTGACGACTTAGTACCTAGATAATTAAGTTTTCTAGGCTTGATTAGGTACCTTACAACACTACCCTGCCCCACCGTGGCTACGCCCATGGTGCCTTAACGATTGTTTTGATATATTTTTTATTATAACATCAGGTTTTGTTTGTTAATGTTTAGTCGGAACTAACATTTTGGCAATAGATTTTTTTTTGTTAAAATAATAATAATAATGTTTATTTTCTCAAATACAAACGCCCTATATACAATATTGCTTTATCTACAGAACTAATCCTAAGGCTGTAATGTAATAGTAAGAATTAGCTTCAAAATATAATTAATTCTTCATCTTATTTACATTTTCTTAATGCTTTCTGAGATACTCAATACAACAATGAAGTATCTATATATAGTATACTAGCGGTCCGGTACGTGCTTCGCTAGGTATAAAGTGATATATTAAAAAAAAAAATTGGAACATCAAATTCATGCATCAAACAGCATAAATGACATAAAAAGTTTCAATTACTGTCAACACTGAAAATAGTTTCAATTTGACAGCACAATCCGCCATTTATTGAATTAATTTGTTACAAAAAATGTGATAAATGAAGAACCGCTCTACCGATTTTGTGCAAACTTCACATAAACCATCTACTAAATAGTCCGAACAAAGCCTAAACATTTGGTTTGGATAGGTGAGCCCGTTCTTGAGTTATAAAATTACAACGAAAAGTGCCACTTATTTATATATATATAGATATGCATAATAACTTTAAATCGCATTGTAAAATTGCTTTTTTGTACATCCTACTCTGTCAATAGGACGCAGCTATATGTCATGCAATAAATAATTTGTGAGGTTTAAATATTTCAGAAAATGTCAGGCACGGTGACCAAACACGTGACGGTAGTGGGTGAATTGTCAGCGAGTGTCGCTCGTCATTTGTTACTGCAGGTCTCGGAATTGGAGCAGGAGATAGCGTGTCAGACTGATCATGCCAAACATCTGCAGGTATATGACTCTACTTTGATACACTTGGCAGACATGTTCTATGTTTCAATTTGGCTTACACCTGTCTTCATTTAGCCATGGATCGTCAGTTACCACTCTCATTTCTTAGCTTGGCCTATGTCTGGAAGTAATAGTCACTTCTACTAAGTCCACTCACTCCATGGGTCTTATATTTAAAAATGATGGTACTACCCCGGGTCAGCAAACTAAGCTAATAACCATCTCCAGTCTTCCTATCATTCTTATAGTGTGTTGTTTCTTTATGCATTATGTCCCAGATATTTTTATGCTGATTGTACTTCGATACAAACTTAATGATTTTTAAAAAATAATGTTCCAGCGTTTAAAAGCGTTAATCTCGAACGAGTCTGTGCGCCATGTTGACGCATGTAAGTTGGTCACACTGTACGCCTTGAAATACGAGAAACACGCAAACAACGACACGGCAGCATTGGTTGATAAGCTGAAACAGCGAGGGGCGCCCGAAGACCTTGTGAGGAGTGTGGTCAATGTCATCGAGTACGGCGGCGCACACGCAAGGCAGAGCGACCTGTTCGGATTGCAGGACGCTGTTAAAATTACTAAGCGATTGTTTAAGGTAATCAGGCTTTCTAGTTGGTCTTAATTGATAGGAATGCTGGGACTGTGATAGTTATTACTGGTGTATTTTGTTTACAATTTAATGGCTATAATCAAAAGCTAGGTGGGTGGAGGCTGTAGCCATAGGCCCAGGGTGGGGTAGAAGTTTAAAATAATACGTAACTAGCAGCGGTCTTACCCCGGTTAATTTTTTCATACAAATAGGTTACACACACACATCATATAGCATCCTGTATCAGTATTTTTGTGTTGACTGACAACTGTCGAGTGTGAACTTTCTTACGGATATTAAGTATTGTAGTTAGTACCTAGATAATTAAGTTTTTTAGGTTTAATTAGGTACCTTACAGGTCAGGCGTTTGCCCCACCCTGGCTAAGCCCATGCGGTCGCGGTGTATTAATATGGATTTGATTTCAGGGCCTGAACGGTGTGGAAAATATATACACCCAACACACACCTCTACTGAAAGAGACATTAGAGGACTTGATAAAAGGGAAGCTGCGTGAAAATCTGTATCCGACACTCGGAGGTGATGACGGACATGGGAGGAGGCCCCAGGATATTATTGTCTTTATTGTTGGAGGTATAAAACATAATATATGGATATTGCAATAATCTAGGGGTTTGGAATGGACTAGTGTCTTCGGATTTAAAATATATTTCAAAGTTTTGATGGCGGTTTTTCAAACCTACCCGTAATTATGAAATTAGATATATATCTTTTCTTATTACCAATATATTATTACTATTTTGTTGATTGGGTTTTGGTGTCAAGTCAACAAATTGATTTAAAAGATATAATAAAACATAATTAGTCTTGATTAGTAGTAAAAATTGCTACAAATTCAATTCCAGGTGCGACGTACGAGGAGTCGCTCTGCGTCCATCAGCTGCAGCAGGCGCATCCCAGCGTCAGGTTAATACTGGGCGGTACGACAATACATAACTCGGCCTCCTTCATCCAAGAAGTCAGTTCAGCTGTCCAAGGACTACACAGGACGCACACGAGGCATATTAGGAACGTTTAATAAGTTGCCATAGACCCAATAAAATATATCTTAATTTCCTATTCAAAAATTAGCCTCAAGCATAACGTGTCTGATTAGAGTTCGAAATTTAAACGTAATTCAAAATAAACCAATCACACGCTTGAAAGATTGTAGATGTGATTTTTGACCAATGATAATAATCCATTGTTACTGTCTATTTTCTCCTAACTGTCATTACGTTCTGTTACACGCATTTATAAGAAATCGTTTCAATGGTTACTTATTAAAATATAAATAACAGAAAGAAAATAATGCAAATTAATAATTAAACTGAATAATTGATAATGCAATGATTAGTATTACTACTTTGATTACTGTTAATTGTTAAATATAATATAACGAGGTAATTATTACTGCGTAAAATGGAACAAATTGCACTCAAGTTATAATCAGGTGGTCACAGTTTAAACCACGCTCGAACGCTATCTCTGAACACGGGCTTTAATGAATATTTTATTAATATTTATAACTTTGATCAGTAAGAATCTTTCAGTCAAGTATTTCTTGTCTATAAACCCAGTCTAAGATTTCGACTTGTAATTTCAATTATCTTGTAATCTGATTTATATTAATAAGTTTCTTCAGCTGAGTGCTGGCAATGCTAATTAATAAAAAAAAGTATTTAATTTTAGTTGTAAGTTGTTATGTATCCAAATTAGTTCATAAGTTAATTTATTTATTATTCCATGACTATCGATTTTGTTTTATTGACTGACTAAATGCCAGTTCCGCCTGTCACTACTGTCGTAATATTCAAATGGATACAGATTGGACTTTGGACTGGAAAAGACAATCATTAGAAAGGGATGACTATATTCTTGTGTCGAAGTTGAGGCATGTGTGAAAGGGATGCAGATATCTCATTCTATCGCTTATATACCTACAAAAACTGTATCCATTTGAAAATCAGCAACACTTTTAAGAATGGTAAGGAATGAAGGTTAACAAAATAAAAGTACAAATTTTGTTGTGTTTGGAACACATTTTTTTAATATTTTTTTTAATTGCAAATATCGACAAGACACAGGTATGGTGGTTGCATGTCATAACAAAAGAATAATTTAAAACTGCCATACAATTTGGCACTCACATCTGTTCATTTATCGATTACAATAAACTAAAAAAGCTGCTATTCAAATATATATTTTTTACATTGATAAATAAAACCCGCCCAACCAATACAAAACAATTAGTTCTTACATTTTAATAAAAGATTATTGGAAATACTGACCAAAAATAATTTATATGTAGTTTGTGAGTTGTTCAATATAACAAATGGAAGGGCTGGGTTAAATAATAAAAAAAAAGAATCCAAACAGCATACACTAGTCCTAGCAGAAAACCCATGTCTTGCTGTTGTCCCCTTCTTTCGCAAGTGGAAAAAATAGGACAGCACACCATCACATCACGTTTGCTAGTGTATGCATTTTACAAAGTTTAAATTCTTCCCTCCGGACCAATTGGCCCCCACTCTCGACATTTCATACAATATGATCTTATCAGTCTTTCATTTAAAGGAAGTGTAACTAAATCCATATACTGACAATTGGGCACAATATGTCGGCTATTAATTAGTAAGTATAAGTGTCGAGAAAATTAGCAAAATTAAAAGTTCAAATTGACTGACAGTTTTGAAGCAGAACTGACAATTTCGAAGCAAAACTGACAGTTTCGAACCAGAACTTACAAAGTATTTATATAAAAATGTAATTATTAATCGTACAGCTGCCAGCAATAGAAGAAACGACACTAGCAGAAACCTCAATTATTTATGGATTTAGTTACAAAACGAACAAATGTGGTTGTTGTGATATAAACAGTCTCTCCGAACCGGTCTACTCCGACGACCGTATACACAATTTCAAAGGCAATCACTCTCCCGATCTTTACATGCTGGCTACTTCAGTCCACAGGTGATACTATGCAACACTTAGGTCGATATCAAGTAAATACGTTATTGCAAACGCTCTTTTAATCAAAGTTTTATAGTTCTATATGCTTTGTACCGTCGATATAATAAATAGTGACATACTGTTCAAACATGACCTGAAAATAAAAACTACATCTCTTAGATTCATTCTAACCAATAATTAAATTCACATCTCCAATTGGTTAAAAATAAAAGGGGGCGTGTCTCGAAGAACAGTTCGCGCATAACAAAGTGTCAGTCGTACCACTTGTGAACTGACTGAGCCCCAAATCATTAATTTAGCATTCTCGCACCCATTTCCAGCAATTATAATTTATCTATTTACGTACAAAATTACATTTAAACAGAGTTTAGTGTTCGTTTTTGTAAAACGTTCCGCTTTGGAAGATAGGACTACGGTCATATACATTGTAAACTTCATTTAACGACACTCGATTTAACGACAAACTCCCTTAGCTTGTTTATCCATACAATACATCGTTATTAAACAATAAACAGTACTTTCTAAGTTGCAGAAATCAATAAGAACTGCAGCTGTGTACGTTCTTTATACTTTATTAGTAAATACACGTGTTATAATAGTAAAATAAAATCGATTTTTCTTCCCTTAAGTGTTGCTAGAGTATTTTAAACGAAAACCGAACACTACACCCAGTTTAAATGGTACTCAATATACAAAGTTCTAATTAAAATAGATCAAAACCATTGGGGAGGGGCGACTATGAAATAGAATCCACATGGCCATAAGTCCCTATGAGAACGAAAGAGGACACAATAATACGTCAGTACAGCATCCAAACCATGGATTTTGAGACTGAAAATACTTTCACTTGTAAAACCAATACATTGTATTTCAAAAACTTATGATGCTTTTTAGATATAATGTATTGGTTTTACATGATAGTTTTTTTTCAGATCCCAAGAAATTTACGACATTATGTACCTTAAATATTAAAATCCATCTTAGGTTTTTCTTAGTAATTATAACTATAGTGTTCTTTGCCTCAAGTTTAAATGCTATACAAATTGACTAAAGCCATAACATTTCACGTCCGATAGTATTTTTAGTTTCCACGAGATCATTTCACGCGAAATATTCAAGTTCTTAAGTATCAAAACAAACTTGTAAAAAAACAACAACAGTCGTTACTATCCGCGAAAATGTTTACAAACGTCTCATCGGAAACCGCACTCTTGAAGGCACACAAGGACTCGTATATAATCCACCAACATTAACATTAATTGCCGAACAGATATGATAATGCGACACAGCCGCGTGCGAAAGAGAGAGAGGATCCAAATATTTCCGACCAATAACATACAATTAGTTCGTAAAAAGTTCTACCTGCACCGAATAATAGAGTCGTGAAGTTATAGAACACGATGAGCAAATAATACATTTAAAATAAACATCACCACGTGTCTGTCTACGTAAATAAATATCTGACATGATACGTGCACACGACCGCGTCCAACGCGCGCTCGAACGCAAATGATGCGACTTCGAGTCGGATTTTTCAAAACTACCCTCAAAAATTTCTTTTACTTGATTTATTTAATCTCAATCCGTACTCTTAAAGCACGACATATGAGACGAGCATTTGAGAACAAATCTTCAAGATTTATTATAATTGTAAAGTAAAAATGCATTCATAAAATAAAACTCACACATGTACAAATATCACATGCGAACAACAATTACGCGACGTACACACGATCATAAATTTCTCTTCTAAACAAAACAAACCGTCTTGTCCTACAAAGAAAACGACATCACTCCGCCTTTTCCACGCAGGACAAGATAAAACAAGTAACACACTCTCCGCAGACCAATACCAAGTTCTCAAGGCAATCTAGACGTCACAGGATAAATACATCAGGAACTTGCTAAACGTCTAACTCTCAGATCACAACATACTGAACCTACTTAAGAATATATGCTGGAACTTTTAATATACAATGTAAACTCCATTTAACGCCAAATTCCCTATAACGTCAAAATTATCCATACAACATACAACTTCCACGTCATAGTAGATTTTTATTATATATTATTATGACATTAGTATGTAAGTGGACAATGCCAGTACACAGCAGCTAAATTAAATTGATAATTATTAAATTAATAAATACATTTCATTTGCATTTGTAATGATGAGTAAAAGCGCTCTATTGGAGCCCAATTACTAAAAGTAAATAAAAAAAAACCAATACACTCTAAACAACGACAACAATACGTCATTATTAAGCAATAAACAGTACTTTCAAAGTAGCAGAAATCAATAAGAACTGCATCTGTGTATGTTCTTTATACTTTACACATAAACACATAAGTGTTATAATAGTAAAATAAAATTGACTTTTCTTCTCTCCATTTAACGACAACTCTCAATAACACTATAATACGAAATGCACATTTAAGGGAAGTGTTGCTATATGGAGTTTACATTGTATAGTACAATTGAATTGTAACAATAACTAGGAATGTACGATTAGCACGCTGTCATTTACAAAACCAAAAATACCATTAAAATATTTTATTAAAAATTCTTATACACACAATTAATACAATCTGTGATCCGAGTGACCCTTCCGCTGTAAATTATTGCTATTTATTGATATCTATATATTTTTTTTTACATTTTTTCCAATCGTTGTCAACACACGAAAGGGTTAATTTCACGATAAAGGAGAGAACAATTAACTAATAAAATATAACCTATAAATATATCAAATTAAAACTTTTGAACACTAACCGGCCCATTCCGAATCGTCCCTCGAACACGCGACCGAAACAGCACGGACAATAAATATTTTTGGCAATGAACACATAAACAGAAAAGTGCAACATTGCAACGCTATGTAACTTAAAAACGAAAATTAAATTGGGTATCTATACACATAAATTCATTAAACCTACGAACGAACGCATCAACAGACATGAATTGGAAAATAAAGGAACGAGCGATACGAATAAAAAAAACACACGTATGTAATTTGGAATATAACAAATGAATGAAGAAGAAGAAAAAAAACCAAGACAATACACCCGGTCCTAATAACATGATAAGTACTACAAAATCGCAATTTTACAAAGCGATTTAAACTTATTATTGTGCATAGTTTGTATAGAGTCTAGTTCATTGTTGAATTGAGTATCTCAGAAACCATTGAGAAAATATTTTTTTTCATGAGTTAAAAAGTTAGTTCCGACTATGTTAGTAAGACCCGGCAGTATATTTATGTGTAGAGATCCGATCACCATTATTATACGAGACAGTAAGTCTATCCCTATCTAAATATATATAACTCAAAGGTGACTGACTGACATAGTGATCTATCAACGCACAGCCCAAACCACTGGACGGATCGGGCTGAAATTTGGCATGCAGGTAGATGTTATGACGTAGGCATCCGCTAAGAAAGGATTTTGATCAATTCTACCCCCAAGGGGATAAAATAGGGGATGAAAGTTTGTATAAATCTTATTAGATTTATTTCACTCATTATTACGCAGACGTAGTTGCGGGCAAAAGCTAGTCTTTAATAAACGAACAAATTCATTGGAGCAAAAAGACCCAACCTTTCTATTTAGTGCTATTACTGTGACGTCATCAATATGGGATGACGTCACAGCGCTCTTGTAAAAATTTAATTAGGAATGATTTAACCGTTTGAGTGCTATGGGTTTTTGGTAAATAGATTGAAAATTGCTTGTGAAATTAAGAAAAAATATTTTTTTTATTCATAAAATTACAAATATATAAATAGCCGTCACCGACTGAACACCAAACTCTGACTGACGCAATCGTCGCTAAATCGACGATTCGCATTCAAACGGTTTATAGGGTAACTGTACGTTGTACGTACGAAAATTTTGTGACGGATCTCATTATAAGACTACATACTATAAAAAAAATAGTCGTCAACAATCGTAACTACCCTACAAAATTATTGTCCAACAAGCACAACTTAAATAAAAGGCAGTATTCGTTATACTAAAGCGTACTAGTTGGGGAAATCGCTTCATGAAACTCTAAAATCAAGGCAGAACACCGAGCAACGAGTATACAAGAAATCTAATAAATTTGCATGAAGTGTTTTTAACAAATAATTAATGAAATGAATACAGATTGGAATTTGGACTGGAAGAAACAATCATTAGAAAGGGAAAACTATATCTTTATCATGTTGAAGTTGAAACAAGTGTGAAAGAGATGCAGATACCTCTTTTGCAGCTTCCAGAACAAAAAGTAAATCTATATTTCCACTATGAGTAGAAAAAACTGCACATTTGATTAAAACTGAAACTTATTTTGAGAGGTGCACTGCAGGGAACTGTTTTGGGACCAATTTGATACCAAATTTTTAAATACATGAATCGATTTCGCCTACCATACGAGTCAAATTCACATTGTCCGTACAATTTACTATATATTTAAATTAATACACAACGATATATTAAACAAAATTAAACATACATTCCAACTAAAAAAACCCCTACAATCGTATAGTCCAAGACTTGAAAACAAAAATTTAGTGAAGTCCGAAACTATTACAAAAAAAAACAAATGACAGCCAAGTGACATAAACGATACCTAATCTTACTACAGTACAAAACCCATACTAGTCGCGTAGTCTTTTTTTATAAGTATATACATCACTATGTAAACACAAAATTTGATTTAAAAAAAAAGCCGAATAAAAAGAAAACCGATTTCCTTTTTCGCGATAAACTGTTCGATATTACGCGAAAACAACACACGGGGCGAATCATTTCCAGTTTTAAAACGAACGAATAGATTCTAAGCGAACCTCGCGATGCAGTATCAAAGTTAAAACAAATATAAAAAAAAGTATTTTAGTAGTATAGTATAGTAGTAGTCCAAAACCACGTAAGGAGTGCTGATAACATAATTTATACACCCCGTATAAAACAATTTATTTACGATTTGTTTTTATAAACAGGATGTCCCGCAATTTACGCTCAAGGGACACGCGTATCCCGTTATTATAACCTAGACGATTATTTAAATAAATTCATAAAACTAAATATATAAGTATAGGAATTATCTTAGAAAAAAAATAATAATTAAAGGTTAGCTGGTAGATAATGCTGACGGCATTAAGATCGCCTATGTATAAAAAATATTACTGTTTTTTTGCAATAAACAATGTATTTGTTTATTTATATTACTGGGTCCTATTAACAAGTACAAAATTGAAATTTTACAGGAGAGCTATTTAAAGTTGTTTGTTTGTGTAGATTCTTCATTGTTGTATGTATTCCAGAAACTTGATAAAATGTTAGTTCCGTCTATATTAACAGGACCTGGCGATATATAAAACCATGAACTAAAAAAAGGACTCACTAGTCGCAAGCCTTAAGAAACAATTGAATTCAAGTAGACGCATCAAACGCAAATTGAAAAGAGTGGGGGGAAAACCGACACTAACAATCGAGTGTCGTAAACTACTATAATTGCAGTTAAAACGTTACAGTTAGACGAATGTTTAAAGAACATTTTGTTCATCCAAGCAATATATACAGTGTAAGCTCCATTTAAAACCATCGATTTAACAAACAAAAAACTCCCTAAAACGTCGAAATTACTTGATTTTGTTTGGTTTACCTTATACCCACTCTAAATAACGACAATACGTCATTATTAAGCAATAAACAGTTGTAAGTTGCAAAAATTAATTAAAACCGCAGCTGTGTACGTTCTTTATACTTTATTAATGAATACATATGTATTATAATAGTAAAATAAAATTGTTTTTTTTTCTCTCTCGATTTAACAACACCTCTCTATAAGGTCCCTTAAGCGTCGCTACATAGAGTTTACACTGTACATAGATAGATATATTTCAAAACGGTAATAATCAACAACAAAAATATATAATTGACTACGACACGAATTTTACATAACAAAGAATACATTAAAAGAGAAAAAAAAAACCGGAAAAAAATCACTAAAAATATATGAATAAATACATTTTACATACATCACCCACAACGTTTATCGACCGACACTTAGTGCCACAACGAGGTTTAGTCGCTTTACTGTGGTCGCTCGAACCACTTCGGTGACAACCGTTCAGTTCTATATACACCACCGAGTTACTTTAGATTATAATATTAGGCAGTATAATTTTAAATTTAAAAAACAAACGCACTCACAGTCGCCTCCACTATGCCTACTTGAGCGGTCACTAGCAGGTAACTTCACAGAAATTACATTCAAGAGTACTTGCCCACCATTTCAAACTAAAGAAATCCAGTCGACCACTAAAACGCATGTACCGAAAGTCGTAAACCTATAACGTGATACGTCACGCCGCCGCCGAGCCGACGAATCCTACCTCCCTAATCTTAAATACCTACATTAAAATTATATTTACATTTTTCGCATTAGGCCGCTTGCCTCAAGTGCTTGTCGCTGTTTGGCACCCAAATGAAAGGAACGTAAACGCAGCAAATTATACGAAAAACACCGCATCCCCGAATGAAACGCGGTCACCTACCACATAAAATAATACACAAACATAACCATACAGGTAGAACGCGTCGAGATACATCCGTCTCTTTCTAACACTCCGCCTACACACAAACCGTTCAAATTAACTTTCAATACATAGTTTACATACGTAGCACATTAGAGCGAGACAGCTGTACCGGTGATTAGATATATTAGAGAGAGATAGACGCACACCTCGACGCCGAATCCAAAAAGAAGCGATACTACTAAAAAACTACTAGCAAAACCTTAACTATGAAGAGACTCACACAAATTCTTATAATCAATTTTAAAAATAACGACGTAAAACACAAATCGACGGTTCCAACGGTCACTGTCAGCGGCAGAGAGCGAATTCTCTTTACAAATATTTTAACCAATATATCTCATTACATTACATAAATGATATTGAATTAAAAGTAAAACTGTCAAATAAAATATCAAATGACATATTAAAATCTGTTCATAGAAAGTTTCCCTCAAAATAAAAAAAAAACACATCTCTTTCTAACGGCTATTACAATACACATGCCAGAAAGAGATAGATACAAGATTATCTGTTTCATACTCGAGCAACTAAGCGACACGGTGACCATACAATTTAATATTTTTAGTACAAATTCGAAGAGCAATAACTTTTCTATATGATCCTATATTTGCTATTTACAACACAAAACAATAATTCCAAACAGTGAATTTATATGACTTTTGTACTGGACTGAATCTAATTTACATTAAACAACTACTAATTAGAAATTATATACCACTTTGATATCACTACAAATCCCAAAAAAAAAGATATTTAATAAAATATATTGATCAAAACATTTTTTTAAAAAAATTTTCATCTCAAAGACAAATCGGTATGGTATGAATTTAAATATTGAATTTTTTTGGCTTAATTATGTATATATTATTACAAATTTAAGTCTTTTTGCAACTAACACGTTCGCTTTAATTCGAGACTTTCAGCTTTACAGCAAGCGAGAAAAATCGGATCAAAATTAAACGCTATAAGCTACAAAAAATCAAATATCAGTCATAAACTACATAAGTTTTCATCATACGAGCAATATAGATGGACAAAAAGTGTTGTTTTATCTTTCAATAAATAAATTCCCAAACACCGATTTAATGTTATCGTAACCGCGTAGAGTGCAATAAGTTAGTTGTAATGCGCTCCGATTCATTAAAAAAAAAATACAATCCCGCGCGGGACGTAAGACGAGATTCGCGATATTTTTCAAATTGAAACTATTATCTCCACACGCGTGTTGACACGACAAAGGTGTTTGTTAAGATAATTGTGTTCCACAAACCAGACGAGCATTAGCAGATAACAAAGACGTTTCAATTTGTATTAAAAAAATCGCGCCAACCAACACCTCACGTCCCGCGCGGATATCGCATAAAACGATCGGGAACCTTAAAACTAATTTGTCTCAATAAATTAATTTGTGTGAGCCTATGCATAGGATTCGCATAGGACGCGTCGACGGCCGAAGTGGTCGCGTTCGCAGCGCAGTTATGACAGATTTGTAGACGACAGAAATCCGTCCTCTGCGCCGCGACAGACTCGGTCAACAGCCGAGTCACGAGCGGCCGTCCGTGGCAGGAGTGGCGACGCGTAGTATGCGAGTGGTTAAAAATAATAGAACGCGAATCGAACGGTGCGTCGGCGGGCGACGAGAAGCGTGCGGCCCTCAGCGTTAGGGATGCGCCGGCGCAGGGTTCGCGCCAGACAACAGGACCATGGACGAGGGCTGCAGCGGTTGCGGCGGAGACGCAGTGGGGGGCAGGTACGGCACGTGGTGGTGGTGGTGGCCGCCAGGAAGACACAGCATGGGGAACGGTTGGGAGTAATGCGCCGGAGACGGGGCCTGCGGGGGAGCGAACCCCTCTCCCCCCACGCCGCCTACGCCTCCGCCCATGCCGCCCACGCCGCCGTACACACCCATACGCATCACCGGGGCGTACGGCAAACCCGGCTGGCCCGGGTGCGGCGCGGGGTGCGGGTACGACATGTATGCGGGCTGCATCGGCTGACTCATCAGCGGTTGCCCTGTCGCTGAAGCCACGCCGACACCGCCGCCGCCGCTCACTGCAGACAAACACATTGTTTAATACTATATCCTTAATATAATTGTATTAATATAAATAAACAAACAGCCTTACTGTGTCTGTATCGCTGCGGCTTGGTGTGCAGAGGCCCGTGCTGCCCCGCCCCTCCTGCCACTCCGCCACCCCCGCTTATCGTGCCGTACGCCGCCAACTGAAAGAAATAATAAAATTATACATTTTAAAATTATCCCCCCCTTTCCTGCCTAATCCGTTGACATGTGTCCTCTACACCTAACAAATTAAGGTCATAACATTTTAGTGAATTAATAACATTTACAAAAAGCACACGGATATAAGTTCAAGTAATAGATTCAACTCATTAGCACATAACGTAAACTAATGGCTTACATAAACCTCGACGTCAATAGTTAAAAATGATCGAGTTGCGGCGACCTTCCGAATATTCCACTAACATTTCAACTGTAACAGATTACAACAGGTACGATTCTCTCTCTTCTAAGGTTTTTCAATTTCAGAATTATCGTGGTCAACATTCCTACTGAAACACCTTTATAGTCCTATATTCAAGCTCGGCTACAATTATTTTTATTACTGAAGAATTTTAGTTGATTATATGTATATATACCGGGTGATTCAATCGAACGTTTGCAATCGAAAATGTGGTATCAGGACTCCACAGATATCTTACAAACAAAAAAAAAACTTGAGACATAATATCATATTATGTTTACCCATAGGTATATAACAGGACGACAATGCCCCTATACAGGAGCAGCTATTCTTCTACGACGTATGTGATTAGTTTAAAAGTATAGACAATCACAGTATACTAACGTCTAATTTCAATTGTTTGTGATCATTTATTTAAATTGTATTTGACGAGTATAAACACTTTATTGAATACAATTTACTAAAATAATTTAAAAAAAAAACTGACATCATATTTTTATTGCAATAAATTTACACAACGCAAAAGGCAGAACCTGTATGTAAACATACATATTTCGCTTTAAGATGAAGTTCGCGAACATAAAAATCAACTATGTCATGTCAATATGTATTACGACCAATAATGTAAATATTTACGACACAAATACACTCGGCTACAGAAACACTCAAGTCCAATCAAAATCAAAACAGTGGGTCACGGCCAAAAATTGAATCTACCCCAAAATATAATGTGTTAATGGAACAGTCATTTATTCAAATTAGAAATTAATGTAATTCCAATTAGAATAAATAAGATATTCTTAGACAACTAAGAGGTGAGTCTTGAAATTGGAAATTTTTGTTAAATGGATCAAAGCGCAATCAAATTAAGAACCAATGTAATATAGTATACTGAAATGAAATTAAAAAAATATATATTAGCATAGGCATTGTAGACTTATCGTTAGATTCTACAATAGCTTCGAAAACGTTTAAAATGGATATTTGATATGCAAAATATTACTATTTTATTTCGATCACATCTACCTACTAATTGTAACAACTACATCAGCGAATAATTATAATATTAATCGCATCTATATTTGGAATGTAACAGCTTTCTACAGACAACGCGTCTAATTCGAATGCATAATCGCTGTTTGAGATAATAATCTATTATATTGTTAACGCTCACATTTCTCAATAGATGGCGCCACTTGTGAGGCAATATTGGTGTATTTTTTGACAGTTAGAAAAACGTTTTTTGTGCTAATACTGATCGATAGCAGTGCCCGCTCAATCAATTTGTTTTAGAATTAATTTCGTTTTGTATTTATAATAAACAAATAAAGTGCAAGTTATTTCAAGTAAAAGGTGTTCTTATTTTCAACAAAGATACGACTGGAGAACTTAAACAATCACCTATCCACTTAAACAGCCGACTGTACGAGAGATAATCGCATCGTATAAACCTAAGCCGCAATAATATGGCGAAGGCCAGTATTGTTTGAGACACAAACATTTACAATTGTATAACACATTATTTGCGATAAGCAAAGGCTAGGGTGATTCGAACGAAGGAAAGATTAGACCGCTACAAAATTTAAAATCTATTCGCGACAGGGGGGCTACTCAAGCGCACTTCGGACGAAAATACGGACGTTTCCTACTCAGTAACACTTACGTAATCATTCACGAAATTACGAATTTGTCGGCGACGTCACGACGGATAGGCCACACAATGCTTATTTTACCGGTATTTGACAGAAATTTGTACGGACTTATATGTCAAAATTTACGTAAGCTACAGAGGTGTCGGCCGTAACACGAAACTTCGGATATGCCTGAGTAGCCCCCCAGGTCCGTAGTTCAATTTCCAATTACATAATTACATTGTAATCTTGCATATCACCTAGTCGAGTTTAGAAATCAATTTAGAAGTGCTAAGTAAACAAAAATGTACCTACAAATTATATATTGGCATAGCAAAATCTTAACCCATAGTCCGCGAACCATTGGTGCTCCCTGGAGAGACCCGAAGTAGCCCGCGGACATATAGTTCATAATTTCTTTTACAACAATTTGACACTTTTTGATTTTCATTTTTCCAAAGTATGACAGAAATTTTGTCAAATGGTTTCCCATCACTAAATGGTTAAGAGGATCACTGTCGTATAAGCTATGATTGCTAGTTTCTTGTAATTCCTTCTGAAGGACCAATCCCAAATAAAGATTTCTTTTAAATTACCATCCCTTTTTCAGTTCCTATATTCAATAAATGCCAAAAAAAAAAACAATACGAAAAAGAACCAAGGACACACCGGATTACGAGTGAAGATTTCGATTCAGTCATTACGACGTCGTGATACAAAAAAAAAAAAACACAAGATAAACAACACTGTGATAGCAATACGTGTGTTCTTAGATTATAATTACAAAGGTCATAATCAATAATATATTTATCACTAAGGGCTTGTTCATACGACGCGGTTTTCACTATTTCACTCGCTATGACGATAAGAGAGTGAGAAAAAAGGGATAAAATCGGATAAATACAATATAAGACAGTAAATATAAAAAAATGACATAATCAGTAATTTGAGTGTGGTAAAGCAACTTTTTGGCTTATTGTACCATATCTTCAATTACTTAACCCAAACGTAATTTCTAGTTCAAACTTCGACACCATAATACATCGAACCAACTAATGTTATAAACCAGAGGTTCCCAAAAAAATTTCGTTCGATTTATTATTATTATTGAGTAGTTTTGAATTAATAATTTGCAGATTTGAAATTATAAAGAACACATCGTATCAACAATACTTAAACACCGCATTTTTAACCCTTAACTTCCAACTGAATCGCCCGCTATATATATCACAAGAAAACACTAAGATAATAGACCAATCATATGCTTGAAAATTTTTTGACGTGATTTTTGACCAATTTTAATAATCTATTGCAACCGTCTACTGTTATCTAGCTGTCACTACGTTCTGTTACACGCATTTATAAGAAATTGTTTCAATCGTTACTTTTTGGATTGGACTTTGAACTGGAAGAGACAATCATTAGAAAGGGATAACTATATTCTTATCGTATCGAAGTTGGAACAAGTGTGAAAGGGATGCAGATAGTTTCTCTTACTATCGCTTATATACCTACAAAAACTGTATCCCTATTTTAAAAATGTGAAACAAATCACAGCAATAAAAGGCCCAGACAATTACAGCAACAACCGTGCGTTGTCAAAAATGCGATGTATGAACGAGCCTTAAGTACACACTATCAATACTTAACGCGTCAATTCAGTGTCCTATATATCACGGAGGCCGACGCGCGTCTGCTTAGAAAATGTGGATACTATATATAATATCAATATTAATAATCGTAAAGATCGTTAACAAGATATCATGCGGGAAATGCACTTCAGATGCAGTGATGACCGGCAAAGTGGTCATCGTGACCGGCGCCAACTCCGGCATAGGGTACGAAACAGCGAAAGACTTGGCAAGACGAGGCGCCAAAGTCATACTAGCATGCCGCAACCAAAACTACGGAATAGAAGCCAGGGATACAATAAGAAAGGAGACAAAAAGCAACAAAGTAGTGTTTGCAAAACTGGACTTATCATCGTTGGAGTCCATCAGAGAGTTCGTTGAAGAAATCAAGAAGACAGAAGCGAAATTAGATGTTTTGGTAAACAACGCCGGCGCCGCCTCGTTGGGTAACAAACTGACAGAGGACGGCATTATAACGGAGATGCAAGTGAATTACTTCGGAGCTTTTTTGCTGACTGTACTTTTGGTGCCGTTATTGAAAAAATCCGAGGCCGGTCGTGTCGTGAACGTGTCATCGGTGCTCCACTACTTCGGCAACATAGACTTCGACAAAATCAATAAAGAGAAAGCCTACGGCGATTTGC
Source organism: Tineola bisselliella (assembly GCA_028551675.1). Lineage (NCBI taxonomy): Eukaryota > Metazoa > Arthropoda > Insecta > Lepidoptera > Tineidae > Tineola > Tineola bisselliella. The sequence goes on from JAPWLS010001925.1 coordinate 29,284, forward strand.
AAACGTATAGTAATTCAAAGTTATGTAACGTATTATTTAGTAACGAATTAGCGCGCAGACTGAAAGGCAGTCACGTCGTATCGAACAGCCTGCATCCAGGACACATCAGGACTAGTATATACAAGCACAAAGGTGGTTTTGTCGAGATATTTATGAATTTTGTTCTCTCGACGTGGTTCAAGAACTCAGTAGAGGGCGCGCAGACCTCAATCCACGTCGCTGTGGCGGAGGAGTGCGAACAAACGAATGGTAAATACTTCGTGGACTGTTGTGAGGCGTCCATGTCTGCCAAATCACAAGACAAGGAGCTGGCAGCCAGACTCTGGTTGTACAGTGAGAAGCTAGTCAAATTAAAATTAACCGAAGCTATTTAATTGTGAATAAAAAATACACGGTTGTGGTAACAGACAAATTTTTAAAATTATTTCAATTCCATTTGCAGTGGTCACTTTTTTTAATGGAAAACTTTACCAGCTACAGCAGGACGAGACTAGTAGTCCGAAATCGACATTATAATATTTAAAACAAAAAGTAATTATAGTATAAGAAAAAAAATCACGAAAAATTATTTACAAATACAATTTAAAAAAAAACATATCAGATATTAATATTACGTGTTGGAATTAACTTGTAGCGTTCGATGATATGACGTGGTTATTACCTTCAGAAACAAATTTACCTTAAAGCAGCTGTTATGAGGTGTTAGTTTTAGGACGCATCTAACATGGTTAATAACAAGTTACACCTATTTAAATATATCCAAATTTATTTCAAATATAGTGTTTTTGCAGGGAATTTTATTACATTGTTTTAATATGAATAAAAGTGCTGCGGAAAGTCGTCGGATTTTAATAGTGAACATGCTTTAGCTGATCAAACGTGTCGGAAGTGGTTTGCGCGTTTTAAAAGTGGCGATTTTGACTTGGAAGACAAGGAACGCCTGGACAGCCAATAAAAATTTGAAGACAAAGAATTGGAGGATTTACTTGAAGAAAATTCACGTCAAACACTTCAAGAGTCCAAAAGGAAGGAAATTGGGTCCCATATTAATTAAAACTGAGGGACATTGAAAGGCATTTTTTGACTGCTTCAACGGTACAAAATTTTTTTACATCGAATTGTTACTAGTGATGAAAAATGGATATATTATGACAATCCGAAACGTAGAAAATCAACCCGCCGTATTCACCAGATATTGCCCCTTCGGACTACCTCCTGTTCTGATCAGTGGCTTATAGTTTGTCAGGGGAAAATTTAACAACTTTTGAAGATTGTAAAAATTGGATCGAATTACGGATTGCCTCCAAAGACGAAGCCTTTTTTCAATGGGTTATCCAACTCCTGTCTGAAAGATAGGAATAAGTAGCGGCAAGCGATGAACAGTATTACCAATACTGCAGTTTTTAATTTTCATTTCAAATAAATCATTATTTTCTTCAAAACGAATTAATTCCAACACTTAATATTATTATTAAAGATAAAAAAAATAGAAAATTAGTAATAAAAACAAAATATGAAACACTAAAAACAACAATTAATTAAATATATTGCAATTCCAAAAAAAAAATTAGTAAAAATTATTAAAAAAAAAAAACACCAAGAAATAAATGCTTTAGTAAAAAGGTTGTATGTACCTGGTCATTTTAATAGAACCACTGTCCGCGAAGGCTTCACTTTGTACTATATAATATTTCGTTTCAAAAGGTTTGCAAGAAAGAAAATTCAAGTGACGAAGTGAATTCACTAATAAATTATAATATCAATTACAGTGAATGAATATAATCCTCTACTATACCACTTCTAAGGCCTGTATTCTAAACTTGAAACAGGACTTCAGTGCAGCGTTAATTCTAGAATCGCGCTCGAGTATAAATCCGCTCTTTTTCTCGGAATAAGCATCACACTCAAGGCACAGATTAAACACTCGAGTAGAATACCGGTTCAAAATACATAAAAATTAATACACACTCATCAAATAAAGCCTTAAAAGAAACTAAAGTCTATTTTTTTTTTCATTTATTGATTACACCAGTTTCACTATTTCAGGTTGTATTCGAGTCTATATTAATAAACATATTAAAAAAAAACAAAATAAAAATATAAATTTAAATTCACATTATTTAAAAAAAAAATACTATCCCTACTAATATTATAAATGTGAATGTGAGTTTGTTTGTTACGTTTTCACGAAACAACTACTTAACTGATCATCATGAAACTTTGTACACATATTTTTGGAGGTATAAGAAGTAACATAGGATACATACTTTTGTTTAAAAAAATATTTATTTTTCACTATAGTTTCCAATTGACAATAGTTAGTATGATCTCTGATATGACTTAAATGCGAGCGAAGCCGCGGGTAAAAGCTAGTAACATATAAAAACATTACACCTCCGCGGACAGTGAAGAAACATTAGATACAAAATAACGTGTGTGTGTGTGTGTGTGTGTGTGTGTGTGTGTGTGTGTACAAACAACAATTAAAAGAGTCAAAGCTAATTCCACACATCTCACCGCTTCGGGCCTCTCGTGTTTATCCACTAGCATTATAGGCGGGCCGTATTGCCGACACTCGCACAACTCCATCTGATTCAGCAGTTCATACATTTTAATACAAGAAGAATGCGAACAAGAACGGCAGGTACGAACGTATTGTACGCAAAAAAACCACAATAATCAGGACTTTCAAAATCGCAGAAATTAATAAGAACTGCAGTTGTATATACGTTCTTTATACTTTACTAGTAAATACATCGAATTTTCTTATCTCGATTTAACAAAAACTCTCAATAACGTCATACGTAACACTATATAGAGTTTACACTGAATTTTTTAAACACAAAAAAGAAACCTCAGTACTCACCGAATGTGCAGCCGGATGTATATAAGTGGGCGGAGGCTGCGCGACGACGTACGGTAAAGAAACCTGAATGAAAAGAAAAACCAATTATGAATCTGATTGGACCAGGCTTTTATCCCAAGTTGGGGAAGGCAGTATCAATCTATTTCTGTGTGTACTAACCATATGAGGTGCAGGTCCATGCGACGGCAAGTAGGACACTCCAGGTCCCACCACAGGCACCCCGCCAACCCCCATACCTACTGGAGTACCCGGTGTATGCGGCCTGAGGATGTAAAACAAAACATTAATCTAGATCAGTGTTTTCCAATCTTTTTGATTTGGCGACCCCCATTGTCATTTACATTTAGACATTAAAACTAAAAAGAGAAATAGACTCCAATTTGATCATTAACGTTTCACGATTTAATAAACTTTTGAAAAATAAACAAGCCCATTCTTCTCACTAAAATTGTATTTTATTGTAGTGTTAGAACCTTGCCTTTTTCTTTCAGTCGTCGACCCCCCGAGTAAGGCACAGATTGAAAAACACTGATCTAGATGGTAACCCATATAGCGTCTTTTCAAATCATATGCAATATATAAATACCTGCTCGGATTAGGTGTACTGGGACTTCTAGGCGTGAACGGTTTGAACTCTTTGGCGTTCGGGTTGAGTGTCGACTTCTTAGGGTTGACGGGCAATCTGTCCATTCCAGGTGACCCGGACGACGGGGGAGAGGTCGACGTGGGCGACTCTTCACTGCTGGACTCTTCCTTTGGTACCGGTGGGGGCTACAATTACAATTATTATTATTATTAACAAAACTAACACACTTAGATGACGCCTACACGATATGTCGAGCCTACCATTAAAAAAACACATGAACAAACTTTTTATTTTCAGAACTACCTCTCATCAAAAGACCGCTATCGTCTTTCTAGTGTTAAATTCAATTCCAATTAAGAAATTCGTACCTTATGCATAGGCGGTCTGTGTGCGTCAGGTCTTTTATGGGGTTCTGAAGGTGCTCCAACATTGGCAGACACTTCTGGAGTGACCGGAGCTGCTGGTTGCATCTAGAGCAAAAGGCATGTGTGAAATAAAGTAAATACTTACAATTTAAAACACGTATAAAACAAACGTTAATTAACAAAGCTTTTTACACTATGAATGAAGCTGCAAATGACAGTCTGTGAAACCTGATTGTATCTAGTAGTTAATATTTGTTGTTGGAGTGAGTAGAGGGCGCCGTCGTCGTTGTTGTATTGATAAATATAGTTATATTTTGACAAGTCCAAGTGTTCCAATAGGAACCTACGGATGACGGATTAGAAATAGAAAGCTAATAATACAAATGAAATGCATACAACGGGCGGTGGCTGAGCAGCCGGAGATACGGACGGCACTGGCACTGGTACCTGCATCTGAGGCGGCATAGGCTCTGGTCCAGCATCCACTGGTTGACACACTAACGTAAAGTCTTGGTTGAACTTCATTAACTCCTGTCAATAAAAGTAGAGAGTAATTATTACTGTTCTAACTAAATTATAGTAAGGTTCAAGCTTTCACACGACAATCTTCAAATGGATACTGTGGGCTATCACGAATTTTAGTCTGGCTTTCGAACCGAGTTCGCTTCAAGCGATTTGTATGGAAATTTGAGCAGCGCCACCGCGTGCGGATTTGGAACTACAATATTTTAGATGCTTTTTGTTAATTTTCGAACGTCTCGATCATTCGTTCATTTGATAGATTGCTGGTGCTCGTTAGTCGTTAGTAAAAATTCATGATCCCGATTGCTAACGGATCCGTTTTACTTGTGACAGCTTGATTCGAAAGCTCGGATCGGACTTTGGACTGGAATAAACAATCATTAGAAAGGAATAACTATATTCTTATCGTGTCGAAGTTGAAGTGTGAAAGGGATGCACATATCTCCTTTGTCATTCACGACACTACGACCGTTTCTCTTTCTATCGCTTATATACCTACAGAATCTGTATCCATTTGAAAATCGCCATGTGCCACTACAACTATACCTTGATCTGTGCATCATCAACTCTTCTCTGATCAGGCGGTCCGTGATGTCTCGGTGGGCGACCATGATTGTCCATTGGACCCTGGGTCTGTAATAAATAAAACCTGAATATGCGACAAATATCTATAATTTGCAATAAACTGCAATGTTTCTGATTCGTCAACCCGAAGTATAAAGCAAACGGTTTATGTTTAAAGTGCACATGCAATTTTATAATTAATAAATTCGCCTCTTACAATATTTACCTTTCATTCAAATATCATCAAGAAAAAGAAATAAGAAATTTTAAAAGCAGACATTATATATTGGAAAGAAAAAAGTCTGTTTCTGACGTTAAAACATGCTCACCCTACAAATCAGTAAATTAGAAATAAATAGCAGATTATTCGTTCCAAATTTGAATAACTAAGCGAATTAGGTGAACGACCTTCAGTTGTGATGCGACACGGTGACCATACAATCTTATATTTTAAATACAATTACGAAGAGCAATAACTTTTTATTTTTTACTTAACGTGACCACTTATAATATAAAACCGCAAATTGTTATATTATTTAACACATATTCGAGAATAATCTCTCACTATAAAACAGTTTCTGTCTATCCCAGAATAGATATGGGCTTAACCCATCTCAGTACTGCATAGAACGCAATTCCAAAATATATCAAAGTGGAGGTTCTGTATTTTTTTATTGAACCCTAGCATATGACCACACTCAACTGTTGCTACAGACAGATGTCCACCATGCCGACTTGAAGAGAAAAATATATTCCGTGTAAATTATTCAATAATGTTGAGTGTACGACCTAGTTTCCAGTGAGCTAAGCACCAATTCATAAACGCATTATGATAACGCTAGCAAATTCTACTGCGCAACTATCCACCTCATGCCTACGTGGCAGTGGATAGTAGATATATATAATAGACTCACATGATGGTGCGGTTGCGGGAACGGCGCCGCATGCCTGATGTGCCGCGCATCCATTCCGCGCGGCTCCCCGTTCACTTTCGGCGTGATCACTGTGGATGGTGGCGGCCTGACGATGGCAAACGTAACACATTAGGGAAACAATATAGTTAGTAAGCTGAACTTTTTGAACACATTATATATTTTATAATAATAATAATACTTAAAAGAAAAATACCTCAACGCTGAACATCGATCCATCATCCTTTTTATTTTTAATTTTGTTTTTGTGAAAGCAAGGAAGAATAAAAACAAATAAATTAATAAAACAATACAACTTTCATAATAATAAAGAACAAAACAAAAAAACTATCGGAATCGAACCGACAACTTTATACATTCGGCAATGAAACACCAAACTAATCAAATGCCGAATTATTGGTACAAAAAATATATATATTGGCTAATGCTACTTTATATAATTAACAGAAAGTATATTAATAATAGGATCAACAGACCTATTAGGATATGAAGACCAACATAGTGAACGACTGAGACGCCATATGTAAGTAAGCATGCGTGAAAGAAAGAGATGGCACATAAAATGACACATATAGACGACACTTTTCACTCACGATAAAAGCAATCTTGAAACGAGATTGTAAAACAAAAACGATATCGATTACGCCAAGAATCAATCCCCCAATCACGTCAAGTGGACCCCCCATTTTCCACTTGATCATAAAAATAAAATCCATGTATTTTTTTCATAAGTAGTTGCTATGTAAAATTGATCCCCCAAACGATTTTTTAAAAATTTTTATTTTAACAACGATTTTTTTTAGAATGAAAATTTTAGGTACTTTTAATTAAAAATTAGTTTTTAAATCAACCGTTAAAGATAAATTAATGAAATTTTCAGGATTTATCGTCGAATATTTATATTTTAATAAAATATTAATAACCAAAAATTATTTGTTCATTATCATATTGTTAATTAACTTTTAAGTTAACAAATGAAGATTTTACTGACATCCTGGTAAAAATATGAAGTTTTTTTTTATCAGTTTCATGCGTTATTTATTTAAGTTTAAGATTCCGGAATAAAATTTCACTGCTCGCGATTAGTTTAAACAATATGAATTTATTTATAACAGCGCGCCGGGCGCCGAGCGCTATCAGAACACCAGGCGGCCGAGCGTCAGACTACATTGCAGCTTCGGTTAATTATAATTCCAAATTACAATTATAAATATAATCATCAAACGGATTTTATTATTATTATCATCAATATTATTATTATTATCAAACAAATTTTATTCTTTAAAAATGTTACAAAATGTGTTTTATATGTATGATGTTTGATAATTTAGTAAGCTATTATTTTTAAATTTACGAATAACTACTCCATTTTTAGTTAAAAAAATAAACCACTCGGTTATGATTTTCATTTGTTATTTGCGTCTCCACGTAAATAACAAAATAATTTTAGTAGTCATTACAATTTAGTTGTTAAATGAGTTTATACGTGCATGAGTTAAATAATTATTAAAAAATAGAACTGAGGTTGTGTAAATTTGTGTTTTGTTTCTTAATCTATAAATATTATAAATTTTATTTCTATTATTCAAATAATATTTGCGGATTTAAAATGGGTCGAGTAAATAAATGTAGCAATCCGTTAAATAAAAAGAATCATAAATACGTCATAAAAAACTTAGTTTTAATTACAGCCAATCGAGTTTGCGATTTTAAAGATTTTATTGGATATTATATGTGCAATTCTTGTGAAAGAGCAATTTATCTAGGCCGTAAACCTGAAAAACCTGGAAATCCTTGCGAAAAGCCTGCAAATAACAATTTAAGCATCGATGTCCCAAGAAAGACCCGACCTTCAAATGTGATGCTATAGATAATCAATTAAAAATTCATAACGTTAATAAATTGTTATTGGAGGTCGGTGAACCACCAATAAAATTGAGACGAGTGTCGAGTGTCTCAGAGTGTAAAAAAGCTCTTCTAACTTCTGTGAAGAAATTGAGTGGTACTGATATTAATCATAACAATCCAAATGAAATAAAATAAAATAAAATAAAATCCGTTTGATGATTATATTTATAATTGTAATTTGGAATTATAATTAACCGAAGCTGCAATGTAGTCTGACGCTCGGCCGCCTGGTGTTCTGATAGCGCTCGGCGCCCGGCGCGCTGTTATAAATAAATTCATATTGTTTAAACTAATCGCGAGCAGTGAAATTTTCTTCCGGAATCTTAAACTTAAATAAATAACGCATGAAACTGATAAAAAAAAACTTCATATTTTTACCAGGATGTCAGTAAAATCTTCATTTGTTAACTTAAAAGTTAATTAACAATATGATAATGAACAAATAATTTTTGGTTATTAATATTTTATTAAAATATAAATATTCGACGATAAATCCTGAAAATTTCATTAATTTATCTTTAACGGTTGATTTAAAAACTAATTTTTAATTAAAAGTACCTAAAATTTTCATTCTAAAAAAAATCGTTGTTAAAATAAAAATTTTTAAAAAATCGTTTGGGGGATCAATTTTACATAGCAACTACTTATGAAAAAAATACATGGATTTTATTTTTATGATCAAGTGGAAAATAATCAAGTTAATTTTTTGGAATAAGTTCTTTACAGTTGTTTATTAGATTTAAGAAATTTAATTATTATACCTTAGAATCATAAATACTTCTATATTTTTACTTACCTATTGTTTTTACTGATATAATTTATACCTTGTTACAAAACTATTTTATGAAACCGAAACGTTACCCGATAAAAGATTATTATTTACTTAGTTTTTCATAATAATTACAAATATCTTATATAGGTATCTAGCTAGTATATGTCATTACAATACACATTTAATTCCGTTTCTAAAAAATATCTTAAGCATTAATTTCAATGAATTTTGCCATTACGCGGCGTACAAGGAGAGTGGTAGTTGGATACAAATAATGCTGCTATTATTCTTATCTTAGTAGATCGAACAAAGACTACTTACAGCCGTTCTTAATCGTCATTTCACATACATGGAGGCTACTGACGTTCGCTCCACGTGACGTATGTCTAAATTGAATGAAGATACCTATTCTTATACCGTTTGTTACAATATTAGATACGGTCTGCAAAAATATTTTGATCCAAATTTTTTATTATCTACTCGAAGACCATTTGTATTAAATAACAACAATTAAAAATTAAAATTATTAGGTGCGGCAAATCAGCTGTTATCTGCTGGTACACTGATAATAAATAGTACAGGCAACAAGCACCTCCTCTATGTCTACCTGAAACGAGTAGGCACTGAGCTCCATTCAGGTTGCCAGAGTAGAGGCCCATCTAGTTTCAAACCTATTCTGAATTCGACTATAAAAAGTATGTCAAAATGTATTTATTAAATAAATTTTAAAAAAGTGACCCGATTATTTTTCAATCGTTCCATAAGTGAACAGGAGGTGATTTTGCTTGCTCCGCGGTCTGTGCTAGGCACAATGGGTTTCGGAATTGTGATATGCAAAGATATGCATTCTAAGTAGTTGCACTGCATGCAAATGTGTGGCAGTTACAGGCTTTGTTCGCATATACCAGGTCAAGCATAGGTACTTTAAAATTTCTGTGTAGCTCTTTGCTAATCACAAATGCAACGGTTTCTACAAGGGAAGTAAGTATTCTTCAACTAATTGACTTGATATTATCCTCACTTAGCAATATATAAATGCGAACGCCCGTAGCTTTTGTACAATTAAATCGCTGAATTGAGTTGATGGACATACTCTTACAGAAGACATCAGCAATGAAATTTCGGTTTTTCAATAAAATTCATATTTTAGGGAGCGATCTCGGAGTGACAGCTTGTACTCTGTAGCTATGTATATCTACGTCACATAGATATAGGTAATTTACTCAAGTATAGTTTTTATAAATTATAATATAAAGAAACATTAAAACGGTTTTAAGCTGATTACCACAAAAAATAACACGCGACAGGCGCTTATGGTAGCCTTGGAAAGTATTTGAACGCCCGTCATAAATATTAATTTGGCTATTACTGAAAGTAGGTAGGTCGGAGGTAATTCACCGTCAATCTTAGGTAATTTATTTTTTAATTAGTAGCCGCTTTTTCATAGGCTAGCTTAAATCAAGATAGGACATTCTGCGCGTGTGAATGGCCGCTCTGTTGCCTCACGCATCGAGGCACACCGTCTCCGATTATATGCAAATGAGATGTCATAACACGTGAATAATTACAGGCCGCCACGAGTCGCCCTTTCGAATGACCTGCACAAATTGGATTTACGTGAAATGGTAACTTGAAGTATACGTAGAGGTATTTTAAATTTTTTTTGACTATTTTTCTTACAATTTTCCTTCACAATTCCATTGAATACCATGTGTGTTAATCGTAATTTCATAAATGAAATACGTAAATGCTGAAGAAATAAATAATCAATCGATGAAGATAATTGTAGGAAATTACATGTTGAAAAAAAAAGAGTTTAGTCGCATATTTGATGATGAGTATTGGCCCTCCTACCTTAATATGTAGCACGTAAAGTGATTTTACCACTATTCGGAATTTGCTTTCCAAATTATAACCCAAAAAAACTACTATGGTAAATATATAAATAACAAAATATAGTAGGTCAAAATCTGAAACCAGTATGACATGAAAAACCGTAGGGTGGAAATTGCGAGCGTCGTGGCTCAGCGTGACCAAGCTTGCGGCGTTAAGGGGCGCCCGTGTCGTTATGCAAATGAAGCTAGACCGCCACGATAGCGGTAAAACGGACGGTTACCTACGTTTACTAGTAAAACCCATTTAGTAAAAGCTACAACGCAGTTATTGTTTTAATGTTTTAAAAGTAGGTCTACGCCTTTTCTATTACTTAGGTATATTGAATTTTTCGTGTTGCATTTAGCGATTAAAGCACGTATTATGAAAACAAATAAATAATAGTGCTTTCGAAGGTTATTCGCAAACATAACTAAACCAATTTAAAAGGCTATCCAAAACCATGCCATTAATTAAGTTAATAAAACAATAAAGTAAATAGTTAGTCATATAAAGTCGTTTAAATTATAATACTTATGGAATTATTATATTATAACTCAAATTAATTTAAAGCGAAAAATTAGACGTACGATCTCTTATTCAATTAACTTAGGTAATAAACGTGTAATAAAACAATTATCACTGTTTTTCGCAGAATGGAGACGGTAAAACAAAATTTATTAATACTGAGCTGGATTTTTGGGAAATTCGAACACGTGTGACGAGTTTGTCAAATAGGCCGTAGTCTAATTTTATTTCAAAATTAATTCGTTATATTCACATTACTTTGTAGTAAATTGTTTCCATTTAGAAACTTTAGTTCTTATTGTGCGAAGCACAATAACAATAATTAAGGCGTTAAAGTTCAACCTATTATAATTATTCGAAGGATCCGAGTAAGAATGGTTTCGTAGTATGCAACATTGATGTTGGCCTTCATTGTGAACAGTGAACAGCACCCTGAAAGAAAGAGACCGTGGGAACAACATTTTTGTAATTTTAAAGACATGTGCATATGAAGGTTTAACGATTGAAAAATATAATATTATGTTTAAAACTTAATGGAGACTTAAAAGTAGTTGAAGTAATTTCTAAAAGATTGAAATTTGGAGAACTTTGGAGATAATGTGGTCGCGGGTTACTATCATGTAAGCTGCAAAAACTATTTTAAAATAATTTATATAGCGTTTTTGCTATAATATCTTGCAAACACGATTTTAAAAGAAATTCTAGATTAAATAATTAATAAACACGATGTAAAGTCGCATATAGTCTTAAATTAGTTAAGTCATGTTCGCTAATAATCCCAGATAATACTACGGACTCCCGTTTCCCTTATTTCTCCATCAGATACGCTACATTTTATGATTAAAGAAAATGTATCCCGGAAACAAAATTGCAAACAAAGTAACGCATTCTTCTTCATTGAATATAACTACTTGCCTATATAATTTTTTTAAGTGTACTTATTACACTACTGAACCATTTAAACGAGAGAGTATTAATTTAGTATATTTTTCCGAAAAAAAAAAGAAAAGAACAAGATCATACAATTACGTCTTCATTGTTCTTTACAATGTTATACAAATCACAATATAGTTCTGCGGTTTCGTGTTTATTTATCTGCAAAAGAAACTACAAAAGAACGATAAGGTCAAATATATTAGTTCTGTTTGCAAATTTCATTCACTATTGACAGCGCCATTATGTCTTAACTGAAGTGTTTAAAAGCAACTTGTTTTGTATTTAAAAATATTATCTTCAACCACAATCCTTCTACTGGCAATTTACTTTAAAAATTAATTCAAAATTAATTTTAGATCTTGTTCTTTAAATCTTTCTTGTAGTTGAAGGTACTCGCTGTATGTACCTATGAGCAAATGCTTTCACAAATTCAAAATTCATAAATTTTTAACATACGAGTACAATATTTTATTTGTCAATTATAATTGCATATATTAATTTAATAAGTATGCTCAGTATATGTAATTTACGAATCCACCGAAGACGTTACGCTTTTTTAAAGAAAGATTTCGAGCTATTGTTACACGCTGGCGTTAAGCGGAACCCGCAAGCAATTTAAAAACCGCTAAACATTAGCTACCACACAGCGACACAAAAGTTGAAAAGTGGCGCAAGATGAAGCCTTTGTGGTTGCAACATTTGATCTGTAATTAGGGTGTTTTATAATATAATGGGGTATTTAACGGCTCGATCGATATTTTTTTATTGCTACGTGTGTTTGTAACGAACTAAATGGGGAAATATGATTGCGTGTGTTTCTATTGTTTTTACGAATCATACTTAGGCCGTTTAACTAACCAATTTTAAAGGGGGAAACACTCTGTAATTTTAATTTAAAAATAGACTTATTTTCCATTATTTACTTAAGTTCGATGGAATATTTTATTGAATTAAATTTAGTACAAGTTTGAAAGACCTTTTTGTAATTTCGTATGCTTTTTGGCGAATACTTGACATTCTCTAGGCAGGTGTAGGGAACCGTTCGCGTCAGTCGGCAGCCCCGAGTCATCGGCGACGACACTAATGAACACAATGAAGATGTATTCTACGGCCATATCCGGCGTTGATCGATTGTTTTACTCGCGGCCACCGCATCGAGCTTTTTGTATTCGAATAAAGGAAATACATTTGCATTTATTGTTTGGCAATGACAACACTAAATGATCGTCGCCGTTAAATAAGTTAGACATCGATTAAAAATGTATTTTATTATTGAATTTAAAGATGAAAGGAAAATATATTTCTAATTGGAAAACATAAATAAACGTAGATAATAGGGTGTAATAGAAAAATAGCTTAAAATTGTAAAATCGATGGTAATAGCTATCTGCATCAACATGAAGGGGGAGGTTTGACATGAATGCTATGTCATGTCGAAGATAATTATTGTCACACAATGACTGAGTACAACAAAGTGCACTCCCGACAATTGACTGCGGTCATTATCTGATCTTTCAGTATCAAGCGGACACGCAGTACTTTTCCATGATTTTATTACTACAATTAGTAAGTTTAATAATTATTAATCCAATCTGCTGTCACGGAGTAGTCTCGCCGCTTCATGTATTACACGTGTAAATAACAATAATACGATATATCTAGAATAACAAATAGCGTTTGTAGTAAGCTCGTTATGACAGAAGAAAGTAATTATGCAAAACAATGTTCTACCAATATGTTAATTTGTTGACCGGACGATTTAGCACCCCTGACGGTATCATCTGACATTTGTAGTCGTTTAACTGAGGGAACACTATCTTGATCAATGATCTACTATAACTTATTGATATAGGGTAGAATCTAAATAATAAATTATAATATTTTCTGTCTTTCATCGCAAAATATAACGTTATATGCAGATTAAATCATGTATTACTTTTCAGGAGAAATATTTTAATATTAATGTTATCTAATAACTAAATATTTTTATATAAAAAACGGAAATCCTTTAGGCATCATCCTTATTACTTAACTGCATTAAAATTTATGAGTTAAGTTAACCCTTTGCTTATTAAATTTGAATATATTAGAAGTAGATTTAAATAACATTTGACGAGCTGTTAATCAAATTCAAACACCTTGCGACGTCGACTGATGTATAACGATTTAAAAGTTTGTTTCAATTTTGGCTATTACTTTTATTTTGTTAAAGATATTACGATAGACATTTTTTTCTGTTGCAAGTTCAAGTTCTGTTCATTCTATATTTTATGGATTGCATATGACCAAATCCCATCTGATATTAAGAAGAGACAGGTAATAGACCCTTCCGTTATGCGAGCTTGAGACAAATGTATACCATCTAGATTGACACACACTTCGATATGCGACCAGGTCACTTGACGGATGTTACGATAACCTCACAGGTGGTATAACGCGGAAAATTGCCTAGTCAATCTTGAGAGTGTACACTCTTACTACCAAACTTACATCTCTATTGAAGTAACTCCTAATTGGCAAATATTTTTCAGTGGTCGAACTTAATATTAAGCGTAGTGCATTATATTATATTATTGCAAAAAATTCAAATATAGTTCTGATTTTAAGTGACTGTAGGGTATACCTATGAAGTGTAGAGAAATGTTCTAATGACTCGCCACCTGAACAAGGGCGGAGTGTTTACCTCTCTGCAATTAAAAGCTCATCAAACCGTCTTCGAATTTAAAATGTGTGCCCATTCCGTGACAATCTCCAACCATATCTAACACACATGCATATGAAACAATGAAAATTGTAGTACTACAAATTTCATTTTCGAATTTGGCCTTTATTAGAAGCAGCTTAAAGTTGCTTGTTTCAAATGTAGTAGTGGAACCATCGAGTCGAAACTCGGTATGCATAATTTGGATACTTTTACGACTCGATGGTAATTAAAACTGTATGTACGTATGGAGTATGAATGTATGGAGTGATTATACAGCGGGCGTTCCTGAGAAAGGCATTTAGCGATGGAAACTGATAAGTAAGGTAACAGTCAGTAGCCATTGTTTGAACATGCTATGTGAATATAACGTCTAATTTTTTTTCGGCATGACGATGTTTTAATTTTTTTCAAATTAACCAGCCTAATTAGCCGATTGTTTTATCGACAATAAAATTTTTAATAAATTATTACACACGAACGGAATAGCTTTTGGTAAATTAAAGGAGGTAAATTAAACTCTGTCTAGTAATTACGTTCATATTTTGAAACATGTTGTTTTCTTATCAGAAATCAATCGACCTGTAATTTTGTACGCTTATAAATAAATAAATATGGCTTACGTAATGCTAAAAAACACATGCATATATGTTTATCTTTAGATATTTTATCAATTGTTTTTAATATAAAAATAGATAAACTAAGTTCCCCTGTTAACTTCCATATATTTTATGTATTCATTATAATTTATGTTTTATGTTTTAGTTCAAGAACACCAATGAGGGCTTTAATAAAAGACTAATTGCTTTGTAGAGGGGAAATGCTTACCAATGAGTAAGCATTAACGAGGGGAGCCAATACATGGAGCTTGTTATTTCAATGCATTTACCTCTACTAAGTAACTTTTATGTAATGGGTTTGTGAATTGTGAGGGAAAACTTTATGACGTCATTATTATAAAAAGTAGGTATTCATATTTGAGTAAAATACACCCTACACGAAATTCTTATGCTACAGTAATATTTGTAAATACATATTTTTATGTAGGTACTTATTTTAAAATATCTAATAGGTGTCATTGTGTCCTATCTGTTTTATTACTAAAAGTAGTTATACGTCCTTTTTATGGTATATTGACTTTCGCATAAATTATGTTTGACACGTATATATTTAACTGAATGGTATTTATTCGTGAATCTTTTTATTTGTAATGTTTCTTCTTATTTTCTCCTTTTGTTTGCTGCAGCATTTCGTTCACAGGCAATACGCGTTTTGACCTCCTGTATAACAAGGAAGCCTACTTTAAGTTTAATTAAAACTAATTTGGAGGATTATCCCTGCTAACTGTAGTTCATTATTCTACAACTATTTACGCAAAAATATAGATAAATATGATCTAATAATTGTAGAATAAGCCATCCTCATCATAGGCTCATCCTGCCATTTAGACGAGTTTCTCAAAATTAATATTATGATGTTATTGTTAAAAATAACTAATAAATATGAATACTAGTTATTTCTTGTTGAATATGCAAATACGGTCCTATTTTCGCTTATTGGTAATACAGATGCTGACCCAACAATAGCAACTGGACTTCGGCGGTTTGTTTCAAAGAAAATTTTAATGTTATGGTAATTGTTTACCGTGGAATATGTGCGCCTCTGAGAGTGACTTCGCCGAGAACATACTCCGGTATAGACTATATCCATTTGCTTTAATATTTTAAATAAATAAACATACACATTGTTTATCACACGAACACTGATTCAGTAGTATGTATTTATAAAAACAATATCCTAGTTCACATTTATCGTGATCAGATATAATTTGGCTAATAACTAGAGTACCTAAAGCCAGCGTAGTAGAGGTGATTTCTGCTTATAGACATTTTTTGCGATAGCATTTGTTTAATTTCAAAGAACGCATTTTAGCCTAACACCAGGAGGAGTGTATTCACATGCTAAAGTTACTGTTTTAAAAAATCAGATTTAGCTATTCTAATTTTAATTAGCTCTATGTTGTTGCGCGACACGGAAGCCTGCTACTGTGCGACTCCATTGTAAATGTATAGTTGTCAATTGGTTATGATCAGTGCATGTTTGTCGCGGTATCATTCAAAAGAGGTGCCGCGACCTTTTTATTATTTTTAATATTTAACTTTCTAAACTACGCCTTTATTAATTAATAAATAGTTTTATTTAAATTACCTATTTTTACTTTTCACATTAAACTAGAAAGCGTAGGAACTGCTACCACATAAAAATACTGCTGGCAACTGTTTGAGCAAATGTACACCACACCACCAAAGACTTCCGATCTGACTCCGAAATATTGAAAAAGGCAAGCAAAAACAACTATCATCAGTGTGTCAATCGCTCTTTGGTTGAAAATGTTCCACACCAGGTCCTTTATCACATTTACATCTTTTTTATCAAGAAGCACAAACTACAACATAAAAACTTGACTCAATACTACAAATTCCCACCTACATCGCTGAAAATCTCATAAATCAATTCCGAATAACACTTAAAAAGTAACCCTTCGTCAACTGCATTCAAGCAAATAATTTCAAGAGCTATACAAAGATGATTTACGATCATAAAAATCATAAACAATACTACGCAATGTGTCAAAATATACCAACACAATATAGGGCATGCCGAGACGAGCAGGCCGGTGTATTTGTTAAGAGACCCGAAGCCTACTAATAAGTCAAATTAACAAAAGGTGTCCTTTTGAATGACTATTTGAATGAATGAAATATAACATGAACTGCCTCAGCAGTTAATAGGGCATTTTTGACAAAGGTTATTAGTAAAACCCAAGTGAATATACTGAATAGATTTTTGGATTACATGATGATAAAAATGATCCACAGGTATATTGAAAGGGTTAGTGATATACAATAAATTCTTACAGAATTTTTAATAGATGAAGGGAAGGTTTTGTCAGGCATTTGGAGATATTATAGCATTGTCAATCTTAAATTATTTTTTCAAACGCTTAATTCTTTAGCCATTAATATGTCTAATTGTTACCTACTACAAAACTCCATGGAAACTTTTAGTAAACCATTGCTTTGCTGAAGTTATTTTTCAACTCGACTAAAATTATTTATTTTGAACTTCATATTACCAAAACAAAAGTACTACAGTATTTATGTACACTGACAAATAAACAAAAAAACTCGGTTAATATTTCAGCTTCATTTGTTTATTAATAACAAACTATAATATGAATAATGACTCAAGCAAAATTCTAAAAGTATTAAATCGTGTCTTGTTATTTAATAAAAAAATATACTGTTATTAATTCACTTGATAATATGGCTTGTCAAGAATTCTATTCATATGGAAAGATATCAATTGCATTCGTGGCCAAACAAACTCACGAATGTAACGTACTTTGGGGCGGGACAAAAGACCAATCGTATTTACATTTAGTCATCGGCTATTTATCAAAGAAATAGTACATCCATCAATAGAGACTTCCTCAAGACAATCAATGATAAAGAAATGGTGCTAATGTAAATAAATGGGCAGCCATATGTTAATGTCTAAGTCAATGTTATGTGGAGTGAGATTAATAAAAATAAATAAAATTATTCGTACAATTAAACATTTTGTAAACATTATTTACATAAACATCTGTCACAAGGCAGATTCCTTCTATAGCATTTATGCTTACTGTATACGATAAAGGGCTAAAAAAATCTAATTAATCGCGTAAATTTTAATTAACATACTCTTACACTGAAAAATACATGTAGCTTGATTTATTTTCGAGCGTATTCTAGTCTTTTAATATGATAAATTAATAGTTTAATTCATTTATCAATAAAGGCATTCCATAAGATGTTACCTATAATCTGGCTTAGTGTGTGCGCGCGCAAGCATAACAAGTGAGCCTAACAAGCAGTTAGTACCGACATCTTACTGACGCTGATCCTAAAATATGTCAGGCAAATAAATAATCATTTCTTAAACCGATAAGAGAATAATCACCGCAGGGCAAATACTACACTAAAAATTAAGCAATTCATTTCCTTGAACTTTTAGTATCAAAGTGTGTTGAAATTTATTTTTGTTGAAATAAAATAGGTAAAACTAACAATCGTTTCAATGTTCTCCATCGATAATAGGCAAGGAAAATGATCGTGGTTTAGAAGGATTAGTTAACATTCCTGTTTGGGATTCAACTTAGGAGTAATCTAAACGTTATTTTTATATTACACCAAGAATTGCAATTTTAACCTAAAAATTGAATTTCTTAATAACGCTTTTTATTCATGTATGTAGTTAAAATTAATCATTCTTCTTATAGTATAAAAGTTTTACTATGTCATTAGCTTATAACATTTCTATACAACAACAATCAGTAATCACCACTGAATCATTGGTAACACGCAAGTTTAAGTCCAAACGAATATACTGGAAATCAATAAACTGCCGATTTTATTGAGATGACGAACTGACCATTTGAAACTTGTAAATCACCAACATTTTAATACTGTTATGGGAAAGTAGCAAACTTTCACAACGACACGAGAAAGAAATTAAGTTTGACAGTAAATAGTGGTGTAATTCACCGATGTTCGTGAACACGAATCGAATGGGTGTATCGACAGGATAATGGCAGCCGACCTCTCGATCGCGTACTCGATTTATATGAGGCCTCACCTTCTATAGCAGTTTGCTTTAGTACAGCTATGTTATTAATTGCATCATTATATAACAAAGACTTTATAGTCTCCGATCTTATCCTTAAACAGATATCGATGGAGCAATTAAATTACACCCAAACCTATGTCTTACTTAGATATAAATACCTTCTGTAATATGAAAGCCTGAATTCTTGATATTTGATCAGAAAATATGTTGAGGATATAGATAAGTGTTTTAATTTATAGAATTTTTATGCATAATAATTGTGTAAATTGTTATACATAAATGTAGTAAAAAATTACCCCAATAAAAGTGAGCTGAGATTATCGGAATGTTGGTACGATGAAGGCTCGCTCACTCGAGTTCAAAAGCCAAGTGAGTCATTTTCTATTTTGTAACATCGGGCTCTGTGGAAAGGTGCAATAAATTATGTTACTTATATCCACAAACTTGTTTAACAAAACTTATTATTCCAATGTTAAGGAGCATATGTTTGAGATAAGTGATTTTTTTATACTTTAAATAAACGAGTAATTTAGTTTAATTTAGGTTTTGTGTTTAATTTATGGTGATAAAGTACAATACTAACACTCATAACCCGAGGTGGGAATTTTACCGCCAAAGAACCTCTAATAACTGCCTGTAGGACAAAAGAACAAATTTCTTCGCAACCATAAAGTGCCACATTAACATAGACTACAAAAGTTTAGATAATACAAATTTAGAAAAATCATTATGAAATGTCGAAACAAAATACACATTAGAAGAAACAAAGCAATATCATCGAGTTCAAATATATTCATTTCCTTTGTTTTTATTTTATTTATTTCAAAGCCACTCTAAAAGTTGTTAAGGCTAGAATGGCTAGCATAGCTTCCACTCCCTAATCGCTAGCCTGCAGCTAAAGTTTCAGCTGCCCCACTGATTTCACACTCTCCTGATCTACTGCCACCATCAACCACTGTGATCAACATCAATGTCACAAACATTGTTAAAGAAAATCAAACCCTATATCCAACCATATTGAAGTCGAATTCATATTCTTTAAACAGCTTTCTCATTAGGCCAAGAGAAATCCTTTTACCGCAAGATTATAACCTTAAAGTATAGTTTATAAGGGTCAGTTTAGGTTGTTGTCTTAAAGTTTCTAATCTACATCCTTTAGGCAAAAATTACGCGAAGATCAATCAAAAGCACACGCCAAATGTTCTGTTGTTACTGACGCGAGCTTACAAATAGCACTCTTTATACAGCATTTTGTTGCCCTTAATGACCATTACCAAGCTCTATGTTGCCGACTCGTTTGTAGTTTTCATATTAAGTGTAAAAGTTTCTACAATTATAACTATATCGCTTTGATTTTTTAAATAATACCAAAAAAAATTAAAATAAAAAAATAATCGAACACCAACAATAAACAAATTAGAACAATCTCCCGAAAATATCAGCCAGCTCCAATGTGACTATATCAACTAAGATTAGTTAGTAAAGCGCTTTATCTACACAATTAGATACAAATGACAAGAACAAAATACATTTTTCAAGGTCAGTGGGCGTCAACAATTTGAAAAGAAAGACACGTTTATGTTATTTTGAAATTAATTGACGTCTGATAAAATGGTTGTAAACAAATTCTAAATAACGGATAATTTGATATTAATAAAATAATATATGTATTCATATAATAACTTATAATACAATATAGATAAGGAATAAGAATCAAAAGCAAATATTGCATAATTATTTCTTAGGCTAGCTTGGTGTATATATTATAAAAACTGTTTTCTTAATAAAATGGAAGCAAACTTCGATACACCAGTTTGTCATGAGAGCCTCTCCCAAGCCATTAATCATGATTGTGTATTTGAAAAATGTTTATATTCCTTAATAAAATGTTATTACGCCAATTTGAGGAGGTAAGTGAAATTAAGTATTATTGCAAGTTAATGCGTGCAACCTGATTTAGTGTGCGTCGCCGCTAGTTATCATGCATCACAGGCAGACTCTGACATCTTCAGTTACGGGTTAGCTTTTAATAAGAACTTGCAGATATTGAACACAGAGTAATTTTATTACAAAAAAAAGTACTAAATATTTGTAAAAAAAAATAAGACGCTCCACCTATGTCTGCGCATGTTTGTGATCATGACCAACTTTAGTTGAAACGCAATACCTAACGGCATGAAACGATTCAACCAATTAATTAGACGTCATTATTTTTTTAAATTATATATTTTTATATTCATATTCTTTTAATGTCTGACTTCATTATTATTTTATAAACTAGTAATATACTTATTATTTTGATTTTCTCTTTCGAGTGGCCTTATTAGTTGGTGTAGATAATATATCAACAATCCAAAGACAGATGTCAAATCTATAAGCTTAATAATAATACATTCTAGATAATACCGTGCTCTCTGAGATATTAGGGTGAACTATGTCGGTATCCAGCGGCGGCGGTTCTGCTGGTATATGATTGATTGCTTCCAAAACCTGAGCTGCCGGCGAACTTTGAATTTATTACCAAGCCAAACCGTCCAGACATTTACATCCGTTTTGCTTACCTCTTAACGTGGGAGGTTTCTACTTAATGTAAATTTTACAACCATTATCTTACACTTTGACAACAACCTATACAATATTCAAGATTTATTCAATTATCTATATTGATATTTATTACACAATATATGAATATTATCAATTAGCAATCAGCTCACGACGTTGCACGCAAAATTACGATGGAAATATTTATTATTTAAATTATGCCTATTACAATTTTGTAAAAATAATAACTCCCACTATCCCAGCCCATTTTTATTACATAAACATTCAGAGATAAATTATGAAATTTTATTTACCTAAAACAAGATAAAACCCAAAAAAAATACATAGGAAAATGCATACAATGCGTTATCGAGGCAATAAAACATATGACGGTTTTTTATCTTAATTTGTAAATATATTAAGACTGAAGGTTAAAAACTTTATTAAATTAATCAAAATAAACACTATAGTAAGCCGCATAAATTCTTTTAAATAACTAAATATTTTTTATACTACCTATATAAAATCTATATAATGTTTTGTCTAAATTCTTGAGGATGATTTAATAAAAAAAAAGAAGGTAAATCATTGAAAGCCGCAACAACAATTACAACAAACACGAACACTATCGATTGAGATTTATAACGTAGGAGTCGTGTTATTAAAAAAAACTGTGATATTTGAACCCTTTTGTTAGAAACTGTTTTTAGTGAAAACAAAGAACAGGTGAAACGAGGATGAGCGGAACGGACGAGGTTCTCTCTACACGGTTTTTGTTACAGTTTTTTGTTCTATAGACGCAAGTAAATGGTGTCCAGATAAAGGTCGAACTAACACCAGCAGTAATTAGCGGCGATTAATAATCGGTTATCTTGATTTTCGGATCGTCTAGCACAATAATTGGTAGACATGTTCGACCGAATTCCCACTTTCAAAAGAATTGATGTGTTTCTTAATAACAGTGTCGTTTCTAATTGTCGATATCCGACACAATTTAATCTCTTTCTACTACATAGTTTTATCTGGAATGTGAAAGACCGATTTTATACTTATAAACGTTTGAAGTTGAATAATAAAAATAAACGTCGTAAATAACAAAAATATGTCGTACAAAATGTTTTAATTAATTAGAACAACGTGCATGCGTTCATACAATGAAGATTTCCTTTAACGATCGATAATCACACAAAACCACGAAAAGTTTTCTTCCTAAAGAGGATGAACTCGTGTGTGTGGAGAAACTGTGATGAAATTGAAATTTTGAAAGCAGCAAATTTAATAGGGTTAACTGATCAATCGTTTCGCTAACAATACTCACACAAATCGTCAACTTGTAATCGAAATGTAATGGTAAAACCACAGATTATATAATAATAGACAAACAACTAAACATTAACTTGACTGTTCGATATGAGTAGATAAAATCAATGACATGAACGTGCATATCTTCTTGTTCAAAATCAATTTGCTGGAATAAAAAGCATTGGTTCACGTCATAAGTAGTCTTATCTTAGATCGAATTCGTGTCGGCAGTTGTTTTGCGCAGACGTCAGCATTGAACATGGGGTAAAAGGTAAAGCACATGAAGATCAAGGGAATGTGACAGCCAGAACAACGCTTCTCCGAAATACCGCCTGCATCGACAACTATATCGACATGCAACATCGATCAATATTAGAAATTCATTTAATATACATTTAAACTTATATTTTATCGATGAAATGTGATATTATTTTCGTTAATAATCAAATAATTGTTGTTGTTGAAAAGAAAAAATCAATATTATCCAATTGTTTTTTTAAATATATTTTTAAAATAATTATAATCCTAAATTTTAAATTATTAATCGATAACAATAGTTGAACATGACTATTAAAGCTCTTGAAAGTTCGAATAAAATCCATGCTACTGTCAGAGAGGCTCCTTCACTGTCCATCGGTGCCTGTGTGACAGCGCGCCGGACCCTTGCGGTGCGCATTTGATGCATCGTTCGACCACTCAAGCATTTATTACTCAGAGATATAACTTTACAGATTATCTTATTAATCTATTCTGCAAGTATAGTTTATTTAGTAAATGTTATACAAATTAATTTTTAATATATTAATTTGAAAATATGATCTATTTATTTGTAAGTTATTGATCTTGTCATAATCAGTTCATGTTTACTTATGTCTTAATATTTCAATGAAAACAACTTGTCTAATCGATTTCGTAATAAACTAAACTACAGGCTAAAATTATTATATTTTTATTTTATTACAAGTACCTACCCAACAGTGATACCGTGCTTAAGTTTAAAAAATCTCTCTCAACACCTTACCATTTGCCTTACATGAAAAGCTATTAAACCATCGGATTAACATAAGCCGCATAAAGTCATTTAGATCAGTTAAAACTAGTTTGCGAACAACATAAGACATCAAACAATCACGAAACACCTTTCAAAACTAAGTGCTATTGTTTATTTAACAAAATTCAAATGCGAGTTTAATAAAGTGGCCGAAACGTATAATTTTACGAGCGAACTGTTAAGCGTCCGCTCCATCGATCATAAAGAGTTAGCATTTTACTGCGGCCAATCGCAGTTGGATAACAATCGGACGCAGGTGCGCCTACGCCGAATATGTGGCGCTACCCTCTCGGACCCCTCAATACCAACAATACTTACAAAGAATAAACAATAGATACTTTTAAAAGATAGACAATTTCATTTTGTTTCGATACAGTTGGTTTTTTTACACATATTAAAATTAATTTGACTACTAATGAAACTTTTTAGGTTATCTGTTTATGTAAGAGGTTAATGGCACCTAACAAAGACGCAGAACTAAACATCATCTAGATTCTAGATTGTCATACTCAAAAACTATTAAATTGTCTTTTCTGCGCTAACCAATTCTTTGACAGAATGATTTGTTACCAGAGCCCATAGCGTAAATGTGTGACCAAAACGTGTAATTTGGAAGGTTGTAACGTTGTAAAAATCTCCAGGACTTGACAATGAAACCTCATTATCGGTTTGTTAGGTGGCGAAGTTTATTGGACAATAAATTCATTTAGAAGTGATTTATAATCATTTTGTCACAACAGACGAATAATCTGATGAGAGTTGTTCAAAACATGATATATTTATAGATTGAATAAAGTAATTTTCTAATAATTGGACACTGTTTATTACATTATTATATCTATTTTATTTTATTATACCTATATATTATTCTATCATACATTTTCATCGTATGGATAAAATTATAATTAAGTTTACGTTTTGAGAATATTTTAAACTAATATTTGCTTATTGAATTTATACAAAATTACAAATAATAGTACGTAACGGCTTTGTATAGGAAAAATGTTTAGTTAAAATTTTTTTTTAAATATATGTTTTTCTAAAATCTAACGGTTGTGTTGATCTTGAGCTACAATTCTATCTCTAACTTAAGCATAACTGTGCCATGAAGCTCATCATAGTTTTTAGTAGATATAAAAAAATGAAAACGACAAAATGTTCAATTTGTTGGGACGCTTTCACAAATTACTTTTCACTTTCGTAAAGTTAATAATAGGCCTTATTGAAATGTCTAAAGTCCTTTTAAGCAACAAATAATACGATACAAGTATTCACAGGAAGGCTCAACACAATGACAGTTTTATTTATTGTTAAAGACCTAAATGTAAGTAATTTAGTAAACGATTGCACGTGACACCTTATGCGCTTATTCTCATTTCTTTTGTTGAATACACTGCAATTTATACTATATGCTATACATTATTTAACACTTTTTTAATAGCTAAGTATACTAAGCTATAAACTAACAACTGAGCGTAGGTGTTTTGGTACCAGCCGAGATTTAGCTGCTTACAAACGTCATATTGAGTAGTGGCTGATTGTTACTCCGCTATTAATTAGTACTGCAGTTTTGGATAGTATCAATTTTTTTTATCGATATTCATATATTGTCAATGTTTGTCTTTTATTAATTAAGTTAAATGCTAGAAAAGACATGTCAAAAGAAATCTAAGTGAAAGTCAAAGCGTATGGTGCGCGAGATTTTTTTGTTCATAGTATAGTGTGTGTACATGTTAAATGAAATAATTTGAATTAAATAAAATGTAAATATTTGTAAATGTTATTATTAAAATCAGCAAGAATTTTGTCGCTGCGATGTTTTCAAGGTTATTATATTTTTAAGTAAAATTATTTTAAACTTATCTCTCATTGTTAGAACTACGTAATTCATAAAGCTCAAAGTAAAGTTTGGTGTGTAAAACTCAAAACAAACTATAACTATGTAATCTTATTTGTAACCCGGATCAAACCGTGATGTTAATATGCACCCAATGAAATAAATTGTTACGTACGATTAAACACACGTATTTGCTTCAAAGGAATTTAGATTCGTAAGACAGTGAGTTTATGTTTTTTATGTCATATAATACCGCGGTAGGTAGGGCAGCGAACCATCGGTAGCTGCCGCAGACCGATTTTCATGCGCAAGTTAGTTCAAACAAATCGTACGGTGTCTCTTAATATCTCGTCATTGTTTCTACACCAATGACCGCGAAGACGTTCGTCTATTACATGCCGATTGTCATGACTCATGGAGCATGTCTATAAAGTTTATATGAGCATGTCTATAATTGAATAGTATTTACGCTTACTTTTCATCCATATTTCTATTGTTTTTTAATCTTATGCTTCCTCGGGTGTCATTATCCATTGAGTGCTCGTGAACGTGTTAATATATGCTTTCAATAATTATATATAATTCTAATTTATTTTTATGCTTAAATATCAGTTATTGTAAAATTAAATATAAAAATACCTCTTCATATTCGTCCCAGTACCATCGATTAAAACATTCGGTGAACTCTTACTTTATTTTTTCGAGAGAATTAACTCCGCGATATCATGTTTCAACAAAATCAACCAACCGTCTATTTTCTTACTTTAATTTTTTATCTTAAGTTTAAATATTCTTTTATTTAAATTTCTACTATATTATTGTAGTGGATAAGGTATATTATTCTCTAAGATTATCTTAATTTATTACAATATGATTTTGATTAGTTAATGCCCAGTAGCCTAGGTAACCGGATAGGTTGGATATTGCGCTGCCTTAAGTCAAGTATTCGATACGATTAAGATGAAAATTATAGTTTTGCTTTTTTAATAAAGTGCATGCTATTTTTTAATACTATAAACACTTTTTATTTTATTGCTGGTTGAAATGTAATTTTTATATATAATACTACTGTCTAAAGTTAACTATGCACCCGTGAAGTAGCAGGTTTTACCAAACCAGTGATTGTAGCAGTTTTCTTCGTTCTTATACCTTACACGAGGTTAACATTAGACGGAGTGGAGACAAATATTATTCCACGCCGAGGTGCCAATTTAAATATTGCAGGCTGTAATAATGTTAACTAAATGTTCCTCTGTTTACAAAAAAAAAATACTTTCACTATGAAAATTATCTTACAAAAAATATGTCATAAAACTGTCAACCGCAATTAATGGTAGAGAAAAAAAATAACATATGGCAATTTTTATAACAGAAGGACCCGAAAATTTTATTCAATTCGGTAGCTTTTCGTTTATACTCGATTAAGTTTGTTTGCCTGTTAGCTTGTTTTTTTTACTAATAAGTTTTAAGTAATGATTATTATGTATTGTTTATTTTCGTACAGTGATTATGACCGTACATACAAATATAATAAAATATAGGTAATATATGTATATGGCAGTATATATAGTAGAATAATTAAATAATTTGTTTAAAATTAAAATCAATCGGCTAAGTGCAACTTAGTCTCAATGCTCTTAAAATATCGCATCAAATAAATCAAAATAATACCGATAGTAAGCCGCTAAAGTCTTTTACTGAAATTTAGTTAACATAAACAAATTAACACTTATCACAAGAACATTAGTGACAAATCCGCATTAGCTCGCTGGACCTACAATATAATATGTTGCTGGTGACTTCTTTAATATATTTCATTCAATTGTTTTTGCATTATTACTATTAAAATAAAACTAAATACTATTAAGTCTCACATTTCTCTCCAAATTATTTTATTCTGCGTATTTATTTTACTTTATTCTTCATTAGTAAGTTGTTGTTTTTGCTTTAAGTGAGTACTATTGTACACTTTTGTATAATGAAATCACACTGAAGCAATTATTGCGATATATATTGTCTTTTAAACAATTTTGGCTCAACGCCTTACGATTATCGAAATTATCTCTAATGTTTATTTTTTTTTAAATTCTCTCAAACGAAGTCTTACATCTCGAAGTTCCCATCACGGCAGTCGCTCACGTAACCAAATACAAACCTTTATCAGACGTTTATTTTAATTTGATCTGTCAGAAATGAAACAAAAAAACATTTGACATGGGCATCGCTACTGGATGCTCGAGGCTGGTAACACGATAGACTACCAAAACATCAGATATCTAACAATGTTTTAGGACTAGAGAAACGTACAAGTATAAAACAATGTTTATAATATTTTAGTAATATTTTAAATATATATTAATTATATTATTAGGTATATTAATAATTAAATTAAAATTATTTAAAAATTAAATATTATCCATTGGTATCATGACATCACAGCGTAAATATAGATCACTAAGATATGTAACAAATACTGTAAAAATAAAATCGCATATTACTTAATTTAATTACATTGAAATATTTTATAATGCTTATCGTCGCGTCCATTCCGAGTATCTTAAAATAACTTAATGGTAGTAAATGGTTCCATGAGATCGTAGGTGTTTCAATGTCACCCACATCCCGCAGGCAGCAACTATCGACCGATGAACCCTCCATAATACACGTTTAGAAATACAGACAGGAACAATCTCATATTTCGCGGTAAGTTGCGCGGTGGCTGACAGAGACGTGACTGCGCAATTTCCCCATAGCCAACATCTCCTCATCGATTAACACGCGAGGTGTCGTTTTCCGACCACAATATCTCAATTATTATTCACAAATTTTATTATGCATGCTGCTCACTATAGTATTTTTTAAAGTAAGTATAGTTAGCAGAGGCAAACGTAGGATTGAGTCCGAAAATAAACCGATAATAGTCTTAAAACCATATTACAAAAACTGCATATTAATAAAAGTTCTACACTGAAAAATTTATTTGCATTTTATAATACATTTTACGTTAGGTTCAGGTTTAAAATAATAAATATGCATTATCTAATTTAAAACACTTTATTCAGCTTCGACTTTCGATAGTGTATATGTGATAATCATGTTCGTGAATAACCTATGAAATCATTATAATATGTTTCGTTTGAAACGTCTAAATATTTAGTTGTTTTTTTTTATGTTTGTGAAGTTGATGGGAATTTGCTTATAAGGACGCTTTGCCACTGATAGTATTATCGATAGTTAGAATATAATAGGCGCCAATAGTTTAAAAAATAAAGCTAAAAATGCACAAATTATAGGTAAGGTTTTTATAAAAGAAGGTCCAGCATTGAACGAAGGACGTTTAAAATAAAAAAAACCGAATTGGAACATATTCCAGGCCTGTGACAACAATAAAACCCGACTAACATACCTTTGGGCAGTCTATATAATTTATTAAATTATCAAAAATTATATTCCGGTAGTCACCCAGTAGTTAAGTTATATTTTTTGTATTGCACCCTCGTAACCGACGAAGCTCGATAAAAAATCGACCGGAGCACGCGACACGCGATGCTGACCAACATTTGATACTAAAAAATACCAACAATAATCAAGGATCCGTCGATTAGTTCAATATTAAACGGCTATAAATTATCCTAATAACTGTAAACTATGATTAACTTATGTGCGCCGTTCCGAAGAATTACCCAGAGCTTGGAACGCTTTGTTGTTCATGATTGGATTTCAAAAATGCTTTTTTTGTGTCGTCCGCACTTAAAAGTGGAAGCTGACCGAGGAGGGTCATTCCTATTACAATATTAGGAATATTAGCTAACCATTCGTGAGATGAACCCCAAATTATTACGGTTCCTGTTAAACTCTAATTTTGATAAAAACATAATTATAAAATATTATGCACAAAATATAAATACCTCGTTTAGTCTAGACCTCAATTTGAATTAGGCGAAAAATATTTAAACCCACTATTTGTAAAAAATATTTATAGTTGCCGTCACGAAAAGTTTTTACTAATGTAAACTATTACATATAAAAAATAGACTTATCAAAAAAATCACGGTTGGTATCTTGATTTGTTCCTAGGAATATATTTATTACTAATTTAATAAATAAACGCGTGAAAATAAAAAAAAAGGTGTGCCCGTATCTAAGTTAATTTTTGTTTAATTTAAACTTCAGTTTAACAAATAATACAAAATACAAACTTATTAAGTTATTAAGAGTTTTATAAATAACGAAAGATTTATGCATACAATTAATATATTTTAAGGCGCCATCTATTGCATGTTTGTAGAACTTACCTACTTTAAACGCCACCTAGTATTTATTTGCAGAACTAATTCATAAGTTTGACAGGCTTATAATTAAACATTCTTTGTTTATCTACATAGATGGCGCTTTTCGTCTACCAACTGGTTTTAAATATTTCATAAAATAGCATATAGAGGGCACTGTTATAAACAATGTAGCATTAGATTATAGAGATAATGCAATTTGCAAATTTGTAAATAGATGTCGCTATAATAAATTTGTTATTACATACATACTGGTATATCTAGAACCGTTATATTTTACTACTACTGCAAACTAATCTAATCATCATCATTAATTTATTTTCAAACAATGCTCTATCTACAGAGTCAGTAGTTGATATTTTAATGAGAATAATAAGATTCTAAATATAATTAGAATAAGATTGAAAAAATCGGTAGTTTTTTATCTAATATCAGTCCGATATTTAGTGTTTATATACATAGTGTTTATATGTTTTGTTTTATATTTTCTTCTTCATATTTCATCTGCAAATATGTATTTACGTTCGAACGTAAACATAACTATTTGATAAATTGCCGCACAAACAAATCCCCTCCTTCCGCCATCTCTTATATTGTATAGATCATCCTAATACAATGCTCCTTAGTATAGATAGACTATAGGGAGAACATTGGCCGAGTTGTGACGTCACGAACCCTCGTGATGTCATGACACGATCAGATACGATAGTGATGACGCGCCTAAATTGGTGGGTAGCATCGTAACCCGGAAATTCTCACTCCTTGTTGTTTATTTTCGTTTTGTTAAAACTTGACGTCAAGTTATACTTATTGTAAATTGGTAACGAACCCAAAATAAATAACGTAACAAGTGTATCATTCAAGATTTTTTAAACCTTAGGATCGATATATATTTAAAAAGTTATAAAATTAATCAATTTAAAAAAAAAAACTTAGAACACATTGCGTAGATGATGATAGATTTTGCTTGTATTCCTGATGGGAAGACGGACAGCGATTATTTTTTGTTTTCACTACTTAGATGTACAAGTATAAAGGTTATCCATTCCCGCCCTATATTACCCAACGGAGCAAACTTTACTCTTATATCTACAACAATAACTAACTAACGAACTATTAGTTTTATAATAAAGTATTATTAACATAACAATATATTCAACTTTTAACAAAACTAAAGGAGTAGGTATAACCAAATAAACACTGTACTCGCTTCAAGCCGGGTATTATGAATCATTATCAGGTGGAGTGAAATCACATCCCGAACTAATATTTTTAAAAATTGTACTAACCCATAATATTTCTAGCATTTCATTTACCTCGATAAAAACTAAGTGCAATATGCCATAAAACTATTTAAAGTTAAAACGGTAATAAAAATGTTCACTATAAATTCTAGTCGTTGAGAACAAACCTACCAATAATATTCTTACCAACCTAATTAATGAATCCGTGACCTTATTTAAGCTTATCTGGTCAATAGTAAATCTATGGTCTAACTTTAGATTAGGGTTAGCGGATCGATTTGTACATTCATGTTATGTGATGGTTAATCTGATCCATTTGGCTGCTATCACCATTTAATTTATTTTTGTTATTTATGTGCGCAATATTAGGTATACCTATACCTACTATAATAAATAGAATAGTAATTTATATATTTGAACAAGTTAATCTCAGGAAGTGATTACCTTAAGGAAATAATTCGTTTTTAGCCTCAGCAGTTATGGGACCCGAAAGAAATATACACTTTTTTAATTTTAATAACAATAAATATTAATATAATCATATTTGTTTCGAACAGGAATCGAATCCGGAGCCTCTGAGTCTTCAACTTTGATGCACAACATTGGAACGTCGTAAGGATATGGTTTCATATTATTAAAAAATAAAGTAGGTAAAGATATATTAGAGTTCCCGAGTAGAAAGCTATTTTTTGACCTGACTCTATCTTAATATGATGTTAAAAGGAAGAAATACTAAGTTTAAAATTGTAGTTTAAAAGTGTAACTTGTCAAGATCCCAATAGGTACATCTTCAAAACAACGGATAAAGAATAATTAAAATAAACATGATAAATTAATAGCCAAAAGAAACATTGTAAGTTTAAAATATTGATAAAATGGAGCCTGCATTTCAGCTATGTTACTTTATAAAGTTTTGAAACTTTCAAAAAGTTATATAGAAAGGATTTTAAAATAAACAAGACATTACAAAGTTGCGGGAATAAGTGCTGACACCTCTCCTCTCTCTCTCCTAATTTCTTGATAAGATAATTAAATTATGCTTTGTTCCGCATTGCGACAGATTGCGGTTTTCCTAAAATAAAACAGGATTCTACTCCATTTGTACACAAAATAGTGATCGCTGTCTAGCAGGTCATATACTCGTTTTAGAAATCCGGCAGAGTGAAGGCGACTGTTTACATTTGGTCTTCTGGTAGCAGTTGTATGTGCTCATTGATTATACCCTAGCGCAGTTACATGCTGTATTATTCGAAAAAATATCTTAATAAATATACCATATAATACTAATACTAGTTTCTAGTACATCTAAACTATTATTAATATATATATACTTTAGAATAGATCGAAATTTAAGATTCAGAAAGTACATGAAAAGAATCAATAAAAACAAAAATTTCTTAAGAACGTAGCTATTTGTTATAATGTAAATATGCAATAAATATTAAATACAGCTTAGGAACGTGGCGCCCACACAAGCCGATACTCGCCGGCTTTCATTTTTCAATAAGACTACAAAAATAATCACATTATATTTGAAACTTGTAGGTATTTACTATAATGTATATATTTTTAATTTTTTAACATTTTTGTGCTTCGGCTTCCCTTTGCATTAATTTCATGCTTCACTACTTCACTAAAAGGTAAAAACTACGTGAATCCGTTTTGTTAAATTTACGAGTAACTATGGCTGGGTTAGCAATTATGTGTTCCCCTAAAATATCAGCCGATACCAATGTATCTTTATTATCTCTCAGTGCCTAAAATATAAGCACTAACTTAGTGTAAGCAGAAGCTATATATTGCAAATATGACTGACATTTTATAATTTATATTAATTAACGAATTCATTTTATATTTTATAAGATACAAGAGAAGATACGATGGTCGTAAAGCTTTCGAAAAATCGGAATAAAATGAATGCAATAGTAAGGTGCAAAAAGATTTTTAAAATAGTCTGAGAAGACATGCCAAATAAAAACAGGTGAGTGCGTCATCGGCGTTTCAACTTTGATCGAAATAAGACTATGTTCATATGAACACGTGGCAGA
Source organism: Tineola bisselliella (assembly GCA_028551675.1). NCBI lineage: Eukaryota > Metazoa > Arthropoda > Insecta > Lepidoptera > Tineidae > Tineola > Tineola bisselliella. Next base: position 62,819 of record JAPWLS010001925.1, read on the forward strand.
CACGTGAATTTAGATAAATATTATTTAATAAAGACAAGTGATTAGTTTAAAAATAGACACGTAGCTTTTTTACGTAAGACTGTAAATTTAAAACTTTTATTTGAAACTAAAAAATTTTTGAAGGAAAGTTATTAATAGAAAATAAAAGAAATCATATCAGTATCACAATTTATTGGACAATATCAATACAATAAATACTAAAAGTCGAGATTTTAATAATATAAGAAAATATTAAAATACAATTATATGAGAAGACAGATAAAAGAGTAAATAGTTTACAAATATATTATAATTGAAATATTTTTATTAATAATTGCCACTACGTTATTATATTTAAATTTAGACAAAAAATACTATTTTGACTAATTGGTTTTATTTGAAACCATGTGGCCTATACATACATATCTCAGAACTAATAGCTATATAAAATGCTGCCCACTGACTTAATAAATTATTCTAACTGCATATGAATATTGTTTTCTACAATATACAGTGATTATTTTATAATTATCATTTGTTATTTTTATAAGCTGCTATTAGTATATTCTGCCTACCTTACTGCAAGATTAGTTTTTCCAATGATAGCTTGATTTAGGTAACATATTGATTTTAAAATTTTGGATACGTTTTGGACGTCTTTCCACTTCATGTGTTTAACCATATATTTAGCAGAGACATAATAGTTGATAATAGGATTGCAAAAAGTAAATACAATTTCAAGCAAAACATTCCTAAATTGAGAGTTTCTAGTTCTAAAACATTCTAAATGTAACTAATTTAAAAGACTTGATGCGACGTACTATCGAATTTATTTTAGCTTCGAAAGATTTACAGTCATCGTCATCTCGGCAACATGAATATATGAAAATATTTTAAATTAATAAAATCTCAGATGTAGTGATGTATGTATTTAGACCACAAGATACAATAATTGTTAAATATATCTAAATAATGCATTTCCTCGCAACGCCGTAATGGAATGCGTGTTATGAGTAGAATTATAAAGACAAAGATATGTTTATAACTATGATTATATTAATTATATTTAAGTAGTAAAGCAATCTAGATATAATAAAGATATATTTAAAAACACACGTCTACTTAATAGTAAAAATAATTAATTATTTAAAAGGTATTTTACAGATTTCATAATAAGTCATAAAATGCAATTGCTTAATTATAAAAAATATTTATAATTCAAAATGTCTTCTACAATTAGACTTTAGACTAAAGTTATAATTGAAATTTTCAATATCATTGTTCCCATTCGATAACTATTTCCTATTCAGATAAAATAACTAACTACGTAAAAAATTGAATCTGAAATTCAGATAAGTTGGCACCAATTTTATAATTTTTTTAGACAAACTCAAGCTATATTAAAAAAATATTAAGCTATGCTTAAAAAAGGAATTTAAGGTCAATTACAACCTATTTCTAAAATAGGCTAAATATTAAAATGACAATTAGGTATATATCAATTTTAAAATAACTACATCGATAGAAGAGAATAATGCAAAATTGTATGTTAGAGCTACATAAGTTAGGCTCTATAATAGATAAGGAACACGAAGGTAGGTAAAATACTAATTATCATTAATTAATTAATAGCAAATTAAATCATGCAATGCATGCATTACCTAGCACATCTAACAAGGAACATATATGTAGAATTGAATAAAATTGTATAAACATCCAATTTAATAATAATATTGACACCGAAAACACATTATAGTTTATAAAATACGTATTGACTAGGAAAGCGTTATAAATCGTTAGCAATGTTAATTTATCATCTAAAATATTATGTAATGAGATTCTTGACAGTAATGTACTTTAAATTTCGCTCTCCAGTAAGCCCGGCCTTTTCGGCATTTCGTCACAATCTATCAATTGAATCTCTTCTTCTCCAGGCCTCGAAGCATTTCTGACGTCTTCACCCAATAAATAAGCAGCTCCATTATTCATAACCGTTTCAATGCATATTCTGTCGTCATCGACTTTGAGAATCTCAATTTCAACATCGGCTTCTTGTTTATCGACCGCCATGTCGCACTGGCGGTCACTTTCCTGTCAAGTGGCTTGTAGGTCACCGAAATCATCATCTTGAAAACTTTTTTCGGCAAGTCGAAAGCTCTCGAGGAACTCGTTCAAATCAACCAATCCATCTTTATTGATATCCATTAATCGGCAAATGTCTACAAGTTGTTCTTGCGTCATTGGGTTGGGCATGTACTTTCGCAAAAGCTGACACGCTTCCGAAAACTCTTCGAGTGTGATGTAGCCTGTGTTATATCAGTGAAAGTTATTTAATAAAACGCAGAAACTTTTCAAGATAAGTAATTGGCTAACTTAAAATAGTTTATGTGGTTTACTTTCGTGCCCAATTTATTATACTTAATTCGGAGTTTCGAAAGTTTGCAGCCATTCACGTTACGATAAGACTAGCTGCAAAACTTACGAAACATCGAATTATAATCGAATAATAAATTGGTTAATTCATGTGATGTTTACCTCTAGTTTAATTAATAAATAAAATACCTGAATTATCTTTGTCAAGGATTTTAAAAATGGCTTCCAAACTGCTTTTGTTCTTATAGAGAGTCTCGACAACTGTTGATGCATCCGTTTTTCTCCCATTTTTCTGTAAAAGTGATAAATAATACATTTTTAAATTCAAATTAAAGCAATCAAAAAACAATACAAAAATATAGATATGGGAATAGCGCTCACTAACGTAGCGATATCGGCTACATTTAATAAAAATAATTCTCAGCTTAAAATATAACAATAATAAACCAAGGAATTGAAAAAAAAACATCATTAAACATAAAGATAGTCGTCATACATTTACATTGAGATCAAAAGTGTCCATATATCTGACACGCCTGGTTTCAGTATCAGTGCGAACGAGTTTGTCTTTCAGCATGCGCCATGGTAAACCGAGCTGGGTTATATCCTCCATAGTATTACACCAATCAGTTATAGAAATAAAACCTGTAATATTAAGTTATTCTCAAGAACTTTCATGACATCTTTATTACAATAATAACTTCATTTTAAAAAGCAACCAACTTTATTACTACGCGGATCACTTATTTCAATTTATACGAACCTAAAAGCATTTCCACTAAGTAATTGAGTTATATTTGTTGAGGGCTTTTAGCTTTTATGTAACGAAAACGATTCGTCTAACGAGATAGAGGGAAGAAGATAAGTGATAATTTATTCACATGTAAAATGTAGTTAATTTTGTTGGAATTAAAAGAGTGGCAGGCAGACTGACAGAGCAGACAGGCAGATAAAATAATTTCATTGTTCACTCACCACTGCGATCATGATCTAGATTACGGAACGTCGCTTCAAGGGGTCTCCTAGCCATTTGAATATGATGATGCAACTCCCTCATGGCTGATGATTCTACCAATCCCACACGTTGACGGAAGGTAAGACGGCGAGTGCGCGACACAGCAGCGGTGTATTGGACAAATTGACGCTCCAAGGAATTACCACACAGCTTTAAATACGCTCCCTTATTCGACCCCAGTTCGTAATAGTTTGAGGCAGAAAAGATTGTAATTACCTTCAAATAAATAACAATGTTAACTCTATCAAATTACAGAGAAAATATTTAAAAAAAGAAATCGTAAATATTTAAACTTGTTTGTAGCTGCAAATAACAAATAAATTGTACAAAGATAATAATAACAAATAAAATTTGACACCATCTCATATTCCTATTGGTTGAACATTAAATAATTCCACGCCAAAAGAACTTACATTTCCATTATGTAGAAGTTCATACCCGCCAGGCTTGCATTCGTGACTGCGGACTAGACAAGTTAATTTGTTCCGTTGAAGAAAAGAGGATGTGACGTCCGGCCCGAAATATGTGCCGGCACCTCGCAGAGCATTTGCCACGCAACCACTGGAACCTTGAGGATCTGACCACAGAATGTCGAACACCTAAAGCAAAACAACAAATCTTATTTTTACAGTGTTCCATTTATTTCCTTATACTTGACTACCTACTTCAAAGATATATCTATATCTATACTATTATATAAAGAGGAAACATTTGATTGTTTGTTTGTATGTATTGAATAGGCTCCGAAACTACTGGACCGATTTGAAAAATTCTTTTACCATAAGAATCGTAAAAAATCCCTGATGAACATAGGCTATATAATATTTTCAATTGTTTTTTTTTTAAGAAATATTACATTTTAAGTTCACACAATTCGATGTCTATGCCTAATTTTGGCGGTAAATGTGCTGTCAGTTTTTCGATTGTTTTTAAGATATATTTCATTTTATTTTAAGTTCAGACAATTCGATGTCTATGCCTAATTTTGGCGGTCAAACGTGTTGTTTGTTGTTTGTTTTTTTTTTAAAGAAATATTACGTTTTATTTTAAGTTCACATTGTAATTCATATCTAATTCAATGAATATAAAAGCGAAAGTTCTCTCGAAATCCGCTTGACATACAAAGATGAAATTTGACAGGGAGATATTTTATAGTTAGTTGTCGTCTGCAAAGAAGGGATTTTGCAAAGGAGTTATTAAGGAGACATTAAGGAGTAAAGGCTCTCGCAGGTTTGTATAATTTTTTTGCTACAAACTAGAAATTTGACGGAGAGGCAGTTAGTAGATTTTGCAACAGGGGTGTGGAAGGCATTTTCTGTTGACTGAAATATGAAATATCATTAAACTTCATGGTACTCTATATCTTCATTATTACGCAGACGTAGTCGCGGGCAACTGCTAGTCATATATATAGTATATACACTTATATATACATGTATTATTAAATCCACGTTTAATGTCATTGATTTTTTCGTAAATTAACGAGACACAGATACCGTTGTCTTACGTGACATGGGTTTCTTTGTCTGACGATAGCACACGCTTGTAATGGAAGCTTTGGGGATTACAAAATTAGTTGTCGGTTTTTAAATTAAATTCTGCTATGTGCTATATAAATCTAAATATGTTTTTCAAGTATTACTACAAAAAAATAATTATTATATTTTTAGAAAAAAAGATTCTGTTTTGACGATTACAAATTTGCATCGAACACCATCACCAAAAGCTGACACTAGATTCTTCACTAGATTTTTAAATAAAGTATATTTCGAAACCCGTTATATACAAAATGTTCATGTTGGCTATTAGGGCAACCTATATAAACTACATTTTCCTATACAAACAATTGATAATAAAAAATTAATCAAGTAGCTGGAGCCGTTATCTCCTTGGAATTCTCATCTATATAGGAACACACCCGTATTAAATTAAATGAAGCTAGGAAGCCTTACCACAAACTGTGTGATTGTGACGTATTAAACTACAATATAATGAGTTCCTAAAGCCATATACATTACTCATAAAACTTCACTATATAATATAATAATATGCATATCTATCTATTTATATGGTTTTCTAATTTTTTGGTATTCTTTTTTGTTAATTCAAAATAACTGCCAGATAATAAGAATATACAAAAATAAATAACCTTTGTTTTTTTTTGTTTAAATAAGTATTACAAAGTATTGATAAATATAATGAATAAATATTTGTTTCGACCTGGAATCGAACAAGCGCCCTCTGCATAACAGACTTGTACGCTAATCATTGCACCACAGTTATAATATATAAATAAAAAAATCTTTATTTCGTAAATAATCATAATAACAATGTATGATAAATAATAAAAAGTAATGGACCATATTTTTAACGAATTTTGCTTCACAACCGCGCTAGTTATAGTAGCATGTAAAATAAAAATAAATTGAAAAGCCGCACCAAAATTAACACATTCTACTTGAATATTTTCTAGTGAAACATTATTTTGTATTTGAAAGAACATTATATGTAAGTAGTTATATGGCTTTATATTGCAATCTATTGGTTTTTAAATTAACTAAATTAATTAAATTTGTTTTTAATTGAGCAAAATAATAATAATAATAATAACAAAATTAATTGGTAATATCCAGTTTGTAAATCTTCAATTTTTAATTTAAAATATAAATCGTGAAAGCGACACAATTATCTTTGACCGTTAATTTCACACGCTGTTGTATTTTTTGAAAATGAAAATATTGTTTTGGTTAGCGGATTTAATTAATAACAATACGAATCCACTTGGAGACTTTACCTTTTTAAAACAAACTGTATCAACCTTCATAAACCTTTTACCATATAACCTTTTTACAATTGTTAATCATTTGGAAATAAGTGCAAAACCCCCGAGTACTTATGCTTATAGAGAAGAGCGTAAATCAAATGAGACAGACATTTTTAATTAAGTTGGCAAATACAATGAAACAATTTAATTTAAACAGAGATCCACTTATTACAGTAGAGCGAGTGCGAGTTTTACCATAATCATTCAATCACCGTACGGACGAAACGTTCTCTCGGCTGCTCAATTAGCTCTATAGTAAATAAAGCGCAATCAACGAATACTACTCGAATACTGATCGATTATGCAAATATTATGTTTAAGGACTCAAAGATGGCGTATGGCTGCTCTGAACTATTATATTTTTACCAAATATAAGTTAGGTCGGTAAACTATGTTTTTTAATAAGATTAGTTTTATTCAAGAGATAGTTTACGTAATAAAATGTGGTAAAACCTAATATATATCATATATTAAGATATAAAAGAAAATTGTATACAATGTTATAAAAAAAGAGTAAAAATAAAGAAGTAAAGTTCATCAAGTCTACAACATCAAGCGACACGCAGCGGGTGTCTCACAAGCAAAATTACATTATATCTGACGTTGAAATTGTTCCAACTGAGAACAAATAAGATAAAAAATATAATAACGAAAGGGATCGTTCAATAAGCTCACCCCTAAAATTGAGATCATAACCGTCACAATGAAATGAAAGATACTGACAATGTAACATTGTAAATTTTCATTACATTTTTATTGGATTAATAAAGACTGTCTTTATTGACCCTTCTCCTATCAACTTATTATATCTCAGATTAGTCGGTCTCAGCAGCGGAGTTCGATGCCAGGCCGAAACAAATACTTTTAAGTAATTATGTTTATACTCTCCTTATAGTGCAAGGCGTACAAACATTAAAAAAAATTGTAGATTACTTACGAAGAATAAACATAATACGTGATATTATTAAAGGTAGGATTATTCGAAAATTGACGCAATTGGTAAAATAAGTGATATATGTATCCATGCATGTACATGCGTTTTCTCAAATGTAAAAAACGTACTGTAAAGTTTTTAGAATTAAAAATAAAATTTACAAATTATTAACCGTTTTTCACAGTTAATAGATAAGTAAATATTACATCCAACAGGCGCAATACAATCGATTTTTCATGTAGAGACACGAAGAGTGTCTAAATTATTAATTTACGGCACTATTGAGTCAACGGCATTTGATACGGTGTTTCTTCACAACCTACGAGTAGGTAAACTTTTAATGATAAATGAACACGACTTCTCGGAACGCTCACGGTGCAAACATTGAATAAGTAATAATTCACGTTATTTTTTATAAAGTGTGTTAGCTTTAGGGCCGGTGATTCAATTCTTTTTTAATTATAAGGCGACCTTGCTCTCCAATTCTTGACTTAAAAATTACTTTTAGTAACTTTTCTAACATTACTTTAGTTCCCACAAAACCATTACAGTACTATCAGCAACCGACTTAAATCAATTAACAAATAAATGAATTAATTAAATCGTTGTAAACTGTGTATAAATAATGAATTTACCTGTTTCCATTCTACTTTGTCAATAACTTCTGCTCCAGGAATTGAACCATCTGTCACTGGAGGGCGTAGCAAGGACACATACTGAAAATAAACAAAAAATGAAACGGATCTAAATATTAAGTTACCCTTTGCATTTAAAATGGAATTAATTATTCGTTTGTTTTCTTTGTGAACGCCACATTTTTGGTCAATTGTTTTGAATTAATGATTTTCGTTATTTGTAAGAATTTAATTTCTAATGTGGACTCGTTAGATTACAAAACATTTAATTCAATTCACCCGTATAGGCGAGATTGGGAGACAAACATTCAAACATGGGTAAATTCTGAAATATAACATCAGGGTTAAGATTTGCATATAAATAGGAATACCCTTATTAAATCGAGACGAGGTGCTGTTAATTGGAACAATAAACTAAAGTTAGTGCGCATAATTAAGAAAGTAGTTACTGCCACTGTTTAACTACTTTATTCTGACATTTTAATTTCTTAAGACGAAATTGCATAATATCAGGCTTTTTAATGCATCGAGCTCTCAGACTACCTTCCTTTTAACATTTAAATTAAAAATATGGACAAAATTTTAAGACAATTTTTTAATCCATCTTTTTGCTATTTCTACCATAATTTCAAATGTAATTTAATATTTTTGTACTAACCTTATCTCGATCAAGGCTTCTAATCATATCAAGATCTGTAGTATCAGATATACCTCCATGTACTACAAAGATACGATTATTGATTATAGTTCCCAGCGGCAACCAACGATACACCCCTTCAATTAACTTCAGTAGTCTTTCAGCATTGTGCTATCGGTAAAAAAATATTATATTCGTTTAATTGTAACATCAGTGAAACACGCCGCATTCTCACTTCGACACAGTATCGACGCAATCTTCGACATGATGTTGACTAAATATTATTTTCTTTTTTAAAGTTATTCCTTTATTATTATTTAAATTTTATAATTATTATTAAAAAGTTAAATTTTTAAAAATAGGTATTGTTTGGGGTCTGGGTTATAAAACCCTGAATGGGTTTGTAGGTATTGTCCGTGTCATCGCGCAGGGCATCTTAGTTTGAAGTCAGGGCTTGGTACGTATATGTTAAAATGAAGAAGTTTAAGTTTAAGTTTCAATGTCAATATTAATAAGATTAAATAGAAACCGTAGAAATTAAAGTGATGTATTAAGATCAAACTCATCCCTAAGAGAATTGATGTTAGAATATGCTTTTAAAAATGTAACTCGTAAAGGTAATCTTTGATATCCTGAGCTTCCAGATGAATCGGAATATAAAATGGTAAACTATATACTATACTAGCTGGCCCGGCGAACTTTGTTCCGCCTTAGAAGCAATAAATAAACAGATTTTGGATTTAATTAAGTTCAATTTTTTATTAGGAAAAACAAATAAAAAAATCAAGTATTTTAATGATTCTTTATTATTAATGTATTTTGGTGCATAGATTGTACTCTTTAGTTAACCACCTTGGGATATACGACATTTTTTGTTTTATTATCAAGCGCAAGAAGAAACAACGCAGATGGTCTTCCGACCCATGAACATGCCACATATATGATGATTTGACTTGATGATTTGGCATTGACAACCGAGCCGTTTCACGGGCTGCCTCGCTTTGCTCTTGTGATTGTAAAGCACGTAGTCAAGCCATATTAACGCGGCGTTCTTCACGGGCGATTCCTTGTTCTTCTTCAGTCCTTTCATTCACAATGTTTCGTACCCTTCTTGCATTACTGCTTTGTCAGGAAAGATTCGATCGTCTCGGTCGCGTCATTGTTAATGATGATCATTGACATCACCTCTACCTCGTTTTGATCCACGACTATAATAGGAATCATTCTTCGGCTTCTTGTTGTTACTCACAGTATCGTTTTTCGTTTCCAAACTGTTATCGTTACGAATCATCGTTGTTCTCATCATTTCCCTTCGCCTAAGTTGATCAGAGTGTTCCGTTTGATTACTCCATTGTTCATTTCAACTTGATAGGAGTAAGGCCCGGTGTGTTTTGATGTAATCCCTGGTTCAGAGCCTTTCCCTTTAGATTTGTTAACTCAGACCATATCTCCAATCGAATATTCTGGCGGAATAGTTTCTTTAACTGATGGCCTGAGTTCCTGGAATAACCCAGCTCTTTCAAGATCTTCCTTAACGCTTGGCTTAAGAAGATCAAACGTAGTGCGCATTTATCTTCCAAACAACATTTCACTTAGTTGGTATCATTACCTTAGTTGGCGAATCTTTTTTATTCACTGGATACGTTTGGTTGCTTTCATTGTCGCTAGATTCGCTAGACGTGTTGTGTCGTGCTAGGCGTCTCGTTCGAAACTATTTATGCATTGCTTTGCCGCTACTAATGCACACTTTTGAGAAGTGGTTGTTCTTCCCGCATAACCTACAGCGTTTGCCTCTGGCTGGACATTCCTCTAAATTATCGTGATAGTCTCCAAGGGTGTAGTTGTAAAGAAAACTGGTAGATTGTTTCACCTTCTTCCCGATGTCATGTTTCTCGACACTTTTTCTGAGAGTACGTACGTTTTCTTGCCATAATGATTGTTCAATACAATACTTGCCGATCGACATCGTTATTTGCATTATGAATAAAATATAAATGCAGTTTTAACATGAAAAGCTGTTTATTTTCAACCACAATGACATAAGTGACAATTGTATTTTAATTATGTAACAATTTTTATTCCCTTTGACGTATTATGTCACGCCATACGGGAATCCAGTCGAACGGGATAAAAAGTATCCTATCTCCGTTTCCTGGTTCTAAGCTACCTCCTCACCAATTTTCAGCCAAATCGGTTCAGCCGTTCTTGAGTTATAAATAGTGCCACTAACACGATTTTCCTTTATATCCAACGGGATAAAAAGTATCCTAAAGCCTGCTCCCGGTCCTAATCTACCTCCCCACCAATTTTCAGCCAAATCGGTTAGGCCGTTCTCGAGTTATAAATAGTGTAACTAACACAACTTCCTTTCCCTCACATGTATTTCTTTGATCCACGCCATACTAAAATATTACTAGATATCAAAACAAAATA
>JAPWLS010002156.1:0-85495 GCA_028551675.1 Tineola bisselliella
TTTTATTATTCGCAGACAGGATAATGCATCAGTAATATTGTAATAAGATAATTGGTTGACAATTTATGAAATGATCACTCTCTCTTGTGTTTCATATTTGCTTGTGTACGTATTTGATACTTTCGCCGATGTATATGCAAATATGTTTGCTTTTGTGCCTGTTATGATTCGTTTAGAGCTGTGTAATCTAAGTCAGCCATTCTCAAAGTGTGTTCTGTGGAACCCTAGGGCTAAAATACTGCAAAAAATACCTACCAAAGGGAGATTATAAGGTTACATCTAAATATTCCAACATTGCAATATGATTATTCATAAATACATATAAATCAGTTTTTTATAATTATATTAAGGCTTTTTCCTTCGCCAAAAAAGTTTATATAATAAAAGTAATTGATTTTAACTAAATCTTCTTCTTTTATTAATGACCTCAGATGTCTGTTAAAGACAATCCAGCCAATGTCGAGTATTCGGGCAGAAGCCCAATAAGAAATTACGAAATTTTAATTCACACGTAAAATGGGTATGTAGCCATAAATAATATACCAACTAAATCTTAAAGAAACTGAAGTGAATTCGTTGACAAACCGCCAGGCAATTTCTCCATGTTCAGAACACATGATGCGCGCGGCATGCTCCCGTTGTGTAGAAAGCGTTATAACATCATTACGACCATCGAGATCATCTCAGACAACGAAGGATTACTGCACCTCCCACCACTCGCAAGTATTCAAGAAGTACCAGCCCTTGTTCACCTGCTTATAAACTTCTTTAAAAATCATATTGCATGTTATAGACATTTTATTTTATTTATTTTTTTACGCGTAGTTCCTAGTTTCTGCTGTTAGCCTTGCGGCTGTTACAGCGGAGCGAAGTAGGGTGGAACGGTCGTGAAGATAGTTGAAACTAGACCTGGGGGAACCTAGTGACAATAGACGATAGGTCCGATATCATTTTATGTTTACCCGTAGATATACAATAGGATGCCAATGCCCCTATACAGCAGCTATTCTTCTACATCATAGTAGATTTGTAATATATTATTATGACATTAGTATGTATGTGGACAATGCCAGTATACAGCAGCTAAATCAAATTCATTGTAAAAATTTTAACGTATAAAAGCGTTCTATTGGCTAAAGTGGATAAAAATTCAAATTCGTTAGTTTTGCCATGATAATTAACTTTCAAATTACTGTAATGTCAAAAACAAATGAAGAACGACTGAAATCCATATATAATCTATCTATTTGTTCCACAATATTCACACGTATGCAATGGAATAGGCCGCATCGGATACGAGCATTGCAATGCGTACAAAAGACATCAACGAGAGCGGGTCACACCCACGCATGCAATTTGCTATATTGTAACATGAAATGAAAATAGTTTATTAACATAGGCACTAAAGGCGTGCGCTTGCTCATCATCAGGAAAGGCGTATGACGAGAAGAAGACCACAAGAAATTCACCAATAAACATGAAAGGATGAAAAAGTATTTAAAAGTCTAGAAGCTAGACTTAGGTTTTTCTTTAGATGAAAGGAATGTGAGTTCGAGTCCGGTCTGAAAATCAGTATTAATGTATTTATGTAGTTTTTTCCTCTGAACATAGTCTCGGAATAATAACAGGTTCTATCATGGTACAACATGCACATTCATAATATTTTTAAGTAATGGCTTTACCTATTTGATGCTCTAACATATATATAGAAATAAAATGAAAGTAGTTTATTAGCGTAGGCACTAAAGGTGTGCACTTGCTCATCGTTAGACTCTACAATGGCTTCGGAAAGGCGTATGACGAGAAGAAGACTACAAGAAACTCGTCAATCGTAGCCTGTACATAAAATAATTAACATTAAAACTGAATTTTCATTCAGAAAAAAAAAGTAATATGAAAAACTTTATATATATACATACATATATATATAAAGTATTGTATGTATATATGTATTCGTAAATGTAATAAATAAATGTTATGTTATTTTTTTAAATATTTATACATATTTCATGTAAAGTGACAGATGATTCACATCTGGGAGGCTACTCAGGCATATCCGAAGTTTCGTGATACGGCCGTCACCTCTGTAGCTTACGTGAATTTTGACATATAAGCCCGTAAAATAAGCCTTGAATAGCCAATCCGTCGTGACGTCGCTGTCAAATCCGTAATTTCGTGAATGATTAGTAGGAAACGTCCGTATCTTCGTCCGAAGTGCGCCTGAGTAGCCCCCCTGTTCATTTCAGCTCTGATGTATTTTATATTAAAAAGATTTGTTGCGAATTAATAGCCTCGTAATGTAGAATATCACGTTACTCGCAGCAGTACATGTTGAAATGTTACAAAATGTTGCCTCTGTTATCTGATCCACTCAAAACTGGTTCATCATGCGCATTAGATATCAACAAAGGACTTGGAAAAAAATAGTCGAGCTAAACGAAGGGCTGCCTACGACTCGCGTTCCCGCTTCGCACCCCTTGTGCAAACAATTCACGGGCGTAACGGATTATTTCATCCCCTGTTTAATGATGTTATACATTCGCGGAACAGAATTTAATTATCTGAAATACAACTTACTATATCGTAATTTGAATAGAGTCATTTTACAACAAAATAACACTTTTTTTATTACGTAATTAACAAACATTTTACACTACTATAAATGAAGCTACAAATGACAATCTGTATAAACAATTGACATCTAGTACTTATTATTATATCTATTGTTGAAGTGAACAACCTGCTATTACAGTTGCTGCGTATTGTATTATTAATTACGATTGTATTTTGACAAGTCCATGTGTTCTAATAAGAATCTACGTATGATGGTTGCACCGTGGATCTGATGTAATTTTAATTCTTTGAAATTATGTGATTTATGAATATTTTCATTTCAATGTAAGAGAATAAAACAGAATCAAATACTAGACAATTATAAAAAGTCAACTACCAAATTATATATAAATTAAATTATTAAACATCAATAATACGGCGCAAAGATAAGCGTGATCAACCCTCGAGTGTGTTCGGGGTGGCGTTCACCCCAATGCTCGTGTCAAATGCATTTAATTGTGAGTTTTATTTATTATTATTGAATATACGTGCATAGTTGTAGTTGTGAATGTGTCATGTAGCAATTGTATTGATTTATGAAATGAAAATAGTTCATTAGCATTGGCATTAAAGGCGTGCGCTTGCTCATCGTTAGACTGTACCGTGGCTTCGGAAAGGCGTTTGCACACAAGAAACTCGTCAATCATAGCCTGTACATGAAATAATAAACAAAAAAATATATCATGGACCACCAGAATTATATAATTTTAGTTTAAACCACATTCGTTCTATTTTATTAGGAAAGCTTTGCCAATACAGTAATACCCCGCTTTACGCGACTCCGTTATGCGCGGTTTCACTGTAACGCGAAATTCATGTTTCGCACTCAATTGCCCCGCATTACGCGAAAGAGTGCGTATAAACATAATGTAGTCATCAACTTCTCTAAAGTCGCGGGAATTTCAGTTTTTTCCGGAACGTATCCCTCGCGTAAAGCGGGACATTACTGTAGTGTAAATTAGTTAAAATGTTAGTTAAAGTTCAATATTCAAAGAGGAACATTCAGAATGAACTGTCAACGTAGAATGTAGTGAATGCTCCTTATTTACGAGTTGCTTTACCATGTTTACCATTTTATATGTATAATAAAGCGATAAACATCTTAAAACAACATATATTCATATTAAAATACATTAGAAAGTTAATCCTCAATTCTAACTGAATGAAAACATTTGGCAAACAGAGTCGGTTGCGCAGGCGCACTCGGCATTAGAGGACGAGTATTGTTCTACACAACAATAGCTGGCGACCCCAACTCGGTTCATTTCACTTGAAATAAAAAGGATGCGCCCTACTGGTTCTAATCGCTGACAGTCGAGCGGTTATTTTTAATTCACTATTGTTGGAAATAATTACAAAAAACAGGCATTGGATTGTGTTATATTATGCAATTTTTATTATATTAACGGATTTTAGCATCAATCTCAGGAAAAAATAAGTTAAATTTGAATTTATCAAAATTCATAAATTTGTTGTTAGGTATTTTTTTAATACTTATTATATTTGATACCATGGCCGTAGAGGAGCTCTTAAAAGAAAAAAACTAATGTCAAAAAAGATTTGTGTCAATCGATAGAAATTGTTCAAAATATACTTAAATAAATAAAGATTAAATAAATGTTGTTTCTTTTTCGCTTTTGGGGCAACGAATTTAGTTTTACTTTATTTTAATCCTAGAAGTGAGAAAAACATTATAAAATATAAATCGATTATATATGTACATAAACATTAAATAGCATATATTTACTATAAAAATGTGATATCAAAGAATATAATTCCCGTCAGCAAAAAGCAGCGACTGATAGTCGCGTGCATATTTTAGAAACCGCCATGACTTTCACGTTAATTTATCAGAAATATTTCCCTTTTACGTAACCACGTATGTACTATTGGTTTTTATTCGCAATTGTGTATCGTGGGAGAGTTGCTTACATTTCGTTGTATAAAAACATAAACGTGTTCGTGGTTTTTACTCAATAACAGAAATGGCTCCTATCCCCGTACTTAGCGTTGCCGGACATAGTTAGTGGGAGGCTACTCAGGCATATCCGAAGTTTCGTGATACGGCCGTCACCTCTGTAGCTTACGTGAATTTTGACATATGAGCCCGTAAAATAAGCCTTGAATAGCCAATCTGTGGTGACGTCGCTGTCAAATCCGTAATTTCGTGAATGATTACGTAAGTGTTCCTGAGTAGGATACGTCCGTATTTTCGTCTGAAGTGTGCCTGAGTAGCTCCCCTGATTGTGTGTCCGGCCAAAATAAACGGTGTCTGGCTGGTCCGGCTTTTTACATTTGAATCATAGTCACTTCACAAGCCGAGTTAATAAAGTAAAACTGACTTAGCATTCGATTTTGTTTATATTTCATTAGAATTTATGGTAAATAATCAAAAAAGCTTGGTTTTTTTGTCATCTTAATACTGAGACATGAAATCCTCTATAATGTAGAGTATCCGGGCTTTTTACCCAAATACCCGCCCAAGCTGGCTGTTCTGGAAGCAGTTGTTAAAAGTGTTTCTCTTGGGTAGTACAGGAATCAGAGCCAAAAAGTGTTGAGATGTAAATATTATTTATTTTGGTTACATTATGGAGTGTTGATTGGAGTGAGCTGACTGAAGTGAACTGACTTGTCACTCGAGGAGCGTGTTTATATATACCTCGAGTGACGTGGTAGAATGTAGTGTCTCAGCATATTCTGTGCGTGGTCCAGATACGTGATGTTACATAGCATTTCAGCACGTTCTGTCCTTCGTCCAGACACGTGCCGTTACACAGTGATTGAGCGAATAACTGGAATTTAGTCATTGATGCGTAAGTATTAGCTTCATTGTGCGGGAAATGTCCGGTGTTTGCCAGCATTTGATGTTCATTAGGCGAGCGGAAGGCGATGGTATTCCTCAGTGATGCCGACTGTCACGCTCACTGAACAAATTAATACGAATAACACTTCTATGTATAAACTACGTAGTTAAGTTAATTAGTCCGCATGACATTGTGAATGGCAAATGGCTTATGACAAGTTAATGTTGATCTGGGTTTCTGAAAGATGGTGCATGCTGCAGACAATAGGTAATATTGTATTTATTTGACCAAACATTAAACCGACAGAGCCAGCGGTTGTCACAAGAGCATGACCCGTGACCGAGCAGGTGCAAGGCGTGTCAAGAGGGACAGGTTACTATTTCACTTGCTTTTACAGGTAGTACTCGTTTTACGTCACTATAACATAACATACTTACAATAACAGAATCAATGGTACACCTCCGACATGTCTACACTCTATGAAATGAAATGAAAATACTAATTTATTAGCATAGACACTAAAGGCGTGCGCTTGCTCATCGTCAGACTCTATAATGGCTTCGGAAAAAAAACCACAAGGTACTCGTCAATCATAGCTTGTACATAGAATAATTAACAAAAAAAACTGAATTTTAATTCAGAAAAAAAAAGTAAATAATAGTTCATAAATCAGATTGCACAGTAGTTACAATAATAATGTTATATTAATAATATATATGTATATTATTAATATATATAAAGTCTTTATTCTTATAGAGGTTTTATTATCCACGTTAAATCAATACGTCAATACTATATCAACATAGATTGCAGTCACAATAAGATAACAATCGTTGCAATACTTTTGAAAATAACAAATTTATGTTTAAGATCGGAACATATTCCGAGTTAGATATATAAAACGCAAACGCATCAACAACAGTTAGTCCCTGGAGTCAGAGGGCCTGCATCGGAGCGTGAAATGATAGCATTGTTTGCGTGTTCCCACACACTCCCGAGGCAGAGGCCCTCTCGGAAAGAGCTCGGCCAAGAAAGCCCTTCTTTAAATATACTTGAAAACAAATATGCATCAGGAAACAAATGCAGAAGGAAGCGGATATCTATGCGCAAACGCACCTTGTTTTTAATCACATAGCATTAGGCTGCTATTGACGCGTGACTCTTACATACTTCATTTATTGTATTAATTATATTGATCGTCCAACGTGAGCGAACACTATGATACAATTATCTGAATGCGACGTTACGAAAGCTCTACTGCCATGGCTGTTCTGATAAATCATTTTGTGAATGAAGTTGTGACGCAGTCGCATAATAACACCCACGTAGGTCAATCTTATGCTGCGAATATTACAATCAGCTTCCCTTCTTGAAACTCATAATTGACGCTAACTATCAAATACGTAAAAAGTGAATAATTCAATTCAAAACTGAATGGAGATTTTAGTAAAAAATGCGGCTTTCTTGCGGCCGCTCCACATTCGACTCAGACCGGTTTGTGCCTTCCTCGGCGCTATAGGCGGCCACTCCCCAAAGCATGCTACAAACAAATGAAACTTACGCGAACTAAATCAAGAATTTGCATTCAATTTTCCACTTTTCTAACTAAATGATTGTGTACTGTGTGTTTATCTTAATAAATTCAAATGTGTTTATCTTAATAAATTCAAATTTCTTTATATCTTTTACAATGTGAACTTAAAACGTAATATTTCTTAAAACACAAAAAACAATTGCAAAACAAATGAACTGACAGCCCATTTTGAACGCCAACATTATCTTAGGCTTAGACATCGAATTCCATCCAAACAATTTAGACATATTGCATTTCTGCTCTCTGACAAAGGCTAATCAGATAGTCAATACGAACGGCATCTTAGTACTATTTTATGAATTTTCTTCGTTTTTCAACATCAAACATTTTTGATTCGCATAGTTAGAATCTACGAGATTTCGGAAAGGCATATGACGAAATGAAATCACAAGAAACTCGCCAATCATAGCCTATACACTATATTGTTAGGAAGTACTCTTGCTTAGCTTTAAAAATATAATACAATTAATGTAAATAAATTTAGTACCTAAATATATAAACACACCAACATACACAATATGTCAATGATACGAACGCAATAAAGTGAAAATAAAATTGCAAAGAATCCACTATTAAGTTGAAAAAACCCAACAGTATATAAAATATAAAGAATCAATCAACAATATTAACATGAACTTAACACAAACCAATAAATAACTTTGGCGGTGTATTTTTGAGGCTTGTATGACATTACAAGCTACTAAAGTTTTATTTATTTCGTTATAAATATTATGGGACAGATAAATAAAGAAGAAACTTTGATATCTTATTATCTTCTATATATATAAAACTCAAAGGTGACTGACTGACATAGTGATCTATCAACGCACAGCCCAAACCACTGGACGGATCGGGCTGAAATTTGGCATGCAGGTAGATGTTATGATGTAGGCATCCGCTAAGAAAGGATTTTGATCAATTCCACCCCTAAGGGGATAAAATAGGGGATGAAAGTTTGTATAAATATACTTAGATTTATTTCATTCATTATTACGCAGACGTAGTTGCGGGCAACAGCTAGTATATTATATATTTGAGTCCGTGCAAAAAAAAAATCTTTATTAGAACTGCTTGACATTGGCAGTCGTATTTTTATAAAACTTAATACAATTTATAAAAATCAAAAGGAGGTTGCGATCGCCAACAACTATAATAAAAAATATTTTATTTTATTATTTAATAAAAAGTAGGGTACTTACTAGGTTACTTCTACTACCTCCAAAACTATGTGTACAAAGTTTCATGATGATCGGTTAAGTAGTTGTTGCGTGAAAACGTAACATACAAACTCACATTCACATTTATATTAGTAAGAGATTTCTACGTCGTCAAGCTGCAAATAACGATCAGCTAATATTCGAATTGTTAGTGGATCAATTAAGCAAATAGATGGGAATTAGCGTCATGTTTCCGTAATAACCCACACAGTAGTGACTGTGCTGTTCACGTATGGCAAAACGACGTTTCGTATTTCAGACGTTAGTACGCTTATCTACAAAAAACAAATTTAACTCGAATTACATAAGCAGAGAAGATAAAATATTAATTAGAATGGTGTAATATAAGAGAATACCATTAGGATTTCTTCCCAGGAGATCGAGTGGAGGAATCATAATGGTATTCATATCTATATATATAAAACTCAAAGGTGACTGACTTAGTGATCTATCAACGCACAGCCCAAACCACTGGACGGATCGGGCTGAAATTTGGCATGCAGGTAGATGTTATGACGTAGGCATCCGATAAGAAAGGATTTTGATCAATTCCACCCCTAAGGGGATAAAATAGGGGATGAAAGTTTGTATGAAACTTTGTCAATTTTAAACCGATAGGGCTGAGACTTTGCATGCATTAAGCTACTATGACGTAGGCATCCCCTAAGAAAGGATTTTGATAAATTCCATTTGCATTTGTGCAGTATGAAACTATTTGAATTTTTGAGGTTAGGTGTCATTTTTATAGTTAGATGCCACTTTATTACCGAAGTGTGATAGGCATTGTCTGTTGACTGAAATATGAAACATCTTCATTATTACGCAGACGTAGTTGCGGGCAACAGCTAGTTGTTAATAAAATGTATGTGTTATGTGTTTGATTCGTTAGAGATTAGCAAAAAGTTGGTTAGACCTTAGGAGTGAGTTCAAGGTGACACAAACGGCGGCTTGCTCATCGCGTGAGGCAGCATCCCTCCGCTGGCGCTGGAGCACCAATCAAGCAATCACCAGCAAGTGCTCACTTAGCAACCCATTACTGCATATTATGCAGTCTGGCTGTAATATACACATCTAGGTTTCAATTTAATTCTCGGTAACAATTTCTCATGGTTATAATGTTACGGGAAGCTGCGGTTTTGTGGCTGACGTACATAATCGAAAGCAATTTTCGGTAATGCACACAACACTTGTGTTTGTCTTTTTTAGAAGTTGGATTGAAAATAGTTTATTAGTATAGGCACTGAAGGCGTGCGCTTGCTCATCGTTAGACTCTAGGAAAGACGTATGACGAGAAGAAGACCAAGAAACTCGTCAATCGTAGCCTCTACATGAAATAATTAACAAAGAAAAGTAAATAACATTATTTATATAAAAAAAAATTATAACTACCTATTATTAAATTCAGTCTAAAATGCTTCTAGTAAGCCAAGCTCGAACACCAGGGTTCCCAAACTATGGGTCGCAAACGAATATTGAGTGGGCTCTAAAATGTAATATGTCACAAACCTCCGTAATATGTCAGAACAATCCTTGTATTTTAATTTTTGAATTCCAATTAGAACAAATAAAATGTCATTCAAAGGCTGCTCCATTGGTAAAACAGTTTAATTTGTGTGAGCTTCATTGTGAGATAGAGAGGGGGTATTTTTTATTTATTTACTTTTAGTAATTGGGCTCCAATAGAACGCTTTTACTCGTCAATACAAATACAAATATAAATGAAATTAATTTAATAATTATAAATTTGATTTAGCTGCTGAATACTGGCATTGTCCACTTACATACTAATGTCAAATAATATATAATAAATCTACTATAACGTAAAAGAACAGCTGCTGTATAGGGGCATTGTCAACACCCTGACTGAAACTTCATAACTCGAGTCATTGTTGACGTGTTATAACTCGAGTTATATCGCATTGGTTCCCAATTGCATAAAAATTCTGATTTTCTCTGCTGTGTATTTTATATGCAAACAAGCTCTTAGGCTATTAGAAGCCGTTCCAAGCACACTTTTATTGTGTATGTTTAGTGACAATAAAGTACGAGATTACAGCCACTAAATGCAGAGCTAATATAAAATAGAGACGGCGCCTATTAATTGTATAACATACTTTCCTACTTGTAATGTATGCCATTATAAACGCCTATATACCTATGTTCGGACAATTCGATGTCTATGCCTAATTTTGGCGGCAAACGTGCTGTCAGTTTTTCAATTGTTTTCTAAGAAAAATTACGTTTTTAATTCCACATTGTAATTCATATCTAATTCAAAAAATATATGTAATAAATAATAATAAAGTATTTATTGAACAAAATCATAAAAGGCGAACTTAATGCTTTTAGGCTTTGGGAGATGTGAGCGGTGATGTTGTAAATAGTACAGAAAAATAAAATGAATAAAATATTAAGAAGTTTTTAATTTGTTAATAAATGCACAATAATAATATTTTGAAGTTAGTTATATATTATGAGAAGCAGAGAATAATAATTTTATATGTATTTTTGATATGAGGGTTTACGTGTGAATTAAAATTTTGTAATTTCTTATTGGTCTTCCCGAATACTCGACATTGTCAGAATTGTCTTTAATAGATATCTGAAGCCATGAAGAAGCATAATGATAGAAGAACAGCCTTCGCCTATTTGCTGAATATATGATGAGTGAATTGTAGCGGTTTGGCAAACAACTCTCGTAGTGATCTTCGTCCGTTCACTAATGGCTGGTAGCACGAATACCACCCACCCACTGGCGGTCTATTTCATTGGCGCTCTTTTACTTTTGCCCGCGGTACCTATTACAGTGGTACCTCGATATACGAATGTTTTGAGATGCGAGCAAGGTTACGTAACGAATTAAACTCATATATCGAGGTACCACTGTATTTGAAATAACCGCAGAATACTCCTTCCATATACTGGTAGCAATTTATTAAATAAATGACTATGTATATGTGTAATAATGAGAGCGCGTGCCAAATCACATCAATGTCAAGGCGAGACATTGCAAAAAGCATTATCCTGTTACGCTGAAGACGTGCGGCGCGGGCGCAACCAGTTTCTGTCTCCGCGACACTCGTTATGCATACATACATACAATTATTCAGTTAGAAAATTTGTTATAAATTGTTATTTCAATGCAGATGCGCGTGTGATGTGTGCTTGTGAGCATGTCAGCTGTCATGAGCACTCTCTCCATCATCAGCGGCGGACGACGAGCGCACAGGAAGCTGGCCAACAGGTGACTAGTTTTATTTATTTATTAATTATTGAAGTAAAACTACAGTACGATTCTCGATGGTCCCACACCAGGCAATGCCTGTGACGTGGGATCCAGAATAGTGCATTTAAATAAGAATAAGTTTTGCGGTTTATTATAGCGATAGGTAACTTTATATAACATATAATAATACACTTTATCTATGATGGTCTACAATGTGAGTAATGTTATCGTCTTTGTATTGTAGCAGTCGCAAGTCGGGTCAGTTCTCAGACGCCGGCGATGAAAGGAGTCGGTCTCACAATGATCTTAAACAGAGGTCTGCATCAATGGTAAGTTACAAATGACATTCATTTTAGCAACAACAGAGGGCGCGCATGATGTTAACCATCTAACACAAAATTGTATAAGATGAACGCGTTAAATGTAGTCTGATTTTTATTTAATTGTTGCCTGCGACTTCGTTCGTGTAGTAATGAAGATATACTATGAAGTTTAAATTTTAACATGAAAAAATAGTTATTGAGACATAACTGTAATAGTTAGACATATGGTGTTGCTGACTTTTTTGTAGATACTAATGTGTCCTCTATAAAACTGTATTACATCACTTTGCTCTATTGTCAATAATGCCCGCAATGTACGCAACATAATGATTTTTTTTTCACACTTTGGGTTACATTACTGAAGTTTTCATATGGATCCCTAACGTTTTTGAAAATATTCAATAGCTTATGTTCATCAGGGATAATCTAAGGAATCTATTGGTAAAAGAATTTTTCAAATCGGTCCAGTAGTTTCGGAGCCTATTCAATACATATAAACAAACAAACAATCAAATGTTTCCTCTTTATTATATTAGTATAGATAAATAATAATAAATGACATTTTCTTGTTGCAGCAAACATTGGAGACAGCACCCAATGGCGGAGTTGTTAACTTGGAATGTTTAGAGGCGAAGGTAAAATGGGTTATCAACGTATTCGTGTTAGGCAAATTGTCCGCAGCAACTGATTAATGGAGATTCCCCCGTCGCCCCACACCCCTCGCCCCTCGGCCGTGCTCGCGCGGACTTGTTATGCGAAAAAACATCATTTATGTTAAACAGAAAGATCAAGAAAGTGGCATTGCAAGTTAATTGAACGCAGTATTTGATGCAGACGATGCGTTTTGTGTTTCCTTGCTGCAAATCGTTGTTTATTCAGGGCATGTTTGCATTATCTGCTTTAAAATAGCAACATTAAATGCCTACACTATTAAAACCTTATTTATTTTTAAAAAACACATAAATTGCGTATTAATTTTCTGTAAATAAAACTTTAATACAGAAACAAAAATTAATATATTATAGTTACTTAATACGCAAAAAAAGCCCTAACGTTAGTTCAAACACGTAGATAAGCGGAATGTGCGATAGAATCGCCCCGTACGAGGAATGTCTATACACTTTTGTCTTCTGCTTTTATTTTTTCATTTAGATGGCCAGCATAGAGGTGTCTCTGGCCAGCTCCAGGAGACGCAGCAGCATCGCCCGCGAGCAATGCACGCAGTTGGATGCACTGCGCAATGCACTCCAAGACAAAGATGCACTAATACAGAGGTACTAATTACTGATGCATCACTTCTATTCCTATAATATGCAATCAATGTTATGCATGAAATTCTTTAACAGTCTAAAAACCCAACTGAGTGCATCGCTCAGCGCAGCCCGACTCGCGGCTCAGGCGGCCTCACCGCTGATGAAGAGAGGCCGCGATGACGTAACAGGTCCTCTGTCCGCGGAAGAGAGGCGTGCATTGGAGGATCGCGCCCAAACTGTCAAAACAGACTTGGAAATTAGGAAGAGTAACATCAGCGACCTGCGACGGAGGCTGGAGAAGACCCACGTCACTGAGTAAATGTTCACTTCTAACTTAAATTCAAATATCTTTATTGCATGTCACAATTATAATTAAGATGTCAGTATAGTTTAGTGTCAATGTGACACTCGGTCAGGGCACAGCAATATAATAATACAATAATAATAATAAACAAAATTTCATTTACTGTTTCAAACCATTGAGGTATTCGTCAATTGAATAAAAGCATTTTAAAATCAATTAAGTTTTTAATTTATTTTTAAATTGTATTAGACTCTCATCACATTTAATTACTGTTGGCACAGTACTATTAAGAATCTTATTAGAAAACATGTGTGAAACGCAAAGCGGAATAATGTGAAATGTTTCAGGAATATAGACAGTCGTATCCAGCAGGCGGAGTTGCAGTACAAGCTGGGCAGGGAGGAGCTGGAGCTGCTGACTCTGACGGAGCAGGCGCGGGTGCTGCGAGCGCTCATTCAGCACGCGCACAGCACTGACAATGCGACCATGTACAGGTGACACGCGTCTATACACACATACATAATACACCTGGCAACCTGCACAATGCACGTGGGGCTCTTTGAATGATTATTTGTGGTTCTCTGTGGTCTTTTAAATTAGTGACGACATATATGAAAGATTAAGTGCAACGTTTTCTAAATACGTATTTAATTGTGACCATGTGAAAGACCATCAAGGAGCTCGTCCACCCTGCCACAGATGAACGACTTTTACTTTCAAGAACAATATGTGAAGGCTTCATTGAATCGGTATATTGGGAGCGTGTAAATTGGGACTCGCTATTACAACTGAGAGCTATTAATGAAATGCAATTCTGTTGTTCTATTCGAGTTTAAGACTTTAAGAAATAAGAAATATTATAAGTTAAAGAATACAAAAAATACATAATATATAAAGACAAAACAAACATAAATTTATAATCCTATTAGAATCGAACACAAAATATATGTATAAAAAGAAAAAGAAAAAACAATAAACCATTAAAACAATAGTTATCTTAATGCTAGTTTCTTGATGGCTGAACGCTCTGTGTGAAAATATCAAGTTCATCCGAGACATGGGCTCAGGGTGGAGCAGCAGTCTAAAATAATATGTAACTAGCAAACTATACCCGGTTAATTGTTTTTGTGTTGACTGCCTACTGTCGAGTGTGAACTTTCTTACGGATATTAAATATTGTAGTTAGTACCCAGATAATTAAGTTTGATTAGGTACCTTACAGGTCAGAACTAAGAGCTAGGGTGAGGCAAGCGCCCAACCCTGCCCCACCGTGGCTACGTCTATGATCCGAGATGTTATAACACGAGCACATAACTAACTATTATTCATCTAACTAAAATACTATTTAAATTGCAATGGAATAATGGGCAAGCACCCGAGTGCCGGCCGCGATTGTTGCTTACACCGGGAGGCGTGGCGGCACACTTTCCACGCGCAAATGAGAACGAACACTCCTTGGGAACATCTTACAGGAGATATGACATTGTGATGTGATACGCCATTTTACAATTGGCGCCTGGCGGACCACAATCGCAAAGCAATTAGCGTGTGCATAATTGCGCCGCTGAACAACTTTTCAATGTTCCCACAAGCAGTTTCTACAATAGAAAGTTACTGTTTCCGGTCAAAATTGATGAAATTCTTTATAAATTTCTCCGTTGCAGTTGAAAAATGTTTGAAAGCGTTAATCTTATGAAGTGCCTGAACACTTTGATATAGGGATGTTGCGAATATTCGCATCCGCATGTATTTAGACATCCGCATCTGCATAAATCGATGCGGCTTAATATACAAACCCTTGCAAAACAGACTGGAGTCCGAAAACGCAGCCATTCTACTTTTCATTAAACATAAAGCTCCAATATTCAAATTTAATTACTAAAATAATTAATTAGTAATAGTAATCCACTCACTACTTTATTATTAAACAAAAAAAGGATAAATATTACTGTCTTTTTTTACCCTTACTACTTAAGTTTTTTGTACAGATCCGCTTTGATATATAACTACTTACGCTACATGGGCTATATGTGGTTTATTACGCTACCTGCATTAATTCTATGTATTCCCTTAAGCAGTACACTGCGCGGCCTCAGCGGGGAGCCCGTGCTGGTGGCGACGGAGGCGCAGGAGGGCACGTGGGGAGCGAGCGTGCGGGCTGGCCCCGGCCTGTATGTGCAGTGGGCCAGGGAGCACACCGCACTCAAGCCAGGGGATAGGTGAGCTTTCAATATGCCAATAATTTAAACGACCTTAATTCGCTCGCTTGACAGTTTGTTCTCTTGTTTTCAGATTAGTTGAAGTAAACGGCGTGTCCGTTCTATCGTGTCGCAGCCAGGAGGAGTTGCAGCGAGCATTGGGATGCACGACGTCCGCCGCCACTCTCGTGTTATTGCGAACGCGGCAAACAACTCCGAAAATAACAAAAGAAGTGACATCACTAAGAGCAGAAGTAAATGCAATGCGCTCGCTCGCGGAGGAAGCAGCCCGCGACGAACAACGGCTCAAGGCTGACAACACAAGACTCACGCACAGAATATCATATCTGGAGGAACAGGTCGCCGAACTATTGCCAACACAACATAAGGTATACATCATCTTACAAATGGCATATCTATGAACAATATATATCATTACATATACATGTATATCTTATACAGATCCATTCAACGAGCGGCAGTAATAATTTCATAAAAGCGACAGTAAACAAAACAAAGAAGAACGTGACCAACATCAGCATCACTTCGGAGCCAACGAATAAAACATCCAAGTCAGAAGTGCAAGTGTTCCAGAAGGGGCCCGACATCACCGCCATCGTGGCGAAGTTGCCCGGACTAGAGGCCGACGCCACGCCGCCCACGCTCCGTCCGCGATCACGCGCCTCCCAGCACAACGAATACAGCAGACACAACGCAGATTACAGCGCGCATTACGAACAAAGCAAGTGCGCCGAGGATGTCGCACTAAGGCTCCTCCGCCGCGGCCACAGACGCACCACACACGACGACATCGAAAGAGCGGCCGACAGAATAGAGGAGAGCATCAAGAAGACCAACTGGGCGGAGAGGAAGACGCTGTCAATAATTGAGCAGCTTAAGAAATCACAACGGCTGAGGAAACTCAAGAAAAACGACAGCGCCGAGGACATCAGATCGGACATGGACGGGCAGCACATGTGCACTCGCATAGACGGCAAAGTGTTAGAAAACGCACACAAGTCCAGTAGAAGGTTCTCCAAGCACACACGGAGCGCCAGATCCTCGGAGTTTGAATCCGAATGCTCCGACTACCTGAGCGGTGACACTTGCTGCAACTCCCCACGCACAGAAGCCCGACCAACTCCACCCAGAAAACCGCTCAGACTATCGCTGCACAAAGCCCGAAGCGCACATTCCTTGATCAACGGAAGCGAATCCGAGCCACCGACCACTCCGCGGCCATCCTCGGAGCTCAAGGAATTTTCTAAGAAACCGGTGAAGAGAACCCACGCTGCCGACAGATGGCCGAAGACGAGAGACACAGGCAAGGCCACGCCCAGGCCCTCGAGAAAGCTGCTCAACGGCTTCAGCGCATGCGAGACGCCTGCCGCCGACGACCTCTACCCCGAAGACATGGACCTGCACACGAGCGCCACCCGATGGTGCTGAGGCACAACCACGAGCTGCTAAGTCTGAGTCCAGCACCCACCGCGTTAATAAAATACTCATTATGTTGTGTTTTAAGTTCATATCAAGTTGTTTCCTTATTCCCCCCACCCCTCTCCTCATGCAGATATATTGTAGTAAAACACCATTCAAATTAATAAGAGCTATATTTCAGAGTACATCATATAACACCAAATACAACATATATTTTCAATATACTTTGGTGAGAGTTTATCCTTTTTAAAACAATATTTTATTTACATCATATATATAAAAAGCCCGCATGCTAAGAGAGACCGCAAACAATACAGTGCCCACATTCACTCGTTCTATTCTACAGGAGGCACCTTCTACAGGCTTCACTTGGCCACTGGCTTTGGGCACTGCACATTCAGCACCCGATCGAAACTCCTGTCGTAGTTGATGTAGATCCTCAGCGCCAATGGCAGAGGCAGGCTGTGCACCATCTTCTGCAGCATGTGGCTGAACGCCTGCAGTCAGATGATTCAGCATTGTGTCATCATATTTTCGGACTCAATAAAATTAGCACATACCTGTCTATTTCGGTTCCTGTTCTTGGAGTCTGATTTCCTCTTGCCGTGTATAGGAGGCGTGTTGCCCAAGGGCACGTATCTGCGCTTGATGCCGCGGCGACGAGGCGGCGGCTCCACCACTGCAATAATAAAAGCACACAATGCATAACACAGAGCAGCATTTACAACATGAGTGACAAAGTGTTACTCACCCTCCTCTGTCTTGTCGGCCATTCCATTCTCGGCATCTCCGCTGTTACCATCGGGTGTCGCTTCTTCGAGCATGGGGCCGCTGCCTGGGGAGTTCTCGCCAATGCCGCTGTCTAGTTTGTCGCCGTTGTTAGCTGTTGTGGTGCCTGACCCTCCGGCCCTCCCATACTCTGTGCTATTTGCATCGGCAGTGAGGCCACCATTCCTGCGCCTTCTCATTGCCTCCAGTCTGTCCCTCATTGTGAACTTCCTAGGAATGTAGTCAGTGCTATCAGACTCATCGCTGCTAGAATTGTCAGTAGCATGATTTAAATACATTTTAGTACAGGTGTCCATATTATTGGGGTCATGCTTCTCGGCATCAGAGGCTGTAGATGTGGTTGCATTCTCAGCAGTGGCTGAATATGTTCGGCACTTCGGCTGGAAAAACTTTTTTAAAGCCGCTCTTTTTGATTCTCTCGTCTGACTTAATGATTGCCACTTTTGCCTGATGTACCTTTGCTCTGAATCAGTACCAGATGTGGAGTCTGACAGGATAGAGCTCGAATCAAACTTATCATTATCATTATCCGTGTCCGGGGCAGGCCCAATGCTGCTAATATCACTAATGTTATCTGAATTTGATCTATTTCGAGGAGGCATCCTATTCCCCATAGCAAATTCACTATCACTGTTGGACTCAATATCGGCAAAGGACTCCATGTCGAGATCTGAATCATTCCCTAAATTCGTGTCATTGTCATCGTCCGGAACTGCCGCATTCGAAATTGGAGACAACTCTGACTCCAAACCATTCTGAGCTGAAATAATAATATGCATGAGATTGTATGGCAACAGAGCTCATGCTGCTGGCAGTGATGTGGCCTCACCAGTCATTCTGTTGCACATGTTGAGGAGCACATTCTCCAGCACAAACGGACGCTCTCCGCCTGACACGTCTCTGGGCGCCTCCTCATCCTGGCTCTCATTGGAGCTGACGGACGGCGTGGGCACGAAGGTGGTCTCATGTAAGCCTTCCCTGTACTCCTCCATGTTCAGCACGATCCGAACCAAAGCGTTCATCTCGCGCGAACCCTCAGCTGGCATTATATTACTCAGCTCATCGAAGTTGCTTAACAAATTCAAATCACCTGAAAACATCATCATCACAATAGTTAACTCAGTGATTCCCAAACTTTTTGGTTTTGTGATCCATGCATAGGACTCTTAGTTGCTTCATTTATGAACTTGCACTGTTATAAAATTCGCTTCTTAAAATGCACTAATTATACTGTAACTGTGCTGATTTATCTTATTACTATTAATTTGCTTTTTAATTATTTTTTAAAAATATTTTGATAGCCTCTTATGACCCCCACTTTGGGAACCACTGAGTTATTCAAAAGGAGTTCTATTGGAGCAATGAACACATTTCACAGTTATCTTCTGTTATGTGGGCATTTGTAAAATTCACATATATCTTGAGTACTGGTTGTGATCTGGCATTAAATATTACAGCAAACATAATACCTTCACTATCGTAGACGGGTATCCTGATCCGACGAGAACGCAGCGACATGGCGGGCGGCGGGCGATGCGGCGGTGGGGAGAGCTCCGGACAAGACTGCAGCGCCGAACGCCGCAATGCAGCACGGACTACTCCACGGCACAAAGCTTGCAGAGAGCCCGGCCCCACGTCTGCAACAGATGCACTGACACTCTTGTTCCCACACATCAATGTTTTCTGCATCTTACCTGGCAATGACACCTCCTCCGACATTTCTATGGGCCACTGGGGCGAGACCAACTGCACAAAAGACACCTGCAGCAGGCTCTTTTCCACATAGTCACCACTGCCCAGTCGTTTTATCTGTAGCAGCTTGTCCCTGAAAGGCATCACCAAGATCCCACCCACCTATCACAATATTATAAAACTAGATATCTGGGTTGTGGGCCTGTTACAAGTTGCAACAGAGAGCTCTCATTCACTACACTTACCCGCAGCAACTGCTGGAAATAGTTGTTGTAATCCACAGGCACTTGAGCACCACAATAGATCCTGTCGTAAACTCTACGTGGATTCGTTATACAAAGGCCGTTACCTGTGAATGCGTTTATAGAACAATATATAAAGACAATTAAATTTGACAAATATGGTCACCAACAGATCGGCAAATGCAGAAATGGATGACATTTGCATTTAAATACATCAATATAATATAATAACAAAGTTTTACTAAACTAAAACACACAAACTTTAACAAATCATGTCTCATTAAAACTTCCTAAGCTATTTATTAAGAGAGAAGTCAATAAATACTAGAGATGTTCCGACTAGTCGGCGACTAGTCGGTAAAGCCGACTATCCGGCCACTATCGTAGTCGACGACTAATCGGCAAAAAGCGCCGACTATCCGACTTCTTACTTTGTGTCTATTTCTCAATAAAATGTATGTGTTACTTCCTTGTAAAGAAAATATATTGATGACATTTATCAAACAAAATTAGTATCGTAATTAAAAACAAATCAACATAATATTTAATGACATATATTGCAATTCTGCGTGATGATGTTTGAAACTATCGTCAAACTAGTGAGCTGTAAAACTCAAAAAACTTTTTTTGTTATTTATATTTGTCCACATGTCAGTACGAATCAGCTGTAAAAGAAGCGTCACGGGAATCCCCTAAACCGTAGTCTGCTTGGCCGATTAGTCGGCCGACTAGTCGGCTTATTTACAACCGACTAATCGGCTAGTCGGCCAAAGTCATAATCGGCACATCTCTAATAAATACATTATACCCATACATAATAACTCACCACAAAAAAATTTTGGCTCACAGAACTCTAATTCATCAATTGCTGTGGACTTCTCCATGAACTCCCTGACCCGTGCATTGGCATACTCAATGAGCCAGCTGTGGATCTCCACGCCATGGTTGACCCCATTGGGACCCACAGCCAGACCAACCATAGTGTTGAAATAACCCGTACCAGAGCCAACGTTGAGGAACGAAAGACCTTCCTCCAATTCCAGAGCTTCCAGTGCTTCACTAAAATATTCAAATTACATGTAACATGTCCATTGTCCACACAAACATTCATCTAAACAAACCTATAAATGCACGGCGCTGACATATGCAGGAGTGCCTTCTTCCAGGCCACGTCTCTATACGCCCGGTGTCTCGTTTCAGGCGTCATATAGTGACCACGATCGACGGCACGGAACACTTGCTCGACTATTGGCGTCCGGATATGCGTCCCATCAATCAAGTTATCAACGAAGTCATTGTTGTTTCTGGCCGAACTTACTGTGCCCCCCATGTTTATCACTTATGTTTACTTTCTACACGACTTGATATATTTATCGATCCTACTCAAAGCCTAAACACCAGCGATGACAAACAATGGCAAAAATTCTTACTATATATCACATTATTAGTGGAAATTATATTACGTACTATCTTAACAAATTTATAATAAACAACCTTATTCCCAATATTGTTAATAATTAAAACACTAAATCCCAAGAAAACAAATTCCCGTCGCAATGCCACAGACAAATATGTCCCACATCTCACTCGTAGAGGTGAGACAAATATATTAGTATACGTTTATATATGCTCATATTAATATTAGAATACTGACAAAGCTCATATCTTAATATTTTATATTAGTTAACCTATTCATGTCTTCTATTATACCATACATGAATATATTCGGTTATATCAGTTTATATTAGTTTCGGTTGCCGACTGACAGTCAATGCATTAAAAACATTGCTACATCAAATCCATTTATTTAAATGTGTTATGTAGATTTAATTTTTTTTATATATTCATATATCAAATGTTTGGAGCCGAAAATATAGTATTGGGTAACATTAATGAACTCTGCTGGCATAATACTTTTACTCCAAACTTAAGTCGTTTTGAATTTATAAAACGTAAAAGATATCCGCATCTTAAGATAAACCATGGACAACGAGAGTTAGTATTGTAGTATAAATTGAAAGTGCTGGAAGAATAATAAAAATACTTCCGCATAATTTG
This sequence comes from Tineola bisselliella, assembly GCA_028551675.1. Lineage (NCBI taxonomy): Eukaryota > Metazoa > Arthropoda > Insecta > Lepidoptera > Tineidae > Tineola > Tineola bisselliella. The sequence goes on from JAPWLS010002156.1 coordinate 21,754, forward strand.
AATGTTGAACAAAAGTCGACGGCGAACTATTTAGCGTTTACTTTAAATCTATAAAAGAGCCAAATTTCGCGCGCGAAGTAAATGCACATTTTTAACTGAATCAATCAATTAATCTATCTCTCGGAATTCGTACGCAATTTTTGGAACAGGTATTTACGTAGAATATTTCTAGTATGTGATGTCAATAATTATGACCTGTGGCGATCGCCAATGACACTTTTGGACAGCTCAACATTTTACGTTGTCGTAAACCTAAAGAAAATGAATATATATACGCTTTTTTAATTTTTGAAGTGATAAATAATAATAATTAAGGCGTTCCTACGAAATTCAAAATTTCAGGTGATAATTAATTTTAATAGGAACGATGATGACATTCACTTCAGGGTTTTTACATATTTGGAGTGACTATTGTTTTGTTAAAGAATTGAGCATGGCGGAGACCAGCACTGGTTCCGGGGCAAGCGCCAGTCAACCGTATCCCGATGCCCCCACACCCGGGGGCAGTGGCGAAGAAGAAAAGAAAGATGAACACATGATGGAATGTAATATATGTCTCGACACTGCACGTGACGCTGTCGTCAGTATGTGCGGACATCTCTTCTGGTAAAATATCAACACATTTGAAGATTAATGCTATTGAATAACTGTTGGGTTGATATGTTATATGTTTAGTTGGCCGTGCCTGCACCAATGGTTGGAAACCCGACCGAACCGCCAAGTATGTCCCGTGTGCAAGGCCGCTATCAGTAGAGACAAAGTGATACCTCTGTACGGGAGGGGCAACACAAAGCAAGAAGATCCACGGAACAAAGTGAGTGCAAATTCATGTGCAGTTGGTTAATTTGTTATTGTAATAATTAAGTCTAATAATGTATTGTAGGTGCCACCACGGCCGATCGGACAACGCACCGAACTGGAGAACATGGGGGGCTTCCCTGGGTTTGGCTCTGGTGAAGGATTCCATGTGTCCTTTGGCATTGGGTCCTTTCCCTTTGGCATTTTCGCTTCCTCCCTCAACCTGGGAGACCGGAGACCAAACGCAGCACCTCGCGGGACGGCACAATTTGAAGAGGAGCAGTTCCTCTCCAAGATATTCCTCTGGGTGGCCATACTGTTTGTTGTGTGGTTAATATTTGCTTGACTTATACCACATTGAGTGGAATATTATTAATGTTACTTTATGTATTGGTTATTTACACGCATATTATATACCTGATGGGGCAAAACTGGATGCATGCACTTGCAGCGGGTGTGATGACTGTCCCATGTGCAGAAAAATTGCAAGGGGCTATTTTAGAAGTATATTAGTTATGGGATTTATGATTGTTTTATATTTAAATTGTTAACACTCCTAGTTTATGTTCAATTGAGCACCATTATGCGAATGGTGGTTATTCAAACAATTGTATATATTTTTAGATTAAGTGTCGTGACATCACGTTTGAGAATGCTTTTAATGAAATTCTTGTGAAATGCTTTTGAACATCATTGTAGCATGTCTGTGGAGGAAGGAAATGCAAAGATAATAAAACAAGTTCTGTTTTGGAATATAGTTTCTGTGATTACCCGCTTTATACCACACCATAATAAGTATCTATGTTACTGTTCATTGCTATATGGTTGAACCTGGGTTAAGTGAGAATTCAAAGTTTGGGGATAGTCACTCTCACATATAGAGGTTAATAAAAGTCCAGGAACATACCACTTAAGTCGACTTGTGAGTTTTAAGATTTCCATTAATTATTGATATTATTATTCCATTAAACATTCTCGCTTACTTAAGAAACTATCACTCATAGAGGTCTAGATTTGAAATGGCTTAAAAGTGACTAGACCTAACTATTATTCTTGCTTATAAAATTTTCTCACAAACCCAGGTTCCACTATATTATTACCATTCACAAACATGTGTCATATCAATGGCTTGTGGAATGTTTCGTATTGAAAAGGCATCATTCATGTCCATGTCGGATGAATCTCATTGAAAAATGACACTTTATTGAGGTTTGTGTAGAATGCATGTAATGGTAAACTTAAAATTGTGTTTTCAGAGCTCTTTTTGTCTTCTCAAAAAGCCCTTTTGTTGTAGCAACTCGTTGCATTGTTTTCTGTTTAGTTGCGAAAGTGGCAAACGTTCAATCTCTTTCTCTTCGGACAACAGCACAAGCTCTGGTGGCGCACCACTGATGAATTTCACTTCCACACCTTCGTATTCTGGCACATCCTCCATTATAAACGACTTCACCTGCGGCAGGCGGTTCAGTGAACATCCCTTACAACTCTGAAACACAATATCGTTTAATTAATAATGAATAAATACGTGAATCAATGCATTAGTTACCTCAATCCTAGCAGAAGTTATTTCCTCCGAAGCCGACGCTATTGAAATCGCCACACACACCGCCGTCAGCACGAAACACCTCATCATGTCGCCTGATCACAGCTGGTAGAACTGGAAACTAAAATATTACAACCCTGCAAAGAACATAATACTACAGATTGGACAATAGTTGGGTTATGAGTAACTTAGGAGGGAGCGAGACAGATGAGTCATTGTCAAGTGTGAAAGAGAGCGCGTCGACCATTTGTTTAGTTTTGTAATTGTAATATTTGATTTAGTTATCACGCAAAAAGTTACTTGTTGCGCGCCTCCGTGTTCGCATTTGTTTATTCAAAGCAGTGATAATGTTTGGTGTACTAATGTTATACTATTTAAATACAAAACGAACGCCTTCTAGAAATCGTGGTAGTGTATGGTAATATAACAAATAATTCGAATTTGTGAGATCATGGAGGAAAAACATCGCAGAGCTATTCAGGCAAACTTTTCATCTCTCGTGGAACAAACTGATTTAGATGCGATGGTCTCTTATTTATATGAAAAAGGAGTATTTTCCGAAGCAATGATAGAACCATACAAGGTAAGCGTCGAGAGTTAACTCAGACATGTGTTCAGTGCATTTCGCCCACAATGATAGTTATAAGCGAATGCATATTTTAAGGATACCGCCACCGAAGTACGAACGAGAAAAAGGCAGTTATACAGAGATATAGAGCGGCGGGGGCCTAAAGCATTTGAGCTGCTTCTGGAGACCCTGACAGAGCTGGGATACTGGGATCTAGTCCGCTCATTACAACCAGATAGCGCGTTGCACAAGAGGAGGGTTGTTGAACAAGGTTAATTTATTATATACAATATTAAAATATAACATTGCCTTTATCTATTAAATCTGCACCATCTCTTCCTATCTTTAAACTTAAATCACTATACCTCTCTCCTTCTGAATAATATTTGTATATATGTGTATGTTCATTATATATTTTGTTTACTTATATTTATGTATTTTATTTATCTAAATTGCATTGCCCAATACTATTACTGCTTCTGCTATGACAATTGGTTATCTGGAAGAAATTACTTTTAGTGATAAATAAGATCGCCAGTTGCTCTAAATCTGTTTCCTATTGTTGTTGTATTGTTATTATTATGTTTTTAAAGCAATAAAGTATTTATTATTATTGTGAACATCTCTAATATGAATTTTAATTTCAGGTAATAACTGTAAAAGTCTGAAATATGAAAAGAAGAAGGTGCAGGAGCAACAACAGCAGCAACAGAAGCAACGGGAAGGTAAGTATTTGAAACATTAGAGATGTATTGTGCAACTAGTGGCATGAGGAAGTTCTATGTCTTGAATTAAAAATAACAACATACTTAATTTCTGCCAGCAGATGTGACACCGTTTGTGATTCCCAAGTTCAATGTCATAAAATCACAACAATTTGCGGGAGAACAGAAAGATGGCTTTGGCTTATACAAGACGAGATCGGCCAAACGTGGAGTGGTGTTGGTGTTCACGTTCATCACATTCAAGAACAACACCGACACATACCGGAGTGGTGCCCACATTGATACCATCAATCTTAAATATTTGTTCTCTGAGATTGGAATGAAAGTGCTCAGCTATGATGATCTGACAAGACAGGTTGGTGACAGTCGGCAACTCTGCTTAGCAGAACTGAATTCAAATGTAATTAGTGTGTTTATTGTTGGAGCAGGAATTCGAGAACACCATAAAGCAGCCCATCGCTCAGCTTGACACGGAAGTGGAATGCGTGTTTGTGATCGTCTCCTCCCATGGGTATGAGAACACCAGAATGAATGACACCGACATCAGGTGCAGTGATGGGAAGCTCATATCCTGCAGACAGATCATCGAATTCTTCAATAATAATAAGTTAGTAACATTGCCAAGGCCACATAAAGCTGATCACATATCACATATGCTTGACTGATGATGATGTATGTTTTTACAGTTGTCCACGTTTAAATGGGAAACCAAAAGTGTTCATATTTCAAACCTGCCGAGGCAACAGCAGGTCCACCTCTCTGAACAGCACGTACGAGCCCGTCAGAAGACAGCTGGAGAGTGATGGCAGTGTGATGCCCTTCAGAGTCTACTCTGATATGCTCATAGCCAATTCAACATTGCCAGGTATGCCGTGCATTCCATTTCGCATTTGAAATCATTACTTAATATATCAGATGTACCCTATATACTATGATAATTGTAGTAAGTTAATAAATAAATTTGTTTTCTGCTTGCTGTATGCTATAAGGTTGATTCTTCACAAATAAAGCAGTGTTATTCCTGTAACATAATGTCATAGTGATGGGGAATGTATTGCAATGATAATCAATATTTTTCTTAGAAAAAGACGTTTACATATTTTTAAATTTATGAAGTTAGATTAAACAACAGAATATACACAAGTTATTTTGCATTGAATATGTTTTTTAAAATAAGCTTACAATAATGATAAAAAGAACTAAATTTATGCCATAATAAAATTGGTTTACGTAATGGCACTTCTCCATTCACGTGACACTGACAAATGTCATCCGCACCATCCTACAATGCAAGGATAGTCACTCCAGGTATACAGCACTGACTGGGACACTTCATGTTGCAGGATACGTTTCTCTGCGCGACGTGAATGATGGCTCGTGGTACATCCAGTCGCTGTGTGAAGTGTTCGCAGCACGCGCGCACGACTGCCACGTCGAGGACTTGTTCAAGTTGGTGGACAAAAACATGGCCGAGAGGCTCGGATCACAGACCTCTTCCATCGACAACTGGGGCTTCAATAAAAGACTGTATTTACATCCTGGACTGGTTGAACGACAGAAAAACAACCCAGAATCAAATTAATGGAGTTGTTATAGAAAAGACTTACACTGTTGCCTTGTTTGTTGTTACAGCTAACACTTTTTGTATTATTTTCGTATTAAATAAATGTATTTTCAACTAAATTTGGCGATTCAATAAACCCAATTCAAAACCTCTTTATTGCACAAAATGTCATAAAGGTGTGTTCATTTCTATCAATGTGGACAATGTTATGCAATACTGTGCAACTTAATAATTCGAAAAATAACTTCTACAGATACCATGATGTTATTATTATTAGGACCCCTCCCTCAGATATTTAAAAAAAAGCTTATTGGAAGTCATATAGAAAAATATTTTTATTATGAGAGATATGTAACAATATGTTTGGATGCATTTCATTCTGCCACAGATATGACAATGCTAGTCAGTTTGCTGAGATTGAGCCTGAGGCAATGCTCCTTTGTGTGATGCTCTTGCTTTGTGCATTTGGCAGGTGTCTTGCTGGCCATGTCCGCCTTCACTAACCCGCTGATGTCATTCAGTTTCTGAAGCCAGCGCTGCATGGGGTTGATGAGTGAGCTCTGGTACAACCAGTTGAGCACAGATGTCTTGCACCACCAGCTCTCAAACAACATCCAGTCATTTATTACTACGTCCATAATCCAGTCATTCCGCCTCATCGTTTTGTCTTCATACTTCAACCATTTTGTACAACGCAGCACTTGGTCAGTTGTCACCTCATCCAGCATATCATCAGACTTGAGCATCTCTTCCAATGTCGTATTTACTAAACCCGACATGGGGACATCTCCCATGCTCCTAGGTTGCATTGAGATCTGGGCAGTGGAAGGAATGAGCCATGTCTGTGTCACCAACAAAGTGGAAGCCAGCAATGTCACCAGGGTGGCAGTGTACCCGGCAGCCAATGCGACGGTGGCTGCCGAAAGGGTGGTCAGCATCTCCCCGAGGTTGCCTGTTGGCATCTGTTCACTGATAACTCTGAGATCTGTGTAAGTGAAGAAGCCGCGCTCCCGTGCCTGACGTATCGCCACCTCTTTCTCTAACCATTGCAGCCTCTCCTCAAATGATTGCTTACTGACAAATATTTTCCAATCCTGCAAATGACAATTCACAAACATTCACTCACTAAGCTGCATTTATACCAAGTAATTGAGCATGCACTCGGCAGTAAATGACTCACAATTGCCTGGAGGAATTCTACTTCTAACTTTTTGAGATATTCTACTTGGATGCCGCTGCTGTCTGCCCATTCCGATATCAACACCTCATCAGCCTCTCCATTGTCTTCCAAGAATTTGTTACCCACCATCTGCGATATTTAATGCACACACATCGCAGAACCAAGTCATAATTGAATATTATTATTTAAAACACTTACAAGAGAAACAAGGAACAAATGAGCAGGTTCAGCTTCAGCAATGTAACTTCTGTTGTCTGCATGAAGCCTCTCCACATATAATAACGCAAGCACGAGAGCAGCAGGAGAGACACAAGCACCGCGGGCTAACTTTGCTGCTTGTTCTGGACGCAAGCGGCGCAGTGAGCGGCCGCGCTGACATTCCGACCACACCGAACATGATATTTCTGCAAATGTCACATCTGTTATACACATACTTCGTGCTACTTACTAATACTGCATCATGTGGCAGCTTACCAGTGACAGGTAAACTGAGACAGGCCAATGTCGGCAGCTGACCATAGTACAAAGTTTTGTTGATCCTCTTCAGGAACTCATTCTGCTCAGCCATACCCTGAATGTAATAAAAGTTACAGCACAGCTCTCATAATTATATTTCTGTTAGAACATTAAAGAAAAACGGGCAGACGGGCGCGATTGGGTCTATGATGTAAACAAGAACACAATGACAAGATTTATTAACATTACTTGGCATTAGCATTGCTTTGTTGTAACATTCGACATTTTAACAGTTTAAAGAACGTTACTATGCAACATTTACGAATCTTGCCACTCAAGCACGAAAAATGTGGCTGCGACACGACTTGACCCTCTTACCTTGATCTTGACTTTCATCTTGCGTATTCCACCCACAAAGAGGCTTTAAATTCTTTATTATATCAGTATATATATTTGCTCCACCGACATTAAAACGAACAAAATCTTACGAGATAATTTAACCTACTGCCAAAGGCGACACGAAAAGAAACTAAAAAAAAACTCCGAATGACATTTAAGCTTAAAGATTATGATAGTGTTTACGATGTTGATTGGTATAATTAGTATGTAAAGTTTAGCGCCATCTGTGTTTCTTGACTCAAATCATCTAAATCAATGAATTGGTGTATTTGATTAAAGTATTTCTCTTGCACGATTTTTTATTTATTAAATAGGTCGTAAATCATCCATAAAAACAAAACATGGTGATGTTTCTTCATCTTCGAAGAGAAAAAGAGATTAGGTCTCATCGCCCGAGCACGATTCCTTTGCCTCGAGCAAAACCATAAACATAACTTCGTTCGAGGGAGAGCCGCTTTTTTGTCTGATTTTATCTTACGATAATAAAGGATTTAGTTTTGTGTTAATTTTAAAGTTAATGTTAACATTTCTATTGAACCAACAAAATGTTAATTTCAAACAGTGAGATTTCGTTGTGAGTTGTCTGTTGCCACAGTTTAGAGACTGCAAAGTTCTGTCAGTGTAATATTATTGATTACCTTTATTTTTTGAAAGAAGTATTGACTACAATGTAGGCCCGTGTGATTATAGTAGTATCGTCGAAGAGATATCTATTATGAGGTGTTTGATGGGCTGTTAGGATAATGGTCGCTCAACATGAAAACTAAAAGTTTTCTTCTATTTTCGACGTCTGTTTTTGCTACAAGTATTTTTTTAATACTCTTTCATTCCCAACAACCTGAATCTATACAAAACATCGTCACCCAAACGCATCAGCATATAAAGGACTTCAAAGTAAGTAGTAATATCAGCTAACTTTACATATAAATTGTATGAACATTAACTGTGATATTGCAATGCTAGGAGAACCTCAAAGATGTGGAAGAGAGACACCTGGTGGAGGAGGAGCGATACCTGTCATCAGTGGGCTTGGGGGAACATTCTGTGGAGCCCTGGCAGAACACATCAGTGCCAGTGCTGGTGACGTACGCCCGTGGCGATGGACACGCGCAGGCCGTAGGGTTCGTACGCGCCGTCTCTGCCAGACTGCCGCACACAGTGCTGCTGTACAACTTAGGACTCACCTCACATTCCTTAGCTATTGTGAGTTATGGTGATGTTATGTGCATGTGAATGATGGCCTCTGTTGTCTGTGAATGGTGTTATCTGTTTCAGGTGTCCAATTACTGTAATTCATCCAAGTGTGTGATATTAGAATTTGACTTAAGCGAGTACCCATCACATGTCAGTGATGAGAGCATCAATGCATTCAGACCACTCATCATACAGGTAACCATTCCACCACCAAGACATACTATACTAGGCACTTGACAGCATACATTGGATCTTATTGCCACACCCTCTTATTTGCAGCATGCACTGAGTCGTGTGGGCGGAGTAATATTTGCAGAGCCCTGGCAGCGTTGGTCAGGCACTGCGGATGAGCTGAAGTCTGCCTGGAATGAGGTGTCTGAGAGTGGAGTGGCTGCGTACGCCCGCAGAACTGCTGTCACATCCCTCACTCATCCGCGCATGTTCAACTACTTCCATGTAGCACTTGATGAGTTTTTCTTCATACAAATGTTAGATGTATCTAGGTTGATAGTCTCCAGCAAACCGACTGTACAACAAATGATGAAAGCCTGGATTCAATGTGCACTCACACTAGACTGTATCATGCCTATAGGTAGGTAGAGGTACTTCTGCAACAGACCAAGTTTGTAAAGAAATATAACACTTGGAACTATATTACCATTACAGGAGCCCAGTCCGGGGGCTGTAAGTTTGACAAGAAACCACAATACAGATATAGCGGCTGTCATGAGCAGGATGCGTCCGCACTGAGCATAATACTGGGACTGAAGTTTGGATTCAATGAGAAAAAATACATTCAGCAGGCACCATTGACCATGTGGACCAAGAGGAGTGCTGCCGAAGCCCAAGCCGATTACAATGCCTTGAAGCGGAATACGACCGACATCGATACCACGCCAGAAAACACACCACCTACGTAAATATAGCAGGAGCTTATTGGACATGTTCCTGTATGTCATATCACAGCAGAATGTGAGCAGTGGTTGTGCTGTTGTCTTTGGCCACCAGGTTTTATTGTTTTGTGCATATGTTTGTTGACAAGTGTGAGTGCTGCTGCTGCTTCTGCTCCTCATCAGGTTGTGTTGCAAGTTGTCACTCTTCTACTACAATTCAGGATGCCATTGCAGCAGTTACTTTATATATAACTAGCTGATGCCCGCGGCTTCGCTCCCGTTAAGAAGTATTATTATTAATTAGGTATAGTTTTTGCGGCTTTATTTTTGTTTAGCGTGTGTAAAAACGTCTTCATCACAGTAACTCCAATCTTTAATTTCAGTTCAATCAGTCGAAAATCTAATAAGATTTATACAAACTTTCATCCCCTATTTTATCCCCTTGGGGGCAGAATTGATCAAAATCCTTTCTTAGCGGATGCCTACGTCATAATATCTACCTGCATGCCAAATTTCAGCCCGATCCGTCCAGTGGTTTGGGCTGTGCGTTGATAGATCACTAAGTCAGTCAGTCAGTCAGTCACTTTTGAGTTTTATATATATAGATGCCCAGTAATACTTTTTTTTCTTCATAAAAGTATAATGTGATATTTTATTAAATTAGTTTTGTAAGTAACAATTTATTAATATTATTAGGTTGGCAGCATTGTGCTTGTACTTAATCTGGCAACACTGTCCCAAGTATGTCTTGTGATATATGTATTATTTTGCAATTGTTTGTGATTAGCGGACAACGTATTTACAAATCTAGTCATATGTACCAAATACTGCATTGTGTTTATGCTTCTCGTACTTTATGTATATAGGGAAGTCCTGTCTCTTCCAGTGATCCACCTCCAAATGTCTCCATGTCTCCGCATTTGGGAGGGAAAGGTGGGAGTCCCCAGAGCAATAAATCCTTTGTCAATTTTGTTAGGTTAGTGCACGTTCTACGCTCGTATCATATTAACGCTCACAGGGACAACTATATGTATTAATAAATAATTATATACAGTCAATGTAATTTTATTTAAAATCAGTATTTCATAATTGCATAACAAAATTAGTTCAAAACATCATTTACAATTGGTTGTATCACTGTACACTTATTCACTACAAAGCTGCTGATGCTGTTCACACGGAATGAGCCTGCTGGAGAGGGTTGCTGCTGGAACCAACTCAGTGACATCCGTGTGATGAGCATAACTTTATCACAGACATTAACTACATCATAGTGTAGTATATTTACTAGTGTTCTTCTGCATCATTTAGTAGGTTCCTTCTTCTCCTTGTTCTCCTCTTTCATGAACAGCAATGGTGTCATGCCCAGCAGACAGCCAAAAGTTATCCCCAACACACGCCCCTGTAACAGACACATCATGCACCTCTCATGTAACCCTAGCATTTAAAAACACTGACAGAAAGCTTGCATTGCTGATATTCGACTCACCATATTAGCAAATCGTCTTGTAACATTCATTTCCAGTTGCATGGGTGCTAAGTTAGGAGATCTGAGGCCCAATCCGGCTGCTGCTCTTTCCACGTAGTATGACGACCCAATGCCAATGACATCACTGAGAGTGTTCCCCAATGCGGCGGCTGCCATTGTCGATAAAGTTATGTACGCACCCATTGTTATCTCTATGGAGTCACCCTGGAAAGAGCGGGCCAACTACATAGTATGTGCCCCATGCATGTGTAGGGGATGCGTCCTTGTAATACTCACAGCAATAATCATAATAGCATTGTCCAGGAAACCAAACCCAACAAATGGCACTGCATTATATATACATACTGGAATAATAATAAACAAATATGCTTTGAGATGTGATGTGCAAATGCATATAGTAAAGCAGCAATAATACTCACTATGGAAGAGTTCACTCGTATTGGGCTTTGGTACAGTTTCAGCTGAAAGCAATGTCTATTACACATATTGAAATTACAATGCTGGACTTAACATGTGCCTTACCATATTTCTTCTTGAGCCAATCCTCAGGCACAGGACAGTAAGTGCCAGTGGGGTCGACGTCTCCCAATGTGGGCACCTTGCTCGGCCTGCCCAGTTTGCTTCTCCACCGGTGCCCCGCCAACGTATCTACACAAATGTTATTCATTCTTTTATCTTATAGAAGCCTGCCAATGAGACAACCACTGGTTGCATCACGCTCGAAAGAACAGCATACTACGCCCAGACGCTGCTCACTTGTTACCTTCATATTCCTCTTTCATTTTCTTTGATTCAAATTCTTGTAATGCACTAAATAGAATTTTCCTCTCTCCATCGGTCAAATGTAATACGAGCTCCGCCGCGTGCAGCTTCGTTAATGGGCCGGGCTTCGCTGAAGTCTCCGTGAAGTCTTTAGATGTCGGGCCTAAGCCTAAAGCACGTACACTACTTTTTCGTGGATTATAAAATTTACAAACATTGTGACTCATAACAACTTTGGTAGATTGTCTTTGGCAACACACATTAATATTATTTAACGTAGGCCAACAAAATATTCGTAACGATCGAACCGACTTCATATTATTCACAATAAATATATTATATTTTAAAAAACGTCTAAAATCAAAAATATCTAAAGGGCTCCCTCCGTTCGGTCATAGATTATACAATAAGGTCTGTTATATAGAAAAGTATATTCTCTGCTATTTACTGTAGGTACACACTATTATATATTTTTCTCTGTCCAGCACCATCGGAAAACAAGGAAAGAAATATAACTTGGTTAAACGAAAAATGCCGAATTGGACGAAGCTACAGAGAAGGGCACCATGATTCTGTTAACCAATATTTTTAAATAGAAAGCGGCATTATTTACTTTACTTTATTACGATTATTTTTAATATTTACTGATTTTTGTTTTATTTATTGAATCCAGAAAATTATAGGTGATCCCTAGTATACAATTACTACGTTAGTGTAGATTTCAACCTGTTCAAAAATTTTTGTCAAAGAAATAGGCATAAAACAAAGGAACTTGTACTTATTCATAATATACAGGTATTAGTTCCGTTCGAGAAATGCAGAGAAGGCAAGCAGGATTATAAAAAAATATTTATCTACATCAATACATCTCGTTTATTCTTTGTTGTCAGTTGTCACTATCAATGAACGTAGTGAGTAAATTAATTCATTCAATCATTTTATTTTTTATTCATTCATTCATTCTGCTTGTGATTCCGATTACCGAACGATTTCGGTTTCAATTCCATTAGGAATTCCACTTTCCGTCATCGCGTTTATTTACCAACTACAAAATCATAATATAACTAAAAAGTATAACTAAACTTGTAAGTAAATTAAATTACTAATACCGATGTAGATGTCCTGAAACTGGTAATAGAATGTATCATTGAAGCTGAGGTGCAGTCGCGGGCGGTTATTTTTATGCAGTTGCATTGCAGGTGATGTGAAGAGACCGTGTCAAAGGAAGGTTTATTTATGTTACTTGACTATAATATACGCGATCATGCACGATGCTGGAAGGACTAGTGGTTTGGGTTTTAAACAATTATCTTGGGAAATATGTAGAGAATCTAAATACAGATCAGCTGAGTGTGGCGCTATTGTCAGGTACACTTTGAATTATTTAAAAAAACAACTAATATATGTAAAGAACAATAATATGTAAAACTGTGTTATTAAATTTTATCATGTAAGAAATCCTTTTAATTGTTATTTAAGGAAAAGTGGAGCTGGAGAACTTGCCGTTGAGGAAAGATGCTCTCCGACACCTGGGTTTACCTGTGGAGGTGAGGGCCGGCTTCATAGGGAAGGTGCAACTGCAGGTGCCTGTGAGACAGATCAGATCTGCTCCATGGATCATATCTATAGAGAGAGTGTATGTAGTTGTTGCACCTGTCAACTTGGATGAGGTATGTGCGCCTTTGGGCTTTAATGTGTGGGCGAAATGGCAAACATACATGGAAGGTGTTTTGTGTGGACACAGTGGGACAGCGGAGTGGAGGCGGCAATAGCCCATGAGCGCAAGGTGTCACTGTTGGATGCAGTGGAGGCCCAATGGAGGGCAGAGCGTGAAGCGCAGGACCCCAACTACTATGCCACCAGCTACTCCTCGTGGCTCAGCTATGGCACAGGGCTCTTGGCTAATATTGTGGAGAACTTGCAGGTATTACATGAGTGACCGAGCGGTGTTGTTTGCTGTTTGGTAAATGCTTGATTGTTTTTTTTTTCATTTCTAGTTAAAAATAAATGATGTGCATTTCCGTTATGAAGACACGGCCACTGTGTCCCCCAGTATGGCATTTGCGTGTGGTCTCACTATAAGCAGTCTGTCAGCAGAGTCATGTGATAAAGCATGGAATCGTGGTTTCACATTATTATCAGACAGTGACCCCTGCTCATACAAGTTAGTGGAATTAGAAAAATTGTCAGCATATTGGGAACCAGGACCACAACTCTTAGCCAATTGTGATCTGGCTGAATTGCAGGTAATGATCATGTGAAATAGTGAGTAGTATTATAGAATTGGCATTGATGATGCATGGTGTGTTGTGTCAGAGCCGCATGTCACCGCAGCAAGTGTCAGGCCAGTGCGTGTTGCCGGCGTGCGGAGGACGTGCAGCCATCCGGCGCGAGCGAACTACGCAGCCACTGAGGTCGCGCTCTCGGCCGCGACTGCATTGCCGCCTCACTCTGGCCGCACTGTCGCTGCACCTCTCAGATGTGAGTATAGCACACTCGACTTGAAAGGGTCTCATATTTAATAGGTAAAGTATTGAAACATACTATATTCAGCGCCAGTACAAGTCGGCGGTGCGTTGTGCACGAGGCCTCGCGTTATTGGCCCAGCGCAGAGAATGGCGTGCGCTGAGGCCGTCAACGGCTGTGGGCGAGAAGCCGCGCGCTTGGTGGGTGTATGCCGTAAAGTGCCATCTGCCACATCACACGTGGATGGAGCCGGCACCGACGTGGCATTCGTGTCTGCTGCGTGCGAGGGAGGCCATCGCGTACGTGGACGTATGTGGTTTCATGCTGGCCAACCCTGCCGCCACTCTGCCACCATATCGTAAGTCGCTTAAAGACGACATAGAGTGGAACTGGCCGCTGCATCTGCTCAAGGCACTCAGAGAGGTATAGAACTGCTCACTTCCCTGCTCATAGCATCTGGTGGTGTTTGAGTGTATGCTGTGATACATGCAGGTCGCGTTGTCACGCCTTCCACGCCCTGGGCCGGCGCGCGATCGCGACAGTGCCAGTCGCAGTATGCTGGTGCGATGGTTCCCGCAATGGTGGGGATGGTACAGTCCGCCCGACACTACCCCGGTCGCCGTCGACTCACCTTCCGCCGCCGAGGTGGAAGACCTGGAAGAGGAGATATTAGACGTGATAGCGGATTCATTGGAAAATAATACACTGTTGAAGAGAGATACTGTGTTTGGGGAGTTTGAGTTTCTGCTTAATGATGCCTGCCTCATATTACACGAGGACAATGAAGAGGAGATCATGTATGGGCTTCAGTCATATTTGCCATTGTCATATGTTGTGGAGAGAACTCTTAATATGAGCACTCTTAACATGTTGCAGTCCACGTCTGGAGGCGCAATTGTGTGCGGTCCGTGTGCATATGATGTCACGTCCACGGGCGTCGAGTCTGTCATTGTCACTGAGCGTCGGTGACTTGTCACTTAGGGACAGACTCACTGTTGATACATTGTTTCCAGTGCTCGTTGCGTCGCAGGTACTTGCTTTATGTTCCATACTCTTTGCATGCTCACCTTTGTACATTTCACTCCTTCGCCGCCAACAGGGTATGATACGTGAAGGCCTCAGCGCGTCGTTCACGCCACTGACCACCTCAAGCGTCCATCGCACGGAGCCGCTGTTCCTGATCTCGTATGAAACTAAACCCAGTGTTAACTGTGATTACAAGTATGTATGAGTGTGTGACGCGTGCATGTCCTTGTTCTGGTCCTAATGTTTCATGGGGTTTGCTTTGGAGCAGGTTGTATGTGAAGTCTCAGTCCTTGGAAGTGGTGTATAACACAGGAGTGGCGCAATGGGCGTCGGACTTCCTCTCCTCTGCGCCGGCGACACTCGCGGACACGATCAGCGTACCACACACCACCAAGATGAAAATAATGAATCATTGGGAACAGATATTACAAGGGGAACCGGTGCGTGTTGTTTTGGTCACATGTTGCTGCCATGGGAGAAGTTTTTTGGATTCTATTCCGAAGCATATTTGGTTTCAGAATGAGCGCGGAAATCGTCAAATAGAGTTGGACATATCCGCGCCGCAGATACTTCTGGTGGAGGATTTCAAGGACCGCGACGGGGCCGTGCTGCTGGTTGACTTTGGCAAGATGCGGGTCACCAACGGGCCCGTGACCTCCGTCGCACACGATGGGTCTTACGCCGATCCCTTCGTAGACGACGAGGACGAGTTATTCATGACTCCGTGCTCCACTCCGCCGGCTTCTCCGCTGTCTCCGCTCTCCCCGCTGGTCCCACTCTCTCCTCCGTCGCCACTCGCCGGGCACTCTGCACTAGACCAGCTGCAACTCCGCAAGAGGTTGTACGACACGTAAGTACCTTTGTGTTGCTTTTCATTCCATACTTTAGCAAGAGTGCTTTATGTTAAGTGTGTGATGATCAGTTATGTGATTGAGCTGAGTGACCTGCAAGTGCTGGTGGGCCGCGCTCGGGACAACTGGAAGTTTGCGCACACGAAGAGCACCTCGTCCCTGCACATACTTGATAGATTCAACATATCACTGCAGGTGAGATACACACTATTTATATTAACGTAACAAATTACATAATTGTTCATTAAAAAGCGTATTATGTATGTGTGTCTGTGTGTTTGTGTGATCAGGCAGAACGTCGGGTGATACAGACGTCGGATCCTCAGTTCCCTGCGGCGACCGTATGTGGTGCTCTTCCCGCCCTCGTGGTACATCTCAGTGAACAGAAGTTGGCGGCAGTGAGGGCGCTCACTAATACTCTCTCGATACGACTTGCTGACAGGTATGATTGAGTGGCATCATGGCTCCCTGTCATAGATGTCATGGGCCTTGATGGGGGTTTGATTGCAGCCCAGCCGAGGAGAGGACGGCCTCTGTGCGCCGCGCGGGCAGTGAGTCGCCTCCGACTGAATGCACATCCAATTCTGATGCATCACTGTTCATGTTGCAGTTTGCTGTGGAGCAAATGTCATTGGAGGTATGTGAGAGGGCATGGAGGGCATTCGTCACTCGATTGGGCATTTGCGATGAAACGTGCGATATGTCATAGGTGCAGTCTCGCGGCCGTAGCATAGCGGAGGTGCAAGTGTGCGGCGTGCGAATAGGCATAAGCAGGCGGCCGTGCGAGAGGTCCTTGTCGCTTTCGGTGCACTCGCTGCTGTTGGTGGACGCGCTGCAGACGTACGGTCCAGATTATGAGTTGCTGGTGGCCAGTCACAAGCACATTGGGTTAGTACGATGTCTTCGGTTCAGTTTGCCACTCTATTCACGTGTTTAAACTGAGTGTCACGCACGTTTCAGCATGGACGTGACTTCGGGCTCCATCCTTGGTTCGGAGCCGAGCTCTCCGCGCAGCACCCGCGCCGCCTCGTCCCCATGCAGTATGTATTCGCATGTCAGAGCGCCATATACAGTTACAGGTGCAGGACAGTTGGGTATTGTTCTGTCAGTAGGTAACGTGTACAACACGAGCGGTTGGGGTTCGGCTGGCGTCGTGGACTCGGAGGCTCTGATCGCAGTGGAGGTGTGCTTCGTGAGGGGCGACGGAGATGGCAGGGAGGAGCTCAGGATCGCCAACATACTGTTCAACAATCTGGACATAATTGGTGAGATGAAATAAATAAAGTAGCCAACAGTAGTGTGTGAGGCGGCACTTCAAAGAGCAAGCAAAGGTTTTATGTTCGTTGACCACATCGCCTGATATTGCTCCTTCTCATTCGTTCACTTTACGTTAGAACTCGGAGGATGGCCATAGTATTAACGGTTATTATCAGGATTTTCAGAAAGTATATTAAATATGAAAGGAAAATGTAACCATTGAAGATGGACTTTATCAACAATACCCAATTACCCAATTGTAAAAATATGTTTTCAGCCAATCAGGAAACAATAGTGGAATTGATAGGATTCACCCAACGGGTGACAGGTACGACTAATAATAAAGCGCCTGCGCAGAATACAAAGAGCACACTACGAGGCATCTCACCAGGTATGTATGTGCGTCATTGAGTCGCGGCAGAGTGGCGCACTGTGAGGGTGACTTGTTGTTTCAGAAAGGACAGGCTGCGATGTGAAAACTGAAATTACGTTCGACTTTCATCGTCTCGGTGTATTGTTGTTGCGAGCGGCGACGCAAGATGGCGCTGTCGTCGCGAAAAAAATCGCCACGGCCACGCTCAGCAATGCTAAGATACAAGCGACACTCGGTCAGTGGCAGTGACAGTGGCAGTGGTTGTGGTTGCGATGTGGCAGGCACGTGATGGTGAACCCGTGTGCATGCAGATGGCGAGCTGGTGTCGGCGGCTGGGTCCTTGGGCGCGGTGCAAGTGGTGTCGCAACGGAGAGGCTCACTGCACCGGCGTCTGTTGGCGGTGTCGTCGGACCGCGCGCTGGACTTCACTCTGCAGCGGTCCGAGGGTGCGCTGGCGGTGCGTCTGCAGGTGGCCTCGGTCACTTACACGCACTGTCCGGCGACCGTGGCCGAACTGCGCTCGTGCGGCGCCGAGTTCGCGCAGTACCTCAGCAACCTGGCGCGCTCTATACGGGCCGCCGCCGCGGACATGGCCATCGGGCTCATGCAGGGCAGGTGTGCACCATTTCATTTGACAATGTGTTTTATATATTGCGTAATAAATGTTGAGTAACTTGAATTCATCAGCCAGAGCAGTTCTCGTAATGATGGCATATCGCCGCGTCGTCGCACAGTGAGCGAGGGCAACAGTGTGGACCACACTTCGTCATCAGACCGCCTCGAGCCCGAGAAGATAATCCTCAGGTATGTTCTGACAGAGAGAGAGCTCCAACTCAACATTAATTGTGAAATCAAGAATAACAAGCTGATGGCACAGTTTGGGCCCAAGTGTGTAGTCGCCGTTGTATTGTGATTGCAGTGTGTCGGTGGAGTTGGAGACCCCCGTGGTGGTGCTGCCGTGCGCCCTGGATAGCGCGCGGGTGTTTGTGGCGCAGCTCGGCCGCATGACGCTCGTCAACAAAGGTGCGCGCTACAGCATGAAACTACGGGATATATCTTTGTATACGGTGAGTCCGTCCCTTTTCGTTTCTCGGTCGTCCCTCGGTCGTGCGTGTCTGACCGGTTATTTTCAGACGGACGTGATCTCTCCGGGCGGCTCGGCAGGCGACGTGTCCTCAGGCAAGCCGGTGCTGCACGACACAGCCTTACATCTGACGCTGCATCATGGCGATTCGCACGACGGACACACGCTGGTATCTCATTGCACACTTGCTCATGTAGTCGCAATGATGGCATGTCACTCGGCACCTTGTCAATTTTGTTTTGTAGTGCGAGGTGACAGGCGGAATAGTGGGCGGGCTTCGAGTCTCTTCCACGCGCGAGCAGTATGAGCAGCTGTTGCGGACGGTGCAGTACATGGGGGCCACGGACGGCGAAGGAGAACGAGGGCCCCGCGGACACGAGGAGCCGCGCGAAGTGGACGCCGCGGTCACTCTGCGACTGGATCCACACGTCCGAGCGCAGGCGGTGGTGCCGCCCCCCGAGCGCTCCGTCAGCGATACGAACACCTATTTCAAAGGTTATTAGTAGGAACCCACAAGCGAGGGATGATGCAGATGCTAACCAGAGGCGTTTATTGCAGTGAACTTCAGCCTGCCGACATTCACTGTCGAACTGAGGGGCGACCTCGGCTGTGGCGAGCGCAGTTTGGTGGATCTTTCGTTTAGCGATTTCAATGTTAATTATGAGAAACTACAGCCTTACGAGACCAGCGTACAGGTGAGGAGCTCGCATTTGTCACTCGCCACTTGCTCGGCTATAAACTCATGAGGAGAATGTATGATAGGTGTCACTCCATTCCGTCACGATGGAGGATCTGACGAAGGACGTGGAGGCCAAGCATCGCATGCTGATGGTGTCGCACTCGCCGCGAATGCCCAAGGCCGTGTTCGTGTCCAAGTCATGCCCCGACTTCATATCGGAATACCCGAAGGAGAGCATCGGCCGCCAGTGGAGGCATTCGCTGGACGAGCTCTACTCTGGCTGCCGGGAAGAGGACGAGAGCCCGCCGTCGCCGCGACTCGGCGCTGACGACACCGCGGACCTCACAGACAGCGAGGACAACCTCGTGTGGATATCGGTGCACATGAGAGACCCCAAGCATCCCTTGTTCGAACAGAAGTATAAGAAAGTGAGGGATGGTATATTATTATGTTCTGCACTCCTCA
This sequence comes from Tineola bisselliella, assembly GCA_028551675.1. Taxonomy (NCBI): domain Eukaryota; kingdom Metazoa; phylum Arthropoda; class Insecta; order Lepidoptera; family Tineidae; genus Tineola; species Tineola bisselliella. Next base: position 41,526 of record JAPWLS010002156.1, read on the forward strand.
TCACACTCACCACAGCCGCCACTTTCATTACTCAAATGTACCAAATTATAAGAAAATTAATTAAAACAACATATATGGCGAGATGAGATGTACATTAATTATTTTGGCTTATTATTTATTTTTATAATAAATTAAATGTATCCTGTTATATATAGTATGTATGTGACTGACATAAAAAACACATTAAAGGTATCAAAATTTACAAAAGTGGACTTCAATTGCCTGAACTTGGTGATAAGCATAGACAGCTGGGTGGTGGTGCTGGACTTCTTCGGCATCTCCGATGACAACGCTGACGAAGAAGCTGTCCCGACGCATGCGCATAGGCCGACGCCGGACGTGTCACCGGACGACACTGGTTGTTATGCTCGCTCTGGCTCCCGTGCGCGTTGCTTGTGACACTCGTTCATGGTTATAATTCGTGCGCACAGGTGTCGGGAATGCGAGTCCAGAGTCCAGCATAGTGGAGGTGTGCGGCCGTGTCAGGGCATTGAGTGCGGTGTTGGTGTGGAGGGGGCGCGAGCTACTGCGGGCGCGCGTTCACAGATTGCAATTGAAAGGGGCAGCGGGAGGGGCGGGGCTCAGAGGGACCGTGGGTGCCCTGGTGCTCGAAGACCTCGCCCGAGGGCGCTGGAGAGACACGCTCGGCACTTGCGCGGCAGACCCGCTGTCCTTCCACTATCAAAGGTGATTGCCCCATCGAGAGATACGTTTCGCTACAGCAGGCACTCATCCGTCAGTGACGCAGGTTCGGGCCGGCGGAGGCAGCGGCGGCGGGGTTTGCGTCTACGTTGAGCGTCGAGTGCGGCGGATTGAGATACGTTTACACCAAACGCATGGTCAGCGAACTGTTAGCCTTCCTGAGAGACTTCTCGCTGCTGCAACGAGTGTTAGCGAGGAGAAAGGTGAGCAGTCTACCCATTCAACGTGGAGCGCAGATGTCTCACGCCAGTGTGGTCGCAGGCAGCCGTGGCTTCGGGCCGTGCGCGTCGCTCGCGTGTCCGCGTGGCCCTGTCGCCGGTGGTGATTCGCGTGCCCGTGTCGCAGCATTCGCCACTCGCGCTGGAGATCACTCTACATCGGTTGGCCGTCGACAACAAGTACATGCGTGCCGGGGACGACGGCGCCTTCAGCACCAGGAGGGACGTGGACGCAGGTCAGTCTGCAATTCACATCGGAAGCGTGCTTTTTAGGATACATCGGTCTGATGTTTCTGTTTTCAGTTGATCGTGAATTACTTAATGTGAGAACGATACTGCTGGAACGAGCCTCGTTATACTGCGTGCGTCGTGGGGCCGCCGGCACTGCGCGCGTGGGGCCCTCTCTCCTCACCGAGCATTGCACCATCACGCTGCAGGTGGAGCACAATGTTCAGGACACTAAGAATGGTTGCTCTTAATGTTTACATAATCTGATAACACTGAAATGAAAGCCTTTGCTAACTGAATGATGACGCATTGCAGTGCCTGATTTGACAATATATGGCAGTCTGGAGTCGCTGGAGTTCAGAGTTGATCCATCGCAGTACAGTTTGATCCGCGGAGTGCTCTCTCACAATTTGGGGGAGGACTTGTCGTACATTGATACGCCCAAAGCACAGGTTATGTCGCCAACCAGCATTGCAACGTGTACAACTATCAATGTGTGTCATAATAATATGTCTGCAACAGAAGCCCACTGCATCGCATCACTTGTGGACACTCACATCACTCAAACTGGATTTGCAAAACGTCACTGTCAAACTGGAGGCACAACATGGCGTCAGTTCGCTCGCTTGCATCAACTTCATCAAGTCGAGCCTCTCTGTTGAGAATTACTCCGATCTCAGTCAGGACATTGATCTCGTATCTCAGGTGAGTGAGTATATGAAAGCCAGCACGGCGGACGAACATGATATTACACCGGTCATATTGCGATGTGCGCAGGAAATCTTAGTAAGCGACAGCCGGTACCACCGCGAGCCCGCCAACCGCCGCGGCAATGTGTTCGGTCACATCGTGCGCCCTCTGCCGGGCACCGCGCAAGGGCTGGTGCAAGCGGAAGTGCACGCGCGCCGTAGACCAGGCGGCACCGCATACACCGTGCTGCTGAACGCTGTACGCCTCATGGCCGTTATGGACTGGTGGGACAGCGCCATACGATTCTTGGGTCGGCCGCCCTCTGCCGCCGTCAGGTGTGCTTCGCTCGTCAGCTCTGCGCGACTCTCTCGGTCGACATGGCATATAACCGCCGACACGTTTTACGATTGCAGTTGTTTGGATATGTTCCACTCGAGCGAGTCAGTGGACGGCAAACAGAGTTACGAAAACATGTCGCCAAAAGAAACCTCATTGGAGATCAAACTGAACATCACCGAGTCGCAAGTCGTGTTTGTAGAGGATGCCTCGGTGTGGGACACGAACGCGGTCATATTGAAAGTGAGTGAGCGTGACAGGTGGCTGACAGGTGTTGACAGGTGCGAGCCATGAACTCCTGCTACAAATATGGTTGTAATAACCGCAGAGTACGACGGTGATGTCATACCGCAGCGAGTGCCGCAAGCCCCTCTCCTGTTCCCTGAACAACGTGGAGGTGTACTCGTGCGTGCTCGGACTGGAGAACGAGACCTCGCTGCCCATCGTGGAGCCGGCCTCGCTGCAAGCTGACCTCGACCAGGACCGTGTGTTGCATGTATGTGCGTGGCACGCTGGTGTGTGTCGCTTGTGATATTGCATCGTGTTGTTGTTGCAGCTCCAGACGAGTACGTTGAACTTGCGCCTCTCCTATCATGACATGCGCATGTTCGCCGCCATGTTGAAGTCTATCCCGGCGCAGGCGAAGTTGGCTGCCGGAAAGGCTCCCGCCAACAGTGTGCACATGACTCCGCGGCCCATCGCGGACGTCACTCCGGCTGAAGACTCGCAGATAGTGTGGCCGCTCGAAGCGATTGAGGTAAGCGCACGCTCACAAGGGGCACTCAGTCGAACGTCTCCTCAACATTTGAGTTCGTTGCGAAAGCGCGGGCGTTTAGAGCACATAATGCGAAGCATTGCACTGATTAGAAGAGCATTTGTAACTGTTTCATTTTCAATATCAGTGTTAGTGTTATAAAAAGTAGTAGAAATTTCTCTGGCTAAAAACATAGTAAATATAGCTAACATTCATGTTACTGAATACTCCTTTTTGACTCTAAACGTTCGAATGAATCACCCGGACTGATGGCGGAAGGAGTTTTGTTCTCACAGGTCCGCGCCGAGGCGGTCACGTTGTGCGTCATCGACGACTGCCTGGACTCTGATGTGCCGTTGCTGGAGTTATGTCTGCAAGATCTGCGGCTGGAGCAGGTAACAATCGGTTGCTCTGTATGTGTGTGTGTGTGTTATTACTACATATATGTGTGTGTGTGTGTGTGTGTGTTGACAGAATATACGCAAGACGCAATCCACGTCCGCCGGGGCTCTCTGCGCCTGCTTCAGTGCGGACTATTATAACAGATCGCTGTCAGGCTGGGAACCTGTGATAGAGCCATGGAGGTAAGCAACCGCATGTGACCCGCTGACTCATGCAGTATGGGGCGGAAGCGTCATGATGGGCCTGTTGTGGCAGAGTGAACGCACGTTGGGAGAGCCGAGTGGAGCCGCGGCGGCTGCAAGTGGAGCTCTGCAGCGAAGACCTGCTCAGCGTCAACATCACGCGCACTCTGCTGGCACTGGTGGCGCTCGTGCGGGAGAACTGGACGAAAGATCTTTACACGCAGGTACCGCACTCGTCGCATTCGTTCATGGTCGGCCGCACTCGCCGCATGCATCCGTGTGATTTCCTCAGGCCGGCAGCGCGTCCGAGCACTCGCCGAGCAAGTCCAGTCCTTCGGGCCATCGACGACGGTCGCCATTCGTGCCGTACGCGCTTTGCAATGAGACAGGTCACAAACTCTGGTTCACCACACTGGTCACCATGTCCGACACGTGAGTACACACTGAGACGAAGTGGTCGCGTCGCACGTGGCCAACATGCTGAGTGGTTGCAGGCTGACAGAGCAGAGCTCGGAGTTGGCCGTGGACGAGAGCTGGACCGCGGCGAGACCGGGGGAGACTGTGCCCTTCTGCTGTGCCGGGAGGGTCGGCAGGGATCTACGCCGTAAGAGACATCAACTGGCAGTGAGAGTGGCCGGCTGGAGACCGTTGGGTTCAGTGTCTATGGATCGCGTGGCCGATTACTGCCGAGTGCTGGAACATGAGGTGCGCTGTATGGACTCATGCGAGTGTTGCAGTGAGGCGTGTGTCAGAGAGACATTGTTTATATTTGATGGTGTTGTAGAAAAGTGGCGTCCGCGTCCCTATATTGATACAAATATCATTGGAAGGGTCAGCTCGCAAGTTGGTGACGCTGAGAGGAGGGCTGTTGTTGAGGAACCAGCTGCCTCATCCCGTCGAAGTGAGGGTCGATCATGCGCCTGCTGCAGGTAAATCGCTCGATCTCTTTTCTCCTCAGAGCATATTCTAAACGTGTATGGTTCATGTCTGGCAGGGGAGTGGGGTGTGTCGTATTGCCGCACGTGCCAGGTTAGTCCGGGCGGCCGCTGGTCTGCGCCGCTGAGCCCGACACGCAGCGCCATATGGGCACGTCCCTCGGCCGCAGCCCGCCCCGCAGGTCCGCTGGCACTCTGCGCCGGTCTGCATCACGCCGCGGCCGGACACGGAGATAACGTGTATAGGTGTGCGATAATATTATGTCTAAGAAAAAAAGGAACAAAAATAATTTAATTTTTTTAACAAAACGAACGATATCGCCACTAGGTTCTGTTACACGGGCGCGGTCCGCCAATTCCCCGGCAGTAACGGCTCCGGACTCACTATTACGCTATTGCCAGCGCTCAGGATAGAGAACCTCTTGCCCTCGGAGTTGACCATCAAGGCGGCCGGAGTGCCAGTCAAGTGTGTGCCTCCAGGAGACGTTCTGGCGCTGCACGAGGTTCGTATAACACTCACTCTCGCTGCGAATGCGCATAATAGGCTGCCACGAAAATCGGTCTCTCGCAAGGTAAACGCGGAGGAGGGTATCGAGATATCTGTGCGGCTGGAGGGCTTCGGTTGGTCCTCGGCACTGAGCGTGTCGCCCTCTGCCGCTTCCTCGTTCGGTGCCCGGCTGCGGCTGCAGGACGCGCATGGTCGGCGGCTCTACCTCAACGCCAGGACGCTCGTGAGGCGTGAGGACGCCGTCAAGGTGAGGGCCCGCCGCTGCAGCTTGCAGGTGCGAGGTGAGGTCTCGCTCACGGTTTAAGCGCAGGTGTCGGTGTCCGCGGCGTATTGGCTCGTCAACAAGAGCGGAATGCCCTTGGTGCTGGGCGTGGAGGGGAGCGGCGCAGGGCTGGCCGGGCAGACTGAGGAGCACGAGCGTGCGCGGGCGGTGGCTCCGTTGGTCTTCTGCTTGCCTGCGCCCGACGCAGCGCCCACACTGCAGGCACGACTGGGACGCGCATTGTATGACTCGCCCGAGGTACTTACTGCCTGTGCGACGCTGACGCCCTCCATCGATTGTCTCTGATACTATCGCATTGCAGTGGTGTTCCCCGTTCGGGTTGGGTCCCGGTACAGCAGTGAAGCGCCTCGAGGCACGCGATGCGGACGGTAACGACGTCGCCGTGGAAGTGGGTGTCACCGTGCGAGTCGGCCGCGGAAGGTTTCATGTTAATAATACTTTCGTTTGTTGATTGCTTTTAGAAGAACCCACAAACTAACGTTACGTTTTCAGATATCGTCACACGAACATTGTTACGATCAGTCCGCGCTATCAGATACATAACAACACCTCATACACTTTGCATCTGGCGCAGAAATGTGACATCGTCGCTCCGGTCAGTGTTCGCGATCTCTTTGCACCGACGCAAGCTTCCAGAGTTACTCATAATTATCTACGAACACAGAAGTCGTCCTGTTCCGGCGAGTTGATAGCAGCACCCGGATGTTTCCTCCCGTGGCAGTGGTCCAGTCCGGGTCGAGATCCGCTCCTCGTCGTGCGCTCCTCTTCGAGTGCCTGGAGCGGCGGTTTCCGGTTGCAGGCGGGTCGCTCCCTGCACATCGCATGCAAGTACGCAGTTGACGGTCGACGGGTGGCCAGCGCGAGTGCCACTTGACGCGAGGTGTTTCCACAGAGAGCGGTCGGGCGGCCAGCAGTTCTTCCGCGCGGAAGTGGTGTGCCAAGGAGCCGCCCTGTTCGTGGTGTTGTCGGACGCGCGTGGAGCTCCTCCGCCGCTCGCGCTCTACAATTACTCGCCCGTGGCCGTCATGGTGGCGCAATGCGGGGCCGAAGAGTCCGTCCTGGGGGCGCGCACTGGACGACCAGCGGCGCTTCCCGAGCCCGAACTGAGTCCGACGCTGTGGCTGAGGGCGCCCGGAGGACCGCGGCTCAAGCTGGACCTCAGGGATCGAGACCGTGCACCGTTGTATCTCACCTACCAGAATTTTGTGTACGTCGCTTTCGGTGCCACCACGGCCACGGATGGGGGCTGGTCAGTAGTATGTCTGCGTGCGAGCGTTCTGTTATAGTCGTTCTTTGTGCCGACAATGCGTATTATTTTCAGCCCGACGGGGATAGCTTCCGCGGCGAGCGACAACGAAGACATGCTGGTGCTCGAAGTGCCCATGGGTACTACCAGAGTGGTGTTGGCCGAGAAGAGATACGGAGACAGGTGATGCTGATGGCAGGATGCGCCGGGTCATCGGGTGTCGACTGACGTCGCATTGACTTCGCAGGTCTCAGCTGTGGAAGCGAGGTCCGGCTGGTCAGCTGGTTCATGAGGGCAGCTCCCCACCACAACAAACCGATGCCGTCCGAGACGAGGATGCGCCGCTCTCTGCTCATGCTATGGTCGGTATTGGACCTTCGCGAAATGCAGTGCCTGGCCTTCATTAATAAAGACGTTCTGCTGAGCAGGTGCTAGATATAGAGGGGCCTGCGCCTCGTCCGGGCGCATTGTCAGCGCTGCGCCTGCGTCGTGCAGACCCGCGGCGATCCAGCACGCAGACGTGGCGACATGACGCCGAGGGTCGACTGACATGCGCGCATGCTGCGCTCTGTGTGATGCCGGACGGTGGACTGTTTGGGCTGAGACGAGGTACCTGCGCGGCGGTGGCTCAGCTGAGGAAAGCAGGAGTGCATTATTCACGAGTCTGTTCGCAGGCAACCGAGTGGTGCTAGGGCTGTGCGGGCGGGAGGAGTGGCAACGGGTGCGCCTCGTGCGGCTTCGGCCGGGGTCAGGGCGGTTGCGGGTGTCACTCGGCCGAGACGGACCCACGGCGGTGCTCTCCATAACCGATCCGGCGGAAGCGGACGGCGGCTACGTGACAGGCACGCGGGCTTCAGGGACAGACCGGGTCCGTACGACTTCTTCAGGCGGAGAGTCCGGCGCGGAGTGGGCGCTGGCCGTGTCCTTGTGCACTGCGGGTGTTTCTTTGGTGGCGGGCGTGGAGCTGGCGCATGCGGTCTGGTCGGGACTATCGCTCCGAGTCTCGGGAGGGCCGCTGCACACCACGTTGTCACTGACGGCGCAGGACATGCAGTGGGATAACCAGGTGGAGTTCATGTTCGGAGTTGGGCTCACGTTCGTGTGCTGTACGTTTGTCTTCATGTATGGCCATTCAGTTACTAGATACTCCGAGTCCGGTGTTGCTGCATCGGGTGTCTCGTGATGGCGAGCTGCCTGTGCTGTTGGTGGACGCGGAAGTGACTCATTGCACGAAGCAATACAACGCCGTCTTCTTCAAACACTTGGTGGTGACATTGCAGCCCGTCGCAATACGGTACTGTGTAATGTGGATAATACGAACATGCTCTGTGTGCGGTGGGTGTGTGTGTGTGTGTATCTACTATTATTTAACACCACAGTTTGGAAGAACGGCTGATACTGAAGTTGTGGCAATGGTTCGCTAACTCCGGCGAGGAGAGTCCAGCCCGTGAGTTGCCGGACGAAGCGGACTACGAGACGCAGAGGATGCTCTCCGAACTGACGGCGGTGCATGCCACCAGATACTATTTCGGACTCATCAAGATCATGCCCAGTCAGGTCAGTCAGCAGACACGCACACCGTCATAGCTGTCATTACTGTCATGGAAGCATAATGCATTTATATGATCTAGATTCGCTTGTCGATGTATACCGCCAACAAGTTGGAGCGTGACTTGTCCGCATTCAAGCGTCATCTCCGATTGTAATAAACGTTATTGTTCATCACTTGTGTTGTTTTTGTTAGCTCTACTTGTGGTTTCATTCAATTATCTAATGTCTGTTTTCTAATCTTCACCAGAGTGAAGAGATGCGAGTTGCAATCTTTTGTTTATCTTTGTTTTGAACGAAGCAAGTAGTTTGCCACGTATGAAGCAATCTCCATCCTCCAGAGGCGAATGTTATAGAAGTTTTCGAGGATTGTTCGTGTTAGTCGCGAAGACATGCGTTCCTATAAGTGAATACAATTTTATTTCCATGTCATTAAATAATAGTTCCAACATTACAATGAGATGTTAAACCATGTGATATAAAAATTGAAGAGAAACAATAAAAATATTAAATACGATTTAAACGTCTATGTTCTTATGTAACATTTATTCTTATTATGGAATGTACAAACGAGATAACTGCACTATCGACGTGACGACTTTCACGAAAACAACGCGGCACAAACGAGCGACCACCGCTCATTCGCAACCTACGATTGCTGCGAGGAGGCCGCCCACGACAAAGTGCGTAACGTTTCATTCAACCTCACTCGTATTGTATTTGCAATTAGACGTATGTCGCGTGTTCTCAGGATGGCCACAGTAGACTTGAGCAAGGTACCCATTGTCGAGAAAAGTCTCTTCAAGCCTGACACGAGCGAAGTAGCAGACGGTAGGATAGTAAACATGCAGACTCATGCATCTGCCGGCGTTTACTGTTTGGTCTTATATCTTTTGTAGTTCTCTCGAGTGGGCTGAAGGCTACGTTCGAACATGTGACGGTGGAGGCCGTCCCGTGTCCTGACCTGACACGCGAGCCATACGGGCTGGCTGCACCAGGTACATATAGCACATTAGCTGTTTGCTTCACCAACACTTGCCACTTGTCACCGTTATCAGATGTTATCTGTGTCAATATTGAAACGTGTCAAGTGTGTTTGTACGTGTTCAAACATAATAAAAGTATCTTCTACATTGTATAAATTATTTATTCATTTCAACTAATAATGAATTAGATTGTATATTCGGCCCAATTGTTGCTTGCAGACGTTTGTTTATAAATAGTGTAGTAATTGTCTCAGCTCATTGACCAACCACACTTAGGTGCATTTTTACATACATCCATAATTACAATATATACACCAAGTTGTCCTCAAATCTTGAAAACATCACATCAGACTAGAATTATTAATCACATGACAGTTTAAAGTAACCTTTGTTTATATTACGTAGGTATGATTGGCGCGAAAATACCAATTACTTCGATATTGTGATAAATCTATTAACGCGGTATAAAATTACATATTGAGAAATTTTTTTTTTTGTTACACATCGGCTCATTCGGTATCATCGAACGGTAACGGTTGTTAATATTCGGCAGGACTATGCGGTAATCCGAAATTGATAGAGTTAGGGGGCAACGCGTATTTGTTGCCTCTAGTACAACGTGATAAGTTGTATGATGCCGCGGCGATACTCAGACATCTGAAGAGGGACCCGGCGTTGTTGGTAGGCGCCGGCGCCGGTCCCTGGCCCTACCTCGGTGTCAATTGCGAGGTATGACACAGAATAGAGTGTCACAGGAGACGGCATCTGTTGATAGCAGCTTAATTTGCTCGTCTATTGTAGGGCATATTCAATTTGTCGATGCGCAACGACAGGGTGACGCAGCGCTCTCGGGCTGTGAGCATCGAGCCCAGAGGTGCGCCCAAAGGCACAGCCGCATACACGATGACAGAACTTCCGCAGGAGGAAACCAGAGCGGCACTGCTCGGAAACTACCTGCTTAGCGACGGAGCGCCGGGACAGGTGACAGTCACCATTCACAAGATATTTTCATGGTCGGTATATAGCACATCGGCTGTGTGTCGCAGGTGTTGAAGGTGGTCGCCAAGAAAAGAGTCGGCGAGTCCAACTTCATCACATCCATTCGAGAGACCTTGCAGAGATATTACGGCGACAGAGTGGTCGGTCTCGGCGGCGCGTTCTTGTTACGGGAGGGGAAGGTGAAGCACCATGTGATGCCGGAGTTCTCGAAAACTGAGATACGTACGGAGCGGCAGGTCGAAGAGTGGCTGCATTACTTCGAGATGAGAGCGCCAATCGTGCATCTGGGCACCCTCGTCACAGGCGATCTCGTGAGTGTACATCGCGCGCGTGACTGCTCAATGGGGGCAGAGCGCCAATCTACAGTCATTTGTCATTTGCAGGGACTCGACCTGAGGGTGCAACACTTCCACGGGACCGGCAACCACGGCGATGGCGGCCATTACCACTACGACGTCACCCCAGGCGAAGTGCACTACGAAGGATACTTCGTGGTCGCAGACAGCGTCATACGCATAGACGCACCCCTGGTGACGCACCAACTCGGCAGAGACTGAGCTCAAAATAAACGATTGTTGTTGCTTTCTTAATGTTTTAATTGATGTCATCTGATTGTTTGATTTGCATTATGAGCATTGCAGTCATCACCTCTCACTCTCTCGCGACACTTTCAACATCTTAATAATAATAATAAAACATTTACAATACACAAATATCACAAATAATGATTCCACATTGCTCCGTCCACATGTTGTTTGAACAAATACAACATCACACATCGTCCACATGTCACAGAACTCTTTAGCTTCCATCGGTTAAGAGTGGGGTGGGGCCGGAGCGTCCAACTCACTCTGCCCTTTGTTATGTATGTATATATATCATTAGAATGAGATAATGGCAATTTACACAGACAACATACACTTATAAAGCATAAATATGACGATATAATGGAATATGAGACAACTGCACCAAATGCAATAATGAACAGACTGCATGCTCAGGAGCGGAAGCATCTGACAGCTCGGACGACGTACTGCCTGCAGATCGGGCACTCGGCCAGCTGCTTGGCGCAGTTAGTGCACGCCGCGATGTGCCCGCACTCCAGCAGCACACACTCGAGCGGCGCCGCCATGCAGATCTTGCAGCTGTCTTCAATGGGCAGATCGGCCCCGCCATGCCTCTGCCGATCTGCCAGCAGTCGCCGGGCCCGCGCCTCCAGCTCCACGCGCTCCACGCAGCCGCGATAGTCCACGCGGTTCAGCGCCAACATCTCTTTTAGCTGCTTCACGCTCATTCGTCCTAACTGTGACTCAGATTGAGCACTAGTTGCGTCAGCAAACGATTCGTCCTTGAGGCTGGTAGTGTCTGGAGAGAGTTCCCGAGGCGGCCGCAGTTCCAACTCTGAGGCAGCACGGTGTGGTCCGGATTGCTCCGTCAATAAAATCTCAGAGTCTGAAATATTAATAAAAATAAAGCTTCATTGTGAAATGAGTGTAATTTGTGGGCCATAACAAACACCTACTTCTTGTTAACAATATAACAGTAATACGATTAACAATTCCATCAAATATATAACATTTGGTACCATTAGGAAGTGGCTCAGCAGGAGTAGTGACAAACTCCCAGCCCGCATCATCCAAGTCTTCTATCTCAAAGCAGTCGGCAGTTTCATGCCTGTCTGATGGTGTGGAGCTTTCAGTGGCCGACCGCACAGGAGCTGCATATTGGGGAATATTATTGCTATGCTGAGTGTCACAAAGCACACGGGTGAGTGCAACGGACTCACATGGGGGCCTGTAGTTGATGTCACTCGGTTGCATGTTTGTGGGGGGCTGGCTCCTGGTGGGCTGCGTGCGATGAGGCTCAGTGTGCGTCGGTGGAGACGCCGGAGCTCGTGGGTTCGAATGGGCATGGGCAGAGTTAAAGCAATTTGCTGCAATATGGTGTTTGGTTATAAATTCCACTTGTAATTTGCATTTGTGTGTCCATACGTCACATTTTCATCTCACCAGTGCAACGCGTATTCTGAGCAGTGCTGCGTATATCGAAGGCAGAGTTGAGGAGGTCATTGATGTTGTTGGTGAACCCCTTGAGTGAGCTGAAGGCCCCGGGAGAGCCGCGGGAAGACCGACGTCTGTACGCTGCACTGTTCACGTGACCCATCACGAGACTGATTAGGTCCTCTTTCTCTGTTTAACAGCCAATTATGCTAATGCAAGACACGCACTAGTCAGCGTCACGACCACATATAACATACCTACGCAGGCTCGTGTTGACACGTTCTGTCTATGCAGAAAACATTGCAGGTCTCGCACCTTGAGATGCAGGAGGGCCTGCCGCGTCAACGGGCGGGTGGAGAGCACCCTGCACGGAGCGCACATAGCACCGCCGCCGCGCCGCAGACAGCCGCTGCAGTAGTATCTGTCGCATTCTGTACAAACCCGTTTTCTTTTAAACACACTAAATTGTATAGCACAACTCTCACAAGGCATTATTTCGCAGCATAATTTGCGCAGCTATAAAGAAAGACTGCTGTGCGCAAAATCTGTTATGAAAGGGTTTTGTTGATATTATAAACGCAAACATCTCCTCACAGCAAGAACATTGCCACAATTAATATGGAGTCGCATCATCCTCGGACACATCGGAGCGAACGCAATCACGATATTCTAGATCGCCAATTCACTGACTTGGGTTTCTTCGTTGTTTCTTTATTCAAGGCAAAGGATTCATTGCCCATGCATCCTACCTACTCTGCAATAATATTTCCCAATTCAAAGTATTTATTAATTAAAATATTTATTAGCTCAAAAGAGTTCGTGCCCAAGACTACAATATATTTCACAAAAAATAAAAATTTAATTGCAATGTTGCATTGTCAGCGTTTGATCCGCCATTGTTGTATGTATGTGCGTACTTAGCTATTTGACATTTCAATATGTATTAATGTTTATAAACACAATTTATTCCAAGATTTGCCCTTTAAATAATGATATACTTAGTTGTCGTTTTTGATTGAATTATATATAAGTTAGTGGTTATTCGAATGTTGTTGTGTGATAATGGTGCGCTGTTATTACTAAATGATTCAAAATGGAATAAAAATAATTCAAAATAAATCCGTAAATCCGTCCTCTTTGTGACGTTGCTTCGAACACAGATGGAGAGAACAATTGCTCTGCTATAGATGGAAGTGTTCGGAGGCGGCGAGCAGGGCTGAGGTGTCCGAGTGGTTAAGGAGTTGGACTTGAAATCCAATGGGCTCTGCCCGCGCAGGTTCGAATCCTGTCCTCAGCGGCTTCATCGGCATTCGCGCCTTTTTTGTTTTTATATTTATTTTTATTTTAAAATATAATACGCAAGTTCATTCAGAAAACCTTGTGCCTGCCCTTCGAGTGCATTCGACTAAAACGCCTGAATTTAAAAAATATCTGTACACCGCCTTCTTAAGGTTGATTTATTAAATTTGGGAATGCAGATGCCTCGTGCCTTGTGCTTTGTGCTTTGTCCTGTTTGCGTGTGTCTGTCATTTGTGCTGAATTGATTAATTTAAATTAGTTTGAGGTTATTTCTGCATAGGAATATGATTGAACTAATTTAAGTGTAATATGAATGTAATAGGTTCACCAGGTTTTGCAGGTGATTGGGTGCCATGTGTTAAGCCGGACATGTTAGAAATCAAAATAACTCGATAATAAGCCATTTGTAGAAAAGACGGGCATTTCATGTCTGTCTGTGAGCCTTTGTCAGTGAAGTCACTGGCAATAACATCAATGCCACAATCAATCAATACGATTAACAAAAGAACTGAACAATGTTATCCGCGAATATTTGTGTTGTGGAATGCACATTGCGTCACTTGCGCTATGAGTCAAGTTGCGCATGCGACGGTCACCTCCCCGCAGCCCCGGCCGAGTGGCCGATTTGGTGGCATACTTTCACATTAATATATACGCACTCATCATGTCATCATGATGTATATAATTAAGGGGAATTTCCAATCAATCATTTGCGACAAATTTGTGATTTTCTGTTTAATAGAGGAAAAATAGCAACATTCAGTTCAGTAATAATACATGTCCGTGTGTTCGCGAAAGTAACCGCTCCTCTCCTCCTCTCCTCTCCTCCGCTCCTCCGCTCCTCTGCCGTGTCATGCGCGGTATTCGACTGCTCAGTGTGCTCAGTGCTGCTCGGTGGGCTCACTCGCGCAGAGACCGCCGCCCTGCGCGCACGTTATGGCGACACGCTGAGCACGATCGGTGAGTACTTCTAACACAAACGCCGGCCGGTCCCACTGGCTGCGATGCCATTGCTGCGCTCCAGGGAGGCCGTCGTAGACTTGCGAAGGCTCCGTGCGGCTGCGGCACTTCTACACAAAGCATTTTAATTGACAATGACGCAATGATCTCCCGGATTAATTGAGACACTGGACAGACGACTCACTAACACACCAAACAATGACCGAATCGTGCCATCTCTCATGACCGACTGTGACGTATTGCTGCACTATGCATTTCTTTAACATGAATTTGCTGTTTGATTGGTTTGTGATACTTACACAGCAATGATGCATCCCAGCTTCATTCTGCTGTTAGCGGCGGTAAGTGTGTCACTCGCACAATCTGACTCACGATATAACGGGCCGTGGACATTCACCTGACTAATAGGTATTCCCACACAAGTCACAACACATCGCATTTCACATTCGATATAACGTCGTGATCACAAATGGCAGATTGAGCACGTCTTCCACTTAGATGTGGCACGAATTGCTGTTTGGTATTCATCGGCAATAGTCCACGGCGCGGCGACCTCCGACATCGGTGTCAGCGCCTTGGGCCAGGACAGGAAAAGCGATCACAAACAGCATCGTTCCTCCGGCTAATACAATGGCCCACGTACATGTTTGTTTATAAACATCGCCATTCCAATGATCACGAGTAGTGTTGCGATCGCCGTCACGAGCGACGCTATTTTATTAATTATATTATAATTGTTTACAGTTGCGTATCCGGAACGATGGGGTCACTCGAGTTTCATCTCATGTGTCTGATGATCGCACACAGTGTGGCCGGTGAGTTGGTCATTGGTCCCGGCTGCGGCCGCCGACTGACGGGACGGCATTCCTGGCATGTAGGGCCCGCATCAATATGCGACACCACCAGACAGATACGGCTCTTCGTTCAATCCGCGGTAGAATCTATCATGGCGCGAACATCGACCGGGCTTTGCTAAAATTATGACGACTACGATACGCTCGTGCATAGACGTACGCCCTGTGTCCTCCGCGCGTTCGCTCATTCATGGCATCTCTACTCCCTTTCGGCCATGCGCTCTCTCGGTGGGCGATGCTCAATTGGGCGACGAGACAGGGTGACACCGATGGTGCAGATCGATAATGGCACATTCGATTAGAACAAGCGACTGCCAATTAGAAATGTTACTAAAAGTATATGAGACACACCTAAAGAGTAATATCACTTTTGGACATCATTGTACATTACACATTCCCACCAATGGCACAATGTGATTGTGTGTGATGTAAACACAATTACATGAGCATGCTTTACATCGCTGCTCGCCAACTCGCGGCATACACGGCATGACCGAACATGCAGCGCAGTGTAACTTGTCCTATGCTCCACACGCCCGTGGACTACATTTGTCTCTTCAAGGCACTCACTTAACATCAGGTGAAATATGCTCATTTGCCAGGTTTTTATAAAATGTATTATTTAATTGTTCCAGGTCCTGTTGGTCCACTTCCACCTGCACTTCCTACCAATGCCACCAGCTTGGTGACAGCGAATGGTGATTACTCTCGATGGTGGTGCTGTGAGGCTGCGCGTGGTGTGCTTTGTAAATAATACACTATTATTATTATCAGGCGGTTGCATTGTTGGCGACGTGCTCTATACGATGGAGGAGGAGTTCCCCGGCGCGAGTCCCTGCGAGCGATGCCGCTGTGACGACGATGGCGTAGTACGATGCTCTCGCGTCAAGTGCGAACCGCGACCTGGCTGCAAGGCCATACACAGGCCTGACCATTGCTGCCCCACTTACCAATGCGGTATTCCACGATGCCTTGCGAGCAATTAATGAATGCAATAAACATTTTACTCATACGGCTGGTTTGTATCACTGGAATCGCAGATTGTGAACAAGGCGGCCGCGTCTACGGCAATGGGGAAAAGCTGGTGGATGCGACCGAGCCGTGCCGCGTTTGCTACTGCCAGGGTGGCGAGGTGGTCTGCAGGAAGGTGGCCTGCTTCCTCAGGGACGACTGCAAGCCCCGACTGGTGCCCGGGCGATGCTGTCCCGAATACGACAACTGCCCGATCAGAGGTCAGCCGCAACAAAGTGTATTACGAGGAATTTATTTAGTAAGTACCTTATTAATGCCGGGATTGTGAGTGCAGGTGAGACGGCCGCTGCTGCCGTTATTGATAGCGTCAAGCAAGAAATAACTATCAAAGAAATAACGCCGATATCCGAGATTCCAATCATCGGCGGCGTACAGATCGAGGAAGTCCCGCCGACCGCCGAGGACCTGCTCTATCCGTCCTCCAAATCGCCTCTCATAGTGCGCGAAGTGACTCCACTCAATCCCGAATCGCTCGTCACGACGAACAACGACGCGGACGACATTCACATTCCGTTCTCTACAGAAAATTCTCCTTCGCCGACAGTGACCACTGCCGCTGCCAAAACTCCTATGATGGATGAAGAGGATCCGTCGTTCTTCGATCACAATCCCGCGTTTCCTCCGATACCCGATGATCTCTCCGTATTGAGTGACCGCGGTGACGAGATCGTAGCGGAACCCAGCGACGAGCACCTGCCTAGTCAGAGTACAGTGGCTCAGCAGCCGGTCACGGAAGGCTCTCAATTGAAGAATAGTCCGATGCTGAATTTGCGTGCGGCCATACCTACCGAGATACTGGACACACCGTCCTCCGTCGTAGAGGATATAAACGGCGAAGAGGACGAGGCGGAGGTAGCTCCAGCAACGACAGTTTCGGAACAAGAGGCCGAGGATGTCGAGATGACAAAAGCCGACACTGTAGACGACAAAGTAGCAGAGACCACAACGGTATTGTCTGGAGCGAAAACGCGCAGCTCCGACGACAAATCCAATGTTGTGACCGAAGTTACCGTTCCATCTGAACTAAGCTTCATCTCGGTCGATTCGAAAGTCTCCACACATCAAACGACTGCGCCCGAAGTGCTCTCGACCGAGTTTGTGTTGTTGACGACAGACACTTCGCACGAGATTGCGACAGCGACTACAACACGGCCGGTGCCTTCTACGGAAACGGCGACCGACCGAATCGTAACAACGACGCCACGAAAGAACAACGTGCTGGCAGATTTAATCAATTTGGTCGGCGATGTCGCGTCTATAAGCGAGCATACCGAGGGGCCCGCGGAGGACAACGGAGTGCGCGCAGAGATCGAGGGCGAGGACGAGGCGACCGTTAAGGATGCGCCGCCGCCGAACGACAGGGTGGAGCCCACTACCAAGCGACCCATCATCGATGACGTCACCGATGACAAAAATATTGGTAACAAAACAGTCACAAAAGAAATCGATATAATAGCACAATCGTATGTGCCCGCGATCAACAGACGGCCGACCAAAGTGCTCATGACGACCGCGGCGCCTGCTGCCGGCTGAGGGTGCAGCGGCGGCGGCCGGGAGTGTAGTTTGTAAGTTATTTATTGTAGACGGTGGAGGACGCTCGCTAGTCACTCCGACGACAGAGCAGCGGCTCTCTTCGGCCCGTTGCGGCCTCTGTCGATGCTGTTACTCGTAGTTCCTGTGTCTTTGTGTGTTTGTGTAGATCGTGCAAGTAGTGGTTTCGGTGCCTCTCGTTTGGTGTTTTTTGTTCCGGAAGACGATCCCCTTTTCCAGTGCAAGAAACGCGATTTGCTCATTATTATTATTGTTTTTTTTACAAATAAAATAAATCCGACTGAACCACTGTTTTATTTCACACCATTCACCATCATAAGTCTTCCCTCGCGCGTCGTGCAAATAAGCATAGTGGAGTTCATTGCGTTGTTGCACCGTTGCGTGGTGGATGACGCTGCAGTGTGAGCAGAGATGGACTTGACAACAGTTGTAATCAAATAAATGTGTGTTGTTCCAATTACATATATAGCATGTAGCATCCAACTTTCTCTGTTCTCTGCTCACCCCGGAGTGTCGATGAGTCGGAGAGTGCACATGTGTTGTATAATGTGTTCGGCGGTGAAAGTGCGCTCAGGTGGGGATGAGATATATATGCGGAGAGGCACTCGGCGGTCCTCACACGAGACGCCTCATTTCGACAACCGGTAAGTTGGGCACGCGTGTTATTGTGACAGGCATGCTCGTGTATTGTGAAAGTGGTGTTGCGCAATATTAGGGATGCGATCGTTGCAGGAACAATGAAGTCAGTGTCGTGCTTGGTGTTGGCGCTCGCCGTGGTAGCGGTTTGTGGCGGCCCACAGCGCGAAGGAGCCGCCTTCACGAAGGAAGCGATCAAACAGGCGCAGAACACGTTCCTCATTCCAAAGGATGCAGAGATACAGAAGGTGGGTCGCTGTTGATTCGTGATGATCTCTCGCGAGCTTCTCACTATCCGACGGGCATTTCCGCAGGTGCAAGAAGGCATTGAACTGGCGGCCTACGAGTCCATTCCCGGGAACCAGAGGATCAACCTGTTCGAGATTCTCGGGGACCAGGTGCCGTCCGAGGTGATCAACAATCTTCAAGGACAGATAGACCGAGTTGGCAAAAATTAGACATATGTTAGATAATCACTGAAGCAGTGATGCGATTAGTCGCTTAAGGCCATCGGCAACGTCAGCAACGACAACATCCAATTGTGATATAATAAATGTACAACGTTTCTTAAATATGTGTTTCCTTTACTATTGACGCTTCCCATTCATCATCATCACCATCATCATCAACCGTCATCTACCGCAGACATCACAGCAGCAATGGACGCTGCACATTCGCTGGTGCACGTACTACGCACACATTTGGGGAATCGGTGACATATTACCAGCGCGAGTGGCAATGTTGCAACCGGTGTCCGATGCCATGACGGAGGTGCGCACTTCATACGAATGTTCGCGCTCACAAATCGGGGGTAGACAGAGCTGCGGTCGGCTGTCCGAATTAAGTCACCTCTCGCGGTGTCAGTGTGCTGTTGTCGTCGGCGGAGAGCGCACGCGTCGGTCATGTCGCTCGTGCTAACACTCTGTCTCGTAGTGCTTGCTGTACACGCGGGTGAGTGGGTGCACGCGATGGGGACACCCAACGTGTGTTTGTTCTAATGGGTAGATGGGTGATGGCGAATGGGTCCACTGTAACGGACGGCAGTTGTGTTTGTTTGTTTGTTTTTATTATTTTCACAAAAGTCCTAATTTATGTATGGTTTGTGTCGCATGCGTACACGCAGACGGAGGAAGAGCCGTTCGCCGCAAGAGGTCAATGACCCACTGCCCTGTCTATATGCGAAATTTTTTTACCTTTACAGTTCACAGTCTACTCACACATACACACACACAGACACACACAGACACACATATACACTCTAAGTGCTCATTGACATTAACAGATCGTGAGGGAGGTCACTGTCAGGGGCCGATAAGCAAACTGCAACACGTTCTGCAACAGTTCACACCATGGACTATGATAATTGTGGATTGTGGGAATTAGAGGTGTACGGTACAACATTGTCACTATCACGAATGGGTTTAACACTGGATATGTGTGTGTGTGTGTGTGTGTGTGTGTGTGTGTGTGTGTGTGTGTGTGTGTGTGTGTGTTATTATAACACAAATTCATTGTTGTTATTATTTGCAGAATGTGCGATGAAGGCATACGACGACAACGTGCTCAATGCATTGTTCCGTGAGTAGCATCTACTACGAAGTCCCCTTGTGTCACAAGTCCCATGAACGAATCCCAAATATGTCCCCAGCCGGCTGCACATACGGCGGCGCGCGGCATGAGCACGGAGCAGAGGTGTCCACACGAGACGCCTGCATGCGCTGCCGATGCGCTCGCGGCTCACTCACCTGTCAGCGCATCACCTGCGTCGACGCCGTAATTCCGGAAGGATGTCACACGAGGCTACGGAAGAACCGGTGCTGCGTCGAACTACACTGTCCAGGTATCGCTCATCATCGCTCGTTCTGCGAACAACCCTTTCCACGTCATCGATCATGATCATGGGTTTCAGAGTCGGTGAGGACACTAGAGAACAAAGCCAGTGCCCGAATAGAACACGACACCCCATCCACGTCACGCGGTCAGTTGCGCACCATGATGAGCTCGTCTGGCGTCCGGTGGGGATACAATGTGCATGATCGCAGGTTGCATTGAGTCTGGCGTCGAGTATTCGGCCGGCTCTGCGATGGCCTCGGCGGTTCCCTGCGAGGAGTGTTTCTGTCTGGGTGGCAGCAGGCGTTGCGTGAGGCCGCAGTGCATGCGCGCACCTCCGGGATGCGTCGGGGCGCCGGCGGCTGGTGCTTGCTGCCCCGCCAGGTACCACTGCAACCGCGACACGGACGTCATCCCGCACACAGCGGAAAGAGGTACACGCATTGCCTGTGCTCTACATTGTCAGAGATGACACCGTTGGTAACTTTCTTCAGATTGCCGAGTGGAAAACGCTTGGGTGAAAGAAGGCGAGCGAGTGATGCGTCCCGATGTCGGCGAGTGCGTCAGGTGCTTTTGCCTTCGCGGCGTCGTCCACTGCCAGGCGTTGGCATGCGCGCCCGCACTGCCCGGGTGTCGGCCACTGTTGGCGCCGGGCGACTGTTGTCCGCGTCGATACAGCTGCTCGCATCGGGGTGAGTGCAGCTGTTTGCATGATCACATCTTTT
This sequence comes from Tineola bisselliella, assembly GCA_028551675.1. Lineage (NCBI taxonomy): Eukaryota > Metazoa > Arthropoda > Insecta > Lepidoptera > Tineidae > Tineola > Tineola bisselliella. The sequence goes on from JAPWLS010002156.1 coordinate 62,430, forward strand.
ACCATGTTTGTTAACACAACGAGGTTCTATTACAGAAAACGGAATATTATCAGCGGTGCCAGCTAAAAGAGGTGTTAAACGCTCGTTTCGTACTTCCGTCGATATGGACACGACAACTGTGCGTGTGAGTCCGCTTGCAACGATTCAAGTGAAAAGGAAAACGAACGCGCAAAACTCCACAGCGAACGAAGCCATCGCAGACGTGGGGACAGCGTCCGAGGGTGTCGTTAGAATAGTGATAAACGGGACAACGAACTGCACCACGCAGCTGTCCTCCGCCCCGTACGAGCCGAGCAGACCGCGGGTTTCCGCCGCCGCCGCCCACAGAGTGGACGTCATCACGGACAAGACGATAGAGTTCGCTGACGACGACGTGTTCACTGTTAACGTGACCAGCTCCCTGAGAGCGAACACCACCCACGCGATGCCAGGCTCCGTGGTCTCTGTCAGCAGACCAGACAGAGATGAGTATGACTACGAGTATGCAGAAGCGACGTTGCCGCCTTCTTTGCCCAACTTGAAGTAAGTGACGTGACGCATCGGCAATCTGCATTCCTACATCTCGCTGCGATTCGCACTGATCACCCATTCCAGAATAATACCATTCGTGGCCGCCGACGCCGTGTCCGGTGAGAAGAGAGCCGCCGTCTCCACGTATCCGTCCCTGGAGAGAAATGACAAATTCCCAGTATACTTCCATAACGTCGGAAACAGCGCGTTCGCCAGCAGGCGAGAGGACGCGCCGGACACCACCGACGCAGCGACGACCGAGCCATTCGCCAAACTGGACTCGCCCACAGTGAACATGTTCTCTCCGCCCGTAAAGACTGAAGGTAACTGTGATGTGTGGATGGCGCACAGAGCCGAAGGGGCTCATATATGTAATAATAATAATGCAGGTGGTTTCGTACCGAAGTCATCGGCCATTGTCGACGATTACTACATCGCGTATGGGAGCACTCTGCCACGCCTCACCACATCGATGCTACTCGATGCTACTGAAGAAGGTAGTACGATATTATTATAAAATGGGTATGAGTAGACATGAGTAGACGATGACAAATGTCGACATTTCAGATAACGGCACTCAATCAACGAGCACTTCTACAACTGTGTCGCCTCCTGCCAGCACCTTTGCCAATAAATGGGAAGACGCTGCCACGACAACAGACCACATCCTCGACAAGACAAGCACGACGCGGCAGCATGTGACTGCGACGGGTGCCATCCAAGAATACGAGGAAGATGACGAAGACGACAGCTTCTCGTTCGGAAACGTCCTCAAGCTGCTGTTGAGCGATTCTTACGACACCAGCGAAGCCACAACTAAGCCCACTGAGACAACGTCGAAGAATGTTGCATCCGGAAATAAAATTGACCATCTCGTCTTGGGACAATCGCAATCTATAAATAAACCATCACTGGTGACGGGACAACCTCTCGCGACTACCACATCGCTACTAACAACCACCAGATCACCACTGACTTCCACCAGATCATCAGTGCCTTCCACCAGATCACCACTGACTTCCACCAGATCATCAGTGCCTTCCACCAGATCACCACTTACTTCCACCAGATCATCAGTGCCTTCCACCAGATCACCACTGACTTCCACCAGATCACCATTGCCTTCCACCAGATCACAACTGACTTTCACCAGATCTCCAGCGACGACCGGTAGACCTCAACCAATAAACAATGGTATGCTCCCGACAACAAATAGACCTCTCCTGACGACGCACAAACCGCCTGAAGCCAGCGTAATGTCATCCAGCGTGTTGAAGTTGGCCGGTTGCAACATCTACGGGCAGATGCACGCCGTCGGGGCCATCATCCCGGAGCTGTCGAGCACTTGCGACCACTGCCGCTGCACCCACCTCGGAGTGCACTGCACGCGCGATGGCGGCCTCAGACGCGCTGACTGCGCTTGAATGCCTTATTTACGATAATATACATACTTTGGAATAAGGAATGTGGAGGTGTTTAATTTGTGGTCTTGGCTAATTAGAAAAAAGAAAAGAAAAAACAATTCACTAACATATATTATTGAGCACAAACTGAGATCATTATTATCATCAAATATTACAGAAACCGCGCGCACTTCACGTCTGTCTGCTTTGCTTCACTCTCTCCGCGTACACATAGCAATAATAAAAAATAAGGCCGAGGACGCACACGCTCGCCACCGTCACGCTCGCTATCCTGGCAAGCGCCATGACCGCGGCTGCGTTCTGCGCACCTGCAACGGTCACCATCCCACTCTCACTCGTCCGACATCAGCCGACCGCCAGATTGGCGAAATACTCACTGCACTCGTATATGAGGAACCCGACGAGTAGGCCACTTGCGGCGCCCACCCAATGCGACGACCACGCGACCGACTCGCTCGGTGTTGTCACCGTGTGCAGCAGATCCCCGGCGCACAACACCGGCACACTTAATAGACGACACCACGCCCACGGACAACGCAATTCCTTCCATCTGAACGATAACATAAACATGATATAATGATGTGATACGGCACGGCAAACACTGCATGCCAATATTCACCGATACAATGTGTGCGGGATGTGAGAGGCGAGCAAGGCGAACACTGCCGCAGAGGCTCCGGCCACGCGCACCTCCGGCTGCAGCAGCCCCGCACCCAGCGCCCCGCACGCGACTCCCGCCGCCCACACCGCGCACACGCGCCACCAGCACTGCTCGCGCTCCAATAACCACCCCACCTGCAGCATCATCCTCATCATAGTCTCCTGACCACTTCCGCTCACCCACTCTCTGCTCCCGAGCCACTGACCGCCAATGCCATAATGCAGTTCAACATGAGATGTCGTCGGGTCGTGTGAATGAGGCTGTAAGTGAACACTCTCCACGGTTGCCTCCACCACTCGCCGGGCGTCCACTCCATGCGGAGACGCGCCTCGGCGTCCAACACGGCGTGCATCAAAGCCTGCATTAAAACAAAGTATGCAATGGGCGGCGACTGCAGCTTGCGCGTCCGCCGTGAGGGCTCACCATGGCGACCACCATGACCACAACGAAGACGGGTGGTCTCGCGATGTCGACCGCTTTATCCCATTTGCTCTGTGCATGCTGGCGCGTCTCCTGCTCTATCTGTATGCGTAGGAGTCTCTCGGTGTCGCGCCGGTGTGCTCCCATGGCCTCTGCGACTGACACTCCGCTGTGACCGATGCTGTATATATAATCAGAATTTAACAGGAAAATGCTCAACGAGGTATTCCCTGTGCTGCGATGTCACCGGAGCCGCCGCGGGCATGCTCGCGTTCGTGCCGTCTGAGCCAATGTGCCCAATTGGAGGATGCGCGTGCAAATATATATTGCAATATGTTTGCGGAATATGTCGGTGGAAATACCATGGCATGCTCACATGAATGGCCGTTGCGGTTTTAGGAATTCTTTGAAAGCGATAAGCGCACATGTCCGCACGCACACAGCGCCGGCTGAAGTGTGCCTTCGATCGCGGATGTCCACAATTAAATAACACGCTGAACAGGTCACCAGGTTGGAGGAGCGACTCGCACAAAGCAACTGCTTATCTTATTGTCTGCGAATACTACTTAGTATGACATAGTGCACTCCATTTGTCCGATAATAATAATGACAATGACGATTCGAGCTTTCTTTGGATTTTAGATGATGCAACGACAAACACCAGGCAGTTCAGTAGAAGTGATGTGGCATGGTGGCGATTGTTGGCTGTACATTGGTCCCGATTGCTCAGAACCAATTATGAGACATTACTTGCACGGTGTATCCTCGGCGTGCGCCATCTACTGGTGATTAGTTTGTGTAAATGCATGTAGATGGCGCCACTTGCCACTTGTTCGTTGTGACAAGGATGAACGATAATGCCGATACATTATTTTCATTATACGTCATAATACTTTTCTTTGAAGTAGATGTCTTTGTATGTGTGCGTGTGTGTGTGCGTGTGTGTGAATGTAATGTGTGCGAATTGCAAAGACAATGGCGATGATATCGTTTAATATCATACTATCGATCGATGTCATGCGATAGTACTTTTCTTATTAATCCAATTCAATTATTTCGACACAAACGAACGCAGTCCGCGTCTGCATCGGCACAGCAATGGCACCACGTCTTCAGCCAATCAGTGCAACGCACAGAAGAAACCCCTGCTCGTGCGCATCCTCAAACTCTCGACGAGCGAGGCGCCAAGTTAAGTTCGACGGGTTGTGCCATCGCCCATCAGTGACCGATGACGTCACCGTTGTGCTATTTACAGCGCGTGTTAACTCGTAGAGCCCCGTGATGTAAACAAAATCGATCTATATTAGAAGGCGGTGTATTATTTTCGTGCGTCCGGTTGCGAGAGACCGTGATAACGGCACTCGGCGCTGGGCAACCGTGCCGGGCCAATGACGACCTTACCGCGGCGATTAAACGGATCACAATCGTCCGCACACGATCAATATCTCACAATAACGTCTTATACAAAACACAACAAAGACGCTTTTGTTATGAATGAAGACCGAGGTGTTCAATGTGTTCATGCGCAATGCTCGATGCATTCGTTCATTATATTGCGTTGCAAGGAATTCGCAATCCACCGCTCGTGCTCAATGCCCACGCCTGACACTCTCCTACCACCGACGAGTATATTTAGATCGCGCGTCCCTGGGGCCCGACCACATCAATAATAAATTCAATAAAAAACCACGCGGACTAACACGAAACGACCGTAATAATAATTAACAAACAAAAGGCGCTTTATTGTTTATTTTGAACATTGATATTGCTCCAAAGCATATCGAGATCATTAGTATTATTGTAATGTTGATGGCGGCGCCCCGCACCAAGGCAGCCCCCTCCACACCCCTCCGCATTCCAGCCATACCTCACCACTCATCAGACGATATTACCAATGGTGCGTCACGCACACACGCACGCAGACACACACACACACACACACACACGCACGCACGCAACATTTATGTAACAAATTAACAACACTCATCAGACTCTAAGTGCATACCTCTTGGCATAGTATGGTACGTCAGGCGATAATATTACTTAACTACAACGCAACAAAGGCTATATCCGTATGCAACATATATATGCGTTCATTATAAGTACGTAGCTCTGATGACGAGAACAAATATTATTATGAGTTTGCCTTTTAGTAGCACGTTCATGTGCGCCTGTGTGGAAGTGGGGAAGGGGGACGGGGGCAGATTACATTAAAACAAATGACGAATTAATGTATAACAATATAATCAAACAATAATAATAATAATACTTTTTAGTAATAAATGCGTCGGTCTTCGTGAGACCCGAGTCAACACATGGTCTCGTGCGGGGCGGGAGCAGCCTGGAGGGCCGCCGTCGTGTGCGTGAGCGAGTCGCCGCAAGAAGTCGGAGCGGGCGGCGGCGCGGTGAGCGGCGGCAGCAGGCGCGGACACATACGCCCGAGCGTGCGCCGAGCCGCGGCCGCCACGGGAGCCCTACAGCCGACAACACAGAACACGAGCACTCCCTGCAGTGCATTAAGCAGGTCTGTCAGGTACCACAGCGCATGCGGGCCACCGGCCGCCCACGAGATGACGTCTGCGCCCCACGAGACACCCATGACGACCAGTAGCTTGGCGCACACTCGACCCAACGCGGCTCGCTCACTGCTCGCCTTCAGGTCATCGCGTCGCCACAGTCCGCACGTCAACTGTCTCGCGGTCGACAGAAAAAGCAGAAGGTTGACGAGCAGCAGAGCGCCCACAGGACCGAAGAAGAATGCGAGCAGCTCCGCGTCGCCGTAGAACCAGCAACGTCTCTCGGCGAATCGGGGCGAGAAGGCGCCCGGCACAGAGTCCATGATGGCGGCCGCTCCCGCAAGCAGTAGCGGTGCGCCCCAAGCGTATGCGCGATACAATCGCAAACGACGAGTCTCCTGACCTCTCTCTAGCGACGTCGGCCGGAAGTCTCTGCAAACACGACATAGTGCACTCGGCTTTGATATATGCAATCGAAAAAAGGTGAAAGCGCGCGAATTGCTCACCTGAACGTCCACCATATGTTGAAGCACATAGTGTTCAGCCAAAAGAAAGCAGACAGGAACAGGAAGTGCATGCACACGGCGAGCACTTTGCACGGAACAGGCGGCACTTCGTCTCCGGCGAGCTGCGTGACGGACAACAGCACGTCGCCCAGCATCAAGGTGAACACGTACCGAGACTGACAACGGCCGTGCAGCGCATGATGTTGCGCCGGCAGGAGCCGCGAGGCCAGCAGCGTCGCCAGCAAGAAGCAGGCGCCGATCGCGAGACCGACGCCGTATAGCACGTGCCGAGTACGACCCGAGCCTTCGCCGCCGCCGCAAGAGAGCACGGCGGTAGTGTTCAGTTCCATCACAAATTCGGCGCACCATGAACCGGACTCCAACTGTGAAGCCCCCAACAGCAGAGAGCCGTCGGACTGCAACGTTGCGCCGCTCAGTTCGCCTACTACCGCGTAACCGTCCTCCTCGCATGCGGGCCAGCCGCCGCCCAGTTGCGGGAAAAGCTCCTCGTCTTCCGGCAGCAGAGCCTTCAGTGCATTAAGCGACACGACTGCCGCCTCCGAGACGTTGCATCGTCCTTCGGCCGTGCTGAACGCTTCACTGACGGGACAACACTTGGGCGCTCTTGGTCTAGTTTCCTCCCTGCACACCAGTGCGGCCTTTCGATCGCCACACCACTCGTGCGGGCCGAGAAACACTCCAGCGCGTCGCAGAAACAGTGATGCGTTATGCGCGAACACTATATAAGGCACAGTCTCGTCATCGAGTTCAGGTCGCGTGGCTGTGGTGCCGCAGTCGGGTGACCCCACGACCACATTCCAGTGCTGCGGCACGGTCCCCAGAGGCAAGAATGTGCGGGGACCGGGCGCGTACACCCGCGGCGTCCATCGCGTATCATTGGTGGCATCTCTCGAACAAGACCACGCGGCAGCGCTCGTGTCCAGAACCTCTCCGGGGCCGCAGCAACGCCGCACAGTGACCGATGCGAGTTGCTTGCGAGCGCCCTCGACCACGCTCAGAACGGCGCACGCGCTCACAAACAACGAGAACCAGTTTTTAGCGGCACTCGTCATGTTTCTCTTATTCTTTCTCCTTTCTCCAACAGATCACCATCGCATTCACTTCGCACTTAACTTTCGCTGGAGAGGCGCTCATCTCCACGCGAACGCGTACCCACCTCGCGACGGACCGCGGTGCACTGACTCGACTGTCGACTCGGCCGGCGACCTCCGCCGCGCTCCGCACAGACAACTTTCGCGACAATTAGTAAACTCGTTTGGAACGAAATAAATAGATGCACCTACAACTTCCAATATATTTATTTTTGTATGTACCCATTTGTAATAACTAGTCAATTTGAGTACATAATTGTGTTTTATTTATATAAATAATTGAATTGGTATTCAACGTAAGTATATAAAGATTTGTTAAGTGCATAATTCGTCGATGTCATTTGTATGAAATGAAATTAAACACGTATTATGAGAAACAATTCCTGCGGAAAGCATAAAATGGAATATAATAGCAATTTGTCTGTTCTCGCTTTCTCTCCCCGATCAATATGGGTGATTGTGGATGAGCGACAGACGATCGTGTTCTTCCAGATGGAGCGACCCTCGTGATGAAACACCATTGCTTTAGCTCAATAGTCGTTCAGTTTTAGTAATATGAAGGGGCAGCAGTCCGCCTCTTCGGGCGCACATCTGCTGCTATCTCCTTGTAATCGTGAAAGAATGCATTTTCGTTTTTCATGGAGGATATTCAAGACTCTGCATTTGATCTTTTTTTAAATAATATAAGTAAATGCGCAGTTTGTGATATCCGAAAGATGCATATCCGCTATTTGCAATCAATATTATGTGATTGTTTTACAATAATCGTCTCAGAGAAATTTATTTAATTTCGAAATATCCTCGATTCAGGCTTCAGCGTACGACTTAGCTTTTCCCAGCAGCAAGTGACCGATTTTGCTGCGTCTTATCACCATCTCACAGATCACCAGGTTGCGCCATTACGGCATTTTATGTCCGTCCTACAGAATCGAAAACAGCAAGCTGTTTATTCTTTAATTAGCGGTATTCTAGAAAAATAAAGTCACTTGTTAGAAATTATTCGATTTGTATATTTTTTATCTGTTTGAGATTTATTAACTAATTAAAGACATGAAATAAATTGCTGATTTTTTAAGACTGCTGCCTTCGATCCTGACATGTTGGATTAATGCCGACTTTGGTTCTATCCACGTTGTCTAATGCCGCGTCTCCTGCTCCTATGTTTTCCAAACATTAGACAAAAACATCGAAACATTGGGGCGTGGCCGTATACATTTTTGTATTCATAGACAATGTTTTTGTTTTCCGTGGTCGACGGAAAACAAAAACATTGTGTAGGCCACGCCCCAATGTTTGATGTTTTTGTCTAATGTTTGGAAGACAGAGGAGCAGGAGACGTGGCTTAATATAGATTAAAACTTCAATTTTTGAATAGAACAAAATAAGTGCTCCTTTTACTTACATATAAATATAATTTAGAAAAACACGAAATTGTCTTATATGTAAAAGTAACAAATAATAAGTTCGTCGGAATGGCTCATCTCATTGCATATCTATTGTCTATGGACGTGGGGTTTTGATTCATGTTCGTTTGTTTCAAATTCAAACTAATTTGTTAAAGATGTTTTGATAATAATGAACAAAATACACGAACAAAGCGAACACGGACGCCATTGACACGTGACCGAATAAAGGCTCGCGATCGGCCAAGATTCACCGATTGCTGTTTTTGACGATTTTTACAATCTAATTTTTGATAGAAAATTACTGTTTTTAATAGGAAGTTATTAAATAAATATAAAGTATGCAGTATGTTGCCTTAACTATTATAATTCGATATATAAGCACTCGCCCAGAGCGGCGGAAGTTACCATTTATTGTGAAAAAAAATTTCTTAGTTTTTTATATTTAATTTAAACACGTGAAACTGCGATCTTTTAATGCTCAAGCTTGCTGCAATAATATCGTTTGAAAAATCTTTAGCCAGATGTGAAATGTGCGAAAGCCAGACACTGTTCGACGAATAAATAGATACAAGGAAAAGCAAGACAAAACATATCATCTCATTCAGATCGTGCTCAACGAAGACTGCAAATGTGCGTGATAGGGGTTCAATGGGAGAATAAGAAAATAATTTACGATCAAAATATTGTGTATTACAAATTTCGTAAAAACTATTATAATTATGAACATGAGATCGACGAAGTCGGCGACGGCCCTTGTTGGTCATTGTCTGTCGGCGGGCGGCTGTTGCTGCAGGTGGGCGACCACCACGTGCGGCGCGCGGACGGGCTGCGGACTGCGCACTGGCACGTTGCGGGCCGACACCGTACTGGATGAGACGGTGCGCACTTGTTGTAAAATTCTCATCTGTTGCTGTCGCGCGAGCTGTTGACGGTATAGAGCCCCCACCGCAGTTGTGGCCGTCGCTCCTGCGCCAGCGCTTCCTGCAAAAGGCGCGCAGTTACGCCACTGTCATGTCTCTGCGTCAGTTGGGTTTGCTTATGATACCTCTAACTGCGGGGTTCGCGGTTCCCGACGGCGCCATGCGGTGAATGGTCGGCGGCGGAGTGCTCTGTGCGCCCCCCGCTTGCTTATTCCGTGCGAGTCTCTCGGCTCTGCGTGCCGCCACCTCCATCGGCGACGGCGGCGACTGAAGCGCTATGCCGGCCGTCAGAAGTAGCTCCTCGTGTGCGGGGTTGCTCGCCAGTGGGGAGGTCGCGCGGCGGCGCGGTAGCCCCCGACGACGCTCCAGAGCAGCGTGCAGGGCTTCAAGTCGCGGCCAATCGGGTCCCACAGCTCGTCGCCGTCTTTTCACAGCTCCACCCGCTGCTGCTGCTTCCGCTCGTTCTCGACATGCACGCGCCGCTCGCCCGCACATTTCAGTACACCACTCCCAGTTCACGGGTTGCGCGCCAGCTGCTCTCTGCAATCGTAGCGCGCGCCTCAGCAGCGCGTCTTCGCGCCACGACCACTCGTGTTGGACTGTGGACGGAAGGGGTGCGGGTCGCGAACGGGGCGGCCGCGGTACCCCGCCGGACCTAGCGTTGCGCTCGAACAGGCCAGGCGGGGCGAGAGAACGCGCCGCCCTTCGCGGTCGGGCGTGCGGTCTGGAGCGTGCGAGGGCTGGCAGCAGGTGCTCTGGCGCTGCGCCGGCGCGGTACAGGCAGCAAATGTCGACGCGCACGTCGCTGGCGCTGCCCGGAGGAGTGGGTGGCGACCACATCTGCAAGGTGACAAATCGCCATTTCCACCTCTGTCGTTGTTGGTTCAATGAAGTCGACAATAGTACTCACCGGCATGGGCTCTCCGTTGCCGATGTTCACCCAAACCTGCGATACGAAACAAGCTACTATATAGGTTAGCACAATAGTCGTGAGCACCCATTCTGTGTCCGCCGTGAGACGATGCTCAGAGTGCGGAGGTGGACAGTTGGAATCTTTGAGCCACTCACCACTTCGATAGCGGATCTCACATTCGTTACGATAAAGCTCTACTTTGTTATTCTGAGAGCACATCGGACAGTTGTAGGGAACATCGAACAACAAACACTGATGATGCTAACATGTATATATCGATCTATCTATCAAATGTATGTTCGTGTACTCTCCGATGTGATCTTTGGTGTTTTTGACCAGATTTATGTTTCGATTTATTATTGTATGAAATTTAAAATCCCTTACAATAATAAGCCGGAACATCGAGTTGGAGGAATAAGTGTAGGTTTGGGGATGCGGGGATAGCGTGACCGCGCGCCGTAAATGCTCGCCCGGGTTACATCCCTGACGTGGTCGAGGTTTTGGCGCAAGCATTTACGGCGACGCCAGACCGCCAAAACGTCGAACGTCAGGAATATAAAAACGCGGGTTAATTTACTAGGATTTATTAATGTTTCGTCTACGCGATCGTGCGGTGCGACGCGGCCACGCGGGCGGCGACGGCGGCGGCGAAGGTGGCGGGGCGCGGCGGGCGGGGAGCACCTGCGGACTCGCGGCGTACGTCAGCGGTGCTGGGCTGGAGCTGCGCGGGCCGTCCGGTGGAGCGTAGAGTGAATCGACGTTGGGCACACTACGCGAAGACCATTGCTCGTGCTGCAACCGAAGCTCCTCCGCCGCCTGCGCCTCTTCCTCGGCCGCGGACTCCGACTGCGCCAGCACCCGCATGGCATACTTCTCCACGCCCGAGAGCTGCAACGATACAGACGGTCACGTGGGCACGGAACGAGACAGACCGTTTCGCCTCGCTTCTTACCTGGTCCATCAGTCTATGCAGCTCGGGGTCCTCGTCGGGGTCTTTGGGGGGAATGTCCGACGTCTCGTCGAACTCGGCTATGTCCGCATCGTTCTCGATTTGTGCTCTCTTCGCGGCGGCCGCATCCGCTTCGTCTTCCGCTGCCGCCAGTGCAGTCTCCAGTTCTTCGCGTTCGTCCGGTTCGTCCGGTCGGCCGTCGTCAGTCCCACCGAGTAGCTCTCGGATGCCAGCCGCGGTAAACCGGCCAGCCTCTATCGCCCGGTGCCCGAGCGCTCTCTTCTGTTCCGCCTTACGCAATATATTCTCTTCGACGGTCCCGGCGCTAACCAGTCTGTACACGTGGACGTCTCGGGTCTGTCCTATGCGATGAGCGCGATCCATCGCTTGTGCGTCCATCGTCGGGTTCCAGTCAGAGTCGTAAAATAGCACTGTGTCGGCACCAGTTAGATTGAGTCCGACGCCGCCCGATCGGGTGCTCAGTAACATGGCGAACACGCGAGGGTCACGGTTGAAGCGGTCCACGAGCGCCTGCCTCCGCTCAGCCTTGGTCGCGCCGTCCAGTCGCAGATATGTGAGCCCGTGCATGCACAGGAAGGCTTCCAATACGTCCAAGGTGCGCGTCATTTGAGAGAACAGAAGGGCGCGATGCCCGGCCGCCCGCAGCCGACGTAGCAGCGGAGCGAGAGTCTGAAGCTTGCCACAATCATACTGTAGTAACCGTGGGTGAGGGACCAGTACGCGAGGACCGGGAGCGACGCGTAGCAGAGGAGCGGCCGCCTCTTTCAGGTCTCGCTCTGCTCGCTCGAGCCTAGCGCGCCACGCCCCCGCGCCGGCGCCCACCAGCAATACGGGCCCCGACGCCATTGCGCCTCCGACGGCCGCGGCCAGTCTGTCTGCGGCGGACCGTACTTCGTTTGCAACACGCGAGGGCAGAGGCGCAGGCGCGGATGGCGCTCGCACTCTTACGGCGGCACGCAAGTCTCCTCCCAGCAACGGCAGCACGGACGCCCGGCGTTCGTTGACGAGCGCCATGCTCTTCAAACGTGCAGCCCTTCTCGCGTTTGACACTGCGCTCGATCGGGAACACCACTAGAAATACAAAAGCGTTTCGAATGTGACGTGTCGTGCAAAGAGAATGACCCGTCTAGTAGTAGTGTCATATATACCTCGTCTGCGTCGCGTTCAGGCGGTGCGGCGGACTCCCCCGGCGGGGTTGCAGCCAACGGGGGAGTCGGCGGTGGCGCAGGGGGCAAGGGTGGCAGCTCCGGGTGAGCGGGAGGTAAGGGGCGTGGCGCCAAACGCAGGTGGAGTCTAAGTCGGGCGGCGGGTGGCGGCGGTCTCGTTGCGTGGTGCGCGTCACGCGGCGCAGCTAGGAGATGTCTGGAGCGAGCGGCGGGCACCGCTCCCAGCTGCTCGAGCTCGGTCAGTCTTGGTCCTGGCACATGCGGTGGCTCCAATAGAACAACCGCGGGCAGTCTCAGCGCGAGCGCTGCAAAACGCAGTGGAGCTTGCGCCGCACGGGGTTCTAGCAGGTCTGGATGGTTGCAGACCTTACGCAGTTGCATAAGCACGTCGACCACAGCCGGCAAGCGGCCTCCGGCGAGGGCGTCTCTCGTCTTGGCACGTGATAGAAAGTCATCATAAAGGCAGCGCTGCCTCTTGCTCAGCCGACACATGACGACGCGCTCTCTCTTGCTGGGCAATTGTCTCTCGACGTCCCTCTTCAGTCTCCGCAGCAGGAAGGGTCTGAGCAGAGCGTGCAGACGCCGCGCCAATGGTTCGCTGCCTGCGTCGTCAGCCACGGGCGCAAACCACTCTCGGAACTCGGAATGAGAGGCGAACACTCCAGGCATTAAGAAGTGCATCAGAGACCACAGTTCTAGTAGTGAGTTCTGCAGCGGCGTGCCCGTCAACAGCAAACGCCTGCACATTACATTCAGATGTTGTTATACAACAATAAAAACGTATTCAATCATAGTATTGAAAAAGTATACCAACCTTTCAGTTTGAAAATTGAGCAGAAGCTGCCATCGTTGCGACTTGAAGTTCTTTATATTCTGAGCCTCATCCAGAATGAGATAATTCCATCTCTTACGACGGAAACTCTGATGGTCCTGTACGACCAACTTGTAGGAGGTGATGCAGACGTGAAAGGAGTTGGGTTTCGTCCAGCCGCGACGTTTGTGTTTGCGTTCCTTAATACTGCCCAAATATGTGAGTACTTTCAGCGCCGGACACCACTTTTTCAGTTCCATCTCCCAGTTGACCACCACAGAAGTGGGAGCGACCACGAGATGCGGCCCCCAGTCGCCGCGCTCGGCCAACAGCGCCAGCAGAGCGATAGTCTGAATGGTCTTGCCGAGACCCATCTCATCAGCCAGAACCCCGTTTAGCTTGCGCGCGTGCATCGTGGCTAACCATTGCAGACCTTCACGCTGGTATTCGCGCAAAGTGTGACGTAACAACCCCGGCGTCTGAAGCAGGGCAGAATGGGAAGGAGCTGGTGGAGCTTCGGTTAGTTGACCCAACAGCTGCCGCTCCAGACTCTCTTCACGCGGTTTTTCTTCCTTCGCTTCGCGTAGATAACCCGGTGGTAAGGTGGCCAACACGTCACTCAATTCGAGTGCAGACTCTTTCTGCAATGCCTCTAGTTCATCAAGAGTGTCTCCGGCCTCTGCGTCCGCTGCCGCTATTGTTTCTTCGTCGTCCGACGAGGCAGAAGATGGAGAAAACTCCTCTACAAAGATGAGAAATATAATCAGTGATAGACCAGATGACGCACAAGTTATCATGATCATGGTGACCTACCGTCTGTGGGCGGCGCAGTGTCTGGCGTCTCTGGCTCCTCAGGTCGTTCGTGGTCAGTACGTGGCGAACCTCTCAATGTGGCCGCCAGTTGTCGGGAGTACCTCTCGGTGCGACCGACCATGTCCACCAGCTGGCGATCAAGCAGCGCCTTGCGTTTCGCCGCGTGTCGTCTGGCGCGTGTCCATCGCGACAGCTTCTCCGCGGCCACCCAGAACAGACGCACTTCCCTCGCCAAGACAGCCGCGGTGCGTCTGCGGGCAGCTTCCACCGCGCGCGCTGCTCTCTCCTCTGCCGCCGCCCTCGCCATCGCGGCTCTCGCGCACTGTCGTGCCACCCGTCGTGCTGCTGCCTGTTTCCATCGTCGTTCACCCGCGAAGTCAGCTGCCAGCCATGCCATCTCCTCCAACAGATAATCATGGTGTGCCTTGGGCCGAGGTGGCTCCAGCACTCTCGGCAGTCTACCGGCGCCCCACAGCCCGGCGGCTGCGAGGGCGGCGGCTCTGCGTGTGACGCTCGCCTCTTGTCGCGCGCGCTCTGCCGCTCCGCCACCCACCAAGCCGATATCGTCAACGGGGGCGGGAGTGGAAGTCGTTATTGAGGGTGCGGGTTCTATCGGTGGAGGCCTTCTGGTGTCTAGAAAGGCTCGGAGCGCGGGCGCATGTGGTCTCTTGCGCCATACTGCATAATCCATCATGTTCCCTCCGGCTTGGAGGAAATATAACTCACAGAGCAGGTCTGCAGCGCGGTCACGGACGTTCTTGGCCCGCAGGGTCTTGTGTTCGAGTGCTCTCCGTCGTCGGTCCTCGGGATCAACGACGGCGACATTGTCATGGCTGCCGGCGACACAATTAGTCGATGCTCTGTGTCTCTTCCGCGGCGGAGAGTCCGCCTCGCAGACGTCGCCGTCGCCATTCTGCATTTAACAAAAACCAATAAAATTAGGCAACGTCTGAAAAATGATCCCACATGAATACCAGCTGTGGAGTGAAATGATGACATGGAATGGCTGAACCAAATGTTTGAGTAATACATGTATAATTGCAGAACATGTAACTTATTAATGGCACTTTGATTAATTTACATTGTTCTGAATCTTATTAAATATGCAATTTTGTGACATAAAGCAAACAAGCCTCAAAGCTGAAACACTCGGTACTAAATGTGGCTTACTGCCAGGCTCATGAGGAAGTGTGACAATCATGGTGCACTTTGAGAAGTAAGCAGAACAAGGAGTAGTGTGGGGACAATTGTTACCACAGACAGGTGTCCGCATGCAACTGTCACCACCACTATGCTGTCTTGAGGAGGCCAATGTGCCTCATCCAAATTGACAGGGCACACTTTGTTATCCCAGCTACTTTCAAACTGATTCCAAAACATGACTAGGTCACTTTATGGGTGTTCAGCTTGAAGGTAGTAGTACTAGCTTGGGATGGCATACTGGGCTAATGCCATCATCAGTCTACCTCCCATTCCTTGTATACACATATTACTATACTATATGCATTAAGGGACCAAAGTGCATATAACAAAGTTACATTCCACACCGTCAACCACTAGGCCACAGCCGCTCTTTTCACAATTGCAACATGAACATGCTCAAGACTGTTGTTCACTCAAAACAACAATTAAGTTCCATTACTTAAAGGCTCAATACGTTAGTGCACAATATGTTAGTGAATAACCGCCAGCAAACAGGAACATCACCAAATGCAACCACTGACCCCACTAAGTAATTTAGCAACTAAAAAATTCAGCATTTATATCAACATTACTCGACAAAGGAAGCTGTGAAATGCCAAAAACCTATCATTTGATATTTTCCACTTTCATTAATAGATCATGTTCAAACCATACCATGATTTTACCATGGTTTACATTGAAAGTATGAAAAACGACGAACTTATTTGACCACCATTTAAAAGTACTTATGTTTGCTACTTGGTAGGTATCGAAGACGCTTCGACTGACTGCATAGCATCATATATACTAACCGGCAATCGCATTTCGTCGTAGGAGCTCATCTCTGTGACGAGGGTCGACGGCGGCGCTTCCCACACTTAATCCCATTCATAATAATATAATTCAAATTATTCCCTCCACTTTTTTGTTTACACATATAATGTTTATGTCACACTCCACACACATATATATGCCTAGCTGAAGTCCGGATTAGTTCCAGCATCGCTTATTGCCCAAGCGATAAACTAATAATCGACACTTGACACTTTAATACAGAATCGGCGTAACTACATAAACAAGCGGCAATCGTCCCGGTAAGGTCCGCCATATTGAAAATACGAACAAGAGATAAAGCTCAGCGTCAAATCTCGTTTTATTTTTGCACACAAAGCGCATCCAAACGTTTGTGACGATAATAATGATTCTTTACTTGTTATAAAACAAGGCGATAGATTTATTTCCGTGAATGGCTTATTATTTATTCTATCGAAGAACACTCCGAGCGCACTCAAGCAGCTACCAGTGCGATGATACCAGACTGTAAATTACTTTCCAGTATTAATGAATATAATCGATTATGACTCACGATTGTGGGTTTTTAAATTGTGCGAATATATTTCAAATACTTTAATATAATAATATGTATTTATTTAAAATTAAATTATCAACTACTTTAGTATCAATAGGGGATTTTAATAACGTAACATAATATGTAGTATTGTGCAAAAATTATATCCTAATATTCGTGACCTAATTAAAATCGGTTGGAGCGAGACTTTTTATTTGCATTTTTGAATATTAAATTTTGTATAAAGTAAATTAAATGCAAACTGCTCAGTGACGGATTAAGAAACATTTAAATATTGTTCTTCTTCTTTCGTTAAATTACCTGTACAATAAAAGCAATTCTGCCAATGTCGACTACTCGGCCAACAGTTAGACACAAAGAATTATAAAATTCCAATTCACACGCATTTTCTTTTTCAATTATTATTTCGCAGTAATATTATAAATTCATTAGACAAACGAGGCCCTCATTCGAGTCGATGGTAACGTTATCAATACTTATATGGGCTTGATCCCTTTGCCTAAAAGTGAAATTATAAAAGAAATACTACTGAAGACCTGTGGGCTTATCACGAATTTTAGTCTGGCTTTCGAACCGAGTTTTTGTATCGAAATTTGAGCAGCAATTTGGAACTACAATATTTTAGATACTTTTTGTTAATTTTCGAACGTCTCAATCTCTCTTACATTTGATAGATTGCTGGTGCTCGTTAGTCGTTAGTAAAAATTCATGATCCCGATTGCTAACGGATCCGTTTTACTTGAAACAGCTCGATTCGAAAGCCAGACTAAATTCGTGATAAGCCCACAGGTTTTGCCTTACTACGATTTTATGGGAATAAATAACAAATACCGGGCTGTATGAGCTCGATCCCTTTGGCTTAAAATGGAACAACAACAGCATAATAAAAAAATAGCTAGACACTGACAGCTGCGAGTGACAGTGGAATTGGAGTGACATTCGAGATCGGGCGCGTTTTGTGTTGCAGGATAATTGCGCTAACAAACAGTGGTAAGAAATGCAAACAATTGTGTCGTATGACATTTAGTCGGTCGGTGTCGTGCGGCTAGTGCCACCAGCTACATGTAGGTGAGTGTAATCATCGCTGACCGGCGACATACTGTACGCAGTGCAGTCTCCACGTAACTTGTAGATGTTTGTAATCGCAGTGCCTATTGTGTTCGGTAGAAAAATATTTTGTCACTAAATTACTCGTAACATTTGTTGAAATTGTAAGTAGGTGAGTTAATGTGGCTTGGGATATATGTATATGTGACAACGATAATATGAACGTGAATTGAATAAAACGTATATTAGCATGTAGCCTGCAAAAGTGACAAGGAAGGGACGACGATGGTGCTCTTCGCTTATTTATAGTATTGTTTTTAGGACGAATAAAAATAAATTATTATTTATTTGAAAATTGTTTTTTTTTAGTATGATCCGTGGGCGCTGGGCGCGGGCGGCATTACTCTGCGCGGCCCTCCTTCTGCCGCTGCTGCTATGGCGCACCTTCGCGGACCGACGGCCGTCCCATCTCGCTATCGGGCGGATGCCTGTACAGGGCCGGGATCTGCCTCTTATATTTGTTGGTGGTGTGCCTCGCTCTGGTACAACTCTTATGCGTGCAATGCTCGATGCCCATCCGCTTGTTCGCTGTGGACAGGAGACTCGAGTGCTGCCACGTCTACTGCAGATGCGTCAGCACTGGTATCGTTCTGAGCGAGAGCGAGTTCGCTTGCGAGAGGCCGGAGTCACTGATGATGTACTCGACAATGCCATTGCAGCTTTCACACTGGAGGTGATCGCGCGACATGGTGAGCCCGCGCCGCGCCTTTGCAACAAGGACCCGCTCATGCTCAAGATGGGTACCTATGTGCTGGATTTGTTTCCTAATGCCAAGTTTTTATTCATGGTGCGTGATGGACGGGCGACAGTACACTCAATCATTTCTAGACAGGTAACCATCACTGGGTTTGACCTGAGTAGCTATCGGCAGTGTTTGGGCAAATGGAATCGGGCAGCAGAAGCCATGCACCGGCAATGTGAAGCGTTAGGCGAGCATCGTTGTTTGCGTGTGAAATATGAGGAGCTGGTGCTGCGGCCGCGGGAGCAGTTGGCGCGGGTCCTGGCTTTCTTGGACCTGCCATGGGACGAGGCGTGTCTGCACCATGAACGTTATGTAGGAGTGGAGCATGGCGTGGCACTGTCGCCGGTAGAGCGCTCGTCAGACCAGGTGGCACGGCCTGTATACCTTGAAGCGCTCGCTCGGTGGGCCGCGCCTGGAGGAATGCCGGAAGACGTCAGAGCAGATGCTGCTAAGCTGGCGCCAATGCTCAGTGTGTTGGGATACGATCCATGGGCCAACCCGCCAAAGTATGCAGATCCTGAGGGATCTCTAGATAATAAAATATGAAGTTATAATTGTTGTATTCTTTATAATTAAATCACACTAACCTAGCGTTTGAATTTAGCCTGAATACTGGAAATATGCTCTGATGGGCGACGTGGCTAGGCGTGGGAGGCCACCATACATAAAAGCCTGGTTTATTTTTCAATTAAATTATAACGTAAGAAATATTGGCCACATTCGTCACAGATTGGCAACACACTGCGCTTGTACGACATAAATGATTTAAAATCTTCCAAATAACGAGCTTTTGAAGCATTGAGATGATTTAGGTGCACTTCAAGATGGAGAAAGCAAACACAATCTTATGAGGGACCACAACTATTAGTACCTCATCTACCAAACTCCATTAGAGAGGCCAACCAGATGATCATACGTAACACACATGTCCACGACATTAAATCTCGACTGATTGGTGTACATTGAGACATACGACGCAATTTATGTCCTGTAAATTCCAAACTCTTTTTATTTTCAGCTTTTCTAGAAATTACTTTATTTCCAACAAGTCGCCGAACTAATATGTCTCTCACCATCCGGATTGCCAGAACGAGAGCCCCGAAGTGGTTCATTAGCGCCTCGTCTACTATTAATCTTTCGACGGGCTCCTGCACTCCGTTGACTAACAGGGAGGCCATCGTCCTCACCTTGTGTTTGGCTTCTCCGGCTATGCGCTGCGCCAGGATGTTTTTCAGTTCTTTGGCTGCCTCCTTGGTAGATGTTAGATCAGATCGGTGCGGACATTCCACACCCGGCGACTCCGTTGATCCATGTTGTTTTTGGAAGTTTCCAGTTGCCTCCTTCATTTGTTTGGACGACAGTTTCAGCCATTTGTAGAATTCTGTCGTCTAGATTGATTTTTGTGCAACGTGCAGTTACAACAAGGAGTTGTTGGGTGGAGTGTGGAAGATGTTAATTCCCTTTTGAGTAGACTCAGTCTCGTCCAGGAGTACGAATCCGACCGACTCACAATACGCCGCCATATATTTGCCTCTAATCATAATTTTTGATATGCCTTTGGTTTTTTGTTGTCGTATATGGCTGTGCTTCCGTTTTTTCTGCAAGGGTCCTGTCCTGTCTTATTGGCCTGCCTTAGGGTTTTTGACCAGCTGCTCAATTGCTGTTTCAATTTATTTCTTTTTTTTCCGTGTCTCTGCTTCCCTTTTCTCGGTTTCCTTCCTTGTTCTTTTTTTTTTTGTTGGAGGCGTTCCAAACCGCTCATAACTTGCGCAGTTGCGAGTGTTTGTTGGCTTCTGGGTCCTGTCTTCGGAGAGTCGGTGTTGCTTAGGGGGATTTTCAAGAGGCTGAGATCCGGTTAGGTATTTTTTTGAAGTGAAAACTTCTTTAGGCGCGTTGAGCGTTTTGGTAGAGGGTAAAATCCTCGGTTCGCGTCACCGACATGCTAATGATAATAGTATATCAATAGCTATGGAGAGCCAGACTAGCGCACGCGCAGTAGCCTGTGTACACGTATACACTAATACATCGACTATTTCTGACTGTATTATGTGCGCGTTGGACGCTTTTCGGATTAATTTTGGAGTAAGTACGTTATATTTTGTAATTGTTCACGTTGTACATTAAGTATAGAGTGTGGTTATAGTGTTAAATTGACCACGTGGGAAGTTCAACTTGTGTGTACTGGATTTTGTTTATTTAAGTGAATTTTTAATTTGACTATTATTATAATTATTTAATTGAAGGATTACTGTTTATTTATTGACTTTAAATTCATTGACTTCAGTATAAAAGTGAGTATGAAACATATTAATATTTTTATACAGATAAATGAATAATGAAAACAACGAATATATTTTTAAAAAATTTCATATAATTTTTGCATATAGTTTCAATTACTCTTAACTTAATAGTTCCGTTTTCACTTCTATCGGCAGTCCCACGACTGTTTATGTTTTTTTTTTTTTTCTTTTCTTTACAGCAGACAGGGGACTCGCCAAACAGACAATCCGGGCATTCCATCCACATGTGCGGTACACTGCGTAACTACATCTCATGGAATGCTCCTTACAGAAGGGTCTGCTGTGTCCGTAGGCAAGGCAAAGGCTGCATTGGAATAGGGGCGAGTGGTGTACCACTTCTATGCATTGCAAATCTATATGCACTTTCTCCGCATTTATCAAATTTCGCCACTAGAGTTAGGTTAGGTTCGGGTTAGGTTAGGTTCGGGTTAGGTTAGGTTCGGGTTAGGTTAGGTTCGGGTTAGGTTAGGTTCGGGTTAGGTTAGGTTAGGTTAGGTTAGGTTAGGTTAGGTTAGGTTAGGTTAGGTTAGGTTAGGTTAGGTTAGGTTAGGTTAGGTTAGGTTTTTTTTTTTTTTTTTTTTTTTTTTTTTTTTTTTTTTTTAAACCTCTGGCTTTTGCCAGAGTCTTTGTTTTCCAATTTTTTATTTCATGCAATTACTTATTCTTAATCTTATTTACAATTTGTCCAAATCTAACTAAACTAATTTATTTATACTATTACATTGTTTGCTTTCCATACTCTATTATTCGCCGCTGCCACCACGTGCCTCCCGAACTCTTCCAACATGCCCCGCTGGGCAGCATTTCCTATTACATTTTTTAACGTCTCCTTTGTCAATTTGCTGCCCAGCTTTTGCTCCAACTCAAACCTTTTCGATGCATATTTAGGGCATGCCAGAATAAGGTGAATACACAATTTGAATATAACGAAAAATAAATTAAAAAAAGAACAATAATAACAAAAGATAATCACTAAAAATAAATACTATTTATATAATTATTTTTTTATTCTAAATTCAAAATTTAAAAAATATATCTTAAGATTATCAGAAATATCATTGTATGTTAAATCGGCCTCTTTCAATTTTTATTTTGTATTTAAAAAGTAAAATTGGGTGTTTGAACTTTAACAGGAAGCGATCCTAAATAGTGCAGTACGTGGTCCTTACAGTTCGTTCTTTAACACCTCAAAAACTCCTTAAATCGGGCGCGGTGTGCTTGACGGGCTCATTGAGAAAATTGATGATTAATTTTTTTCTAATTAAATCTAAGATGAAAATCAAAATCAATCTTTTTATTGGAATGTTTAGAAATAAATTTTATACAAAAGTAATAGAATTTTTTTCCCCCTTTAAATCGGACTAAAACTATAAGACTAACCTATAATTGCTGTGCCTGTGAGATCAGCCGCGCCCGAGGGTTAACAGGTGATAAACAGTTACATGATGAATGAATGATCTTATAGAAAAGAGGAAGAGGGTTAATAGTAATTAATTTTAATTAGTATGAAAATTTTTTATATTATACCCGATAACTTTATAATAATAAAATCATGTTTTATTATATAATAGCTACTTTTTATTATCGATAATTGGGTTGAGATGAGCGCGGTATAATATCTGATGTCAAAAGTTATCGTAATAAAGAAAAAATACATGCTAATTTATCTAATTAAATATAAATATACATTGTATTTTGTGAATAATAGATTCATTTTAAATTTAAAAAAACTAAATTTATTCTTTGTATAATATTTTTATTTAAATCAAATTCTTCTTGTCTATTACCAGGTAATAAGTAACAGATAGTAGATCAAAGTAAACGTGAAATTTTAATTCTGAAGCAATTGATAGAAAGCCCAGTCTTCTTCTGAAATGGTACGTTTTCTTAGAAATTTATTGTAGCAGATTTTAAAGTATGAGAATTGTTCGGATTCAGCATAGAATTTATAGGCAATTCAAGAAAAGGATAACATAAAACTGTTTAACAATTTATTTTGGATTTTCAAAAAGGTTTTTCAATGTTATTCTTTTTATAATCATTCTTCTAGTTGTTAGTATCTAATAAAATATTTTATAAGGCTTACCTACTATCAAATTTAGAAAACTTGGTTTAACTAACGTATGGCGTAACCCGCTATTCTACTGAGCCAATCAGAATGGTTTACAGGCGTGACGTCATCTGCTGTTCTAACTAGTAACGTCTGATCTCAGTTTCA
>JAPWLS010000185.1:0-15251 GCA_028551675.1 Tineola bisselliella
ATACTTTTCTAACAAGCTTTTCCAGACAAGACTATAATTAGCGGCCGTGATAGGCAAACTTTTAACAAGATTTAAAGCGGGACCTCTAACACATGAAAGTAAATAGTGAAATTTGTCGACTTCTTCGAAGTTCCTTTTATGAACCAACGAGACGAACGTGTCATAAAAATTCGGCCAGTTCTCAATTTCACCATCGAACTCGAATAAAGATATTTTAGGTAAGGAAGGACGCACTGAATTTGTATCATACAAATTTGTTCTAACATTTTTGACATCCGCATCTTGATCTATTTTAATCTTTGACGCCGTTAATTTGCAGTTATACCATAGCTCGTCGAAACTATCTAACGCTGAGGTCGACGGCTGTGACTTCGGTTCTAACTCCAACTCAATAGAAATAAGACTCATAACAATATTTTCAAACTCTTTACGCATATTTTCTAACTCAGAATACTGTATCAAGAAACGTTCCCTAACAGATTCATTGTTCTCAACAGTTTGTGACAGATTATAGATTCTTTGCAATTTACCAAAAATATATTCCTTTTTCAAGGTTAATGTTTTAAATTTAATTTCTAATTCACTGATAGACTCTCTACTCACTTTTTGACGTGACATTTTGAGAAACAAAACTGTCTCGTTTTGAGGTTATACAAATCTAAGTTTAAAGGCTATGATTTTTTCTCAATTTTGTTTTTCTTATTACGCCGGGACAATGACAATACGATTTTTGTTTGTTAGCATAGACGTTGGTAATAAACCTTTTACATAACAGCTGGGGAGTTTTAACAGAGTGTTGAACTATACTGCCTGGTAGAGATCACTGCCTTTTGTTTTTTTAATTTTATTTTCTTCTGTTCTTTACATGTATTTTAATTTGTGCAATAAAGAGTTATTATTATTATACTAGAAATGTACGAATAAAACAACTGAATGTAAAATCTTTATTCATTTAACATCGCATAGTGCTATCTTTTGCACATCCTTAACATTGTCTCTGGGGGGCTACTCAGGCATATCCGAAGTTGCGTGATACGGCCGTCACCTGTGGCAACAACTACTTAACCGATCATCAGGAAACTTTGTACATATATTTTTGGAGGTATTAGAAGTAACATGGGATACTTTTTGTTAAAAAAAATATTTTTTACTATAGTTTCCAATTGACTATAGTTTCAGCTATTTGGAATTTTTCTATATTTATTTTTATTTCCGTCTGTTATTTTTATATATGCAGTGTAAAACTATTTGAATTTTTGAGGTTAGATCATATTGATTCATTTCTATCAAAATGATCTCTGGTACTTATTTAATGACTTAAATGCGAGCGAAGCCGCGGGTAAAAGCTAGTTTTTATATAAATTAAATTTTATATGTAATTTTAAATCAGACAAAATATTGAGTAAACTTTTGCGAAAGGTTTCAAGAAAATATTATTTTTTCTCTTATTCACAAATTCGTTAGTTCGGTTATGTTTATTTTGTGTGTAAACTATGTTATTTAAACTTTGGGAAACATTCTATTTTGTTTTGCTTACTGTATAAAAAGCAAGCAATATTTAAGTTATCTTGAATTATTTTTGGAAACGTTCCCGAGTGATGTTTTTGCCAAGTATGCTCGAGTTTAATGCGCGCTATCATTTTTTATTAACAAAAATAGTCCTATAATATTTCGAAGTATTTTTTTAAGTCTAATTAAATTAATATGTTTTCTCAAAGTTGCGCAGTGGCATTCAAGGATTAGCCAGATTTATCTGTGGTAACAGTTGCCTATGGAAGTTCAACGTTAAGCAGAGTACAGTTTCACGCCAAACTAGTATCTGTTAAAAACTAAACTAAAGTTTCTGCTAAATCAAATAAAATTTCAATTCATATGAATTTTAATGAATATCGCGTGAAAACTACACTAGAGGGCGTTCGAGAATGCATAGATTTGTTCTTCTTATTCAATTGATAAATATTTTAGAAATTCATAGAAACAATTGTTAGAAAAAATAAAATTTAGCTGCCTACGCACAAACAACGAAGACACAGGGGACCGTCGAAATGTTGTCGTGTTAGACCTTTCTGCAAATAATTTCCGTTTGTATGATGTGAAAAAAGGGTCTCTGACGCGAAACTATAACTGTGTCTGTGCTCAACTGTTAACGAATCATCGAAATTATCTTTTATTTATTTGTGACTTCATCTGTTTATTTTAATTTTCCGAGAATAGTGTTTTGTTTTTGTGTGAGTTTTAATCGAATCACGATTTAAAATTCAGAATTGTTTTATCACATTTTATGCATATATTTTATTACCTTATAAATAATTTTCTTCAATATTGTTTTTTATTTAAAAAACAAAATTCCAGCTAAATAATTCATGTAAAAATAAAATATTTTTCTAAATGAATGTATGCTGCCTTCAATTTGTCTGTCCGACGGCTGCCGGCAATTGCTGTATTGAGGAGGCTTATTGATACATTATGTGATCCTCGGTGGTAGGATCCGACCCTGTCGCAGATCCAATATTGATGATCTTTTTTGTTTTGAAATTTTAGTAAAATATTTTAAGTGAAACTTTGCAGACACGGTATCATCTTTCCTATAGGTACATTTTAGCATTTCTTCATACAATTTTTCTACTTTAAGCCTGACTTATTAGGTTCCAATTGGAACACTTGGACTTGTCAAAATACAATTATACATATTTGTTTTAATACGTGTTTTAAATTCATAATCCAGCCATTCTCAAAGTGTGTTCCGCGGAACCCTAGGGCTAAAATACTGCAAAAAATACCTACCAAAGGGAGATTATAAGGTTACATCTAAATATTCCAACTAAATATTACGTAATATTACATTGCAATATAAATACATATAAATCAGTTTTTTATAATTATATTAAGGCTTTTTCCTTCGCCAAAAAAGTTTGAGAACCGCTGTCCTAATCATTCATCACTTTAATATCATCTGATAAGTTATTATGTTCGCTATACAAAATATATTCAGGCTTTTTTTCAACGTAAACGATCCCTATACGTAGACACGTAATAATGAAGTCAGATCAATCTAATTTACTCGATTGAACGCAAAAGCGTGTGAGTGGAATGTAGACGAGCGTGTTCGGAAACCTACTCCCATGTCTTTTATAAGCACCCAACGAGCCTATTCTTGTTTAATTTGAAAACGTTAAAACGTCAACGTATTGGGATTATCTTTAACTAATAATATTTATTTATTTATAAAGTCTACCTACAAAATTACATATTATAAAAAGGACTACTATTATATAAACTAAATGAAATTTTAATTATAGGATAGGACGGCATGCTCAAGGTGATAAAGGGATAGATACTACACTTCTAATAAAATTATAAAAATACGTGAAAAAAAAAACATAAACCAAATAGATGTAAGGAAGAGGGGAGAAAGAAGAAAAAAAAATCACAAACAAACAATTCTATTGGAGAATAGAATCATGATTTTTACAGTACACAATTTTGACTAAATTATTATTAAAATTGTTTACAGATTTAGAATTGAATTAAAATTGGATTACATATCTTTATTATGATTTTAATTGGATTGAAATCGAATTGGTTTTAGAATCAAATCGGTAATACACCTGCTTCACGAATTAGATTACGTTCAGAATTACCTATGATCTCCTTCCACCCACCGAAATGACACCCCGCACTCCCCTCCCGCCTTCTACTTTCGTTTTAAGTGGGCGCATACGACGTATCACATAGATGCTAATAAAATTAACAGAAAACAGCTGTAAGTGTTGACGAAATTAATTAAACTTTCATTATTTCAGATTCAAATAGTACTTCGGGGTAGCGTTTCGAGATCAGTTTGGAAGTAACCGGGATAACGAGAGGAGTGAGCCCTGTCAATTTGGCTCCTCAAGCCGGCATAGTGGAGTCGACTGTTGCGCGTGGACATCTGTCTGTGGTAACAGTTGTCTATGCTCATGGACTGCACTCTAGCTTAAGATCAGGCGGAGTGTGGTCATATGCTGAGCTATCAATAAAAAAATTAAAAAAACTTATGTCTCTTATATCGTTTTTATATTTGGCAGTCTTTATCATACTAATATTTAATTTAATATGTTCAATTGGATTTCTGCAAGATTGTTCATCAGCGGCTCCCTCTCCGTTAATTTTAAGTTTTGTAGATTTAGGCAAGGCACTATGGGGCTGATTAGTCAAATAAAAAAGATATCCTCAGTACAACATAGTGGCTGTAGGTAACTAATTTTTTTTTCTCTCTCCTCTTCCTTACATCTATTTGGTTCTTGTTTTTTATTTTTATGTATTTTTGTAATTTTATTACAAGTGTAGTATCTATCCATTTATCACCTTGAGCATGCCGTCCTATTCTATAATTAAAATTTCATTTAGTTTATATAATAGTAGTCCTTTTTATAATATGTAGTTTTAATGTAATTTTGTAGGAAGGCTTTATAAATAAATAAATAAAAAACCAGGTATATATTGATAAAATTCTACACAATGTTAAGTAAATAAATTGTAACTATATACCTATTTATTAAAGAAATTGACTATTTCCGAAATAACACGAAACGGTACGAAAATAATCAATCTTTGACATAAGCTCCAACACTATAAATTACGTAGTTTTCACCACTAACCAAAAACAATACATCAGTCAGCCTGTATACATTATAATTGTATATATCCACTTGATCCTAAATCGACATTAGAGATTTGTCACCCTAATCCGTCGTGTGGCCATTAATCCCCATAACAACAAGACCCCTACATATGTTCGGGAGTATATGTATTTATAAGGACAGGTTAGGATGGCATTTTTAAATTAGCATCGTGTATAATCGCGAATTAACGCTGCGTTCCTCCGTCAACTGCTCACGACGTAAAACGAATCTTAGACCGTTAAAACGCCGTAAAACGAGGACTACCTGTATTTATATAGATATACGACTCTAAATTTAATTAAGTTTGCTTTATTTTAAATCTTTTCTATGTTTATTAATCTAATTATAATGCTACCTGCCATCACAAGTTGTCTCTAACAGTATAATGTTAGTACAGTTCTAAGATATTTGTAAGCAAGCTGCAACTGTTTTGCTTGGATAGGATGAAGGAAAATAAGTAAAACACAGAAGTTACCTTTAACTTTAATCACTTAGTTTGTTTAGGACCTATTCGCGAAATCTTTATGACTTTTACTTTTCTATTTTAAGGGCAATCAAACACGCACAAAGTGTGTACGTACCTACAATAATAATGAATATTTCTGGAGTTATAATCTTCTAGTACCTGTTCAAATTGATTCACACTAAGATATAATATAAATATATCTTTATATAGTACATACAACGCTTCGATCCCAATATATTCTACCTGTGAATATTAGGACAAGACCAATTACTTGATTTATTTATTAGCCACATACATCTGTAAAACTCCTCCAATTAGACTCAATATACATTACTCATTTTATGAGACACCTGTATGTGTTGACGAATGCGTTCGAGCTATTCATAGTCGTATGACAATAGGTCTATAAAAAATATGACTAAGGCTATTCGCAAACATCATTAAACTGATTTTTAATTTTAAACAGTTTAAAGCCCGCATTCAGAAACGACACTGAGCGTAGTTTTAGAGTGAAAATCTGATCATTACTTGAGTGCATTTTATTATATTTTAAGCAGTAACAATAGACAGTTATGAAAATGAAATTGTAATATTTTGCATGTACTTATATATCAAATATCAAATTAAATATTATTTTTATTTGTTATTTACCTATATTTTAATAAGTAACGATTGAAATAATTCCTTATAAATGCTTGTAACAGAATATAATGACAGTCGCAATGGGTTATTATCATTGGTCAAAATCACGCCAATATTTTTTCAAGTGTGCGATTGGTCTATTTTATTTCGTACGCCAAACTGAGTGACGTTTAAACTTTACTCAGCGAATCTATGGTCGGGTTTTATTCGCAAAGCACGGCCATGATTGATTTGCTAAATTAATATCAAGAAACAAAAGAACAAACACACAAACTCTAGTACAACAAAATGGTTACGTTCAAACCACAAAGTGGGTCTAATAAATGAGGTACAAGTTCACTAAATTAGTGTGGACTATCGCAGACAGGTGACATGTGTGTTGGTCAGAAGGTAGTCTACTATTAATAGCTGATGTCACATGGGAGTCATCGGTAAACTATTTGTTACTACATAACTAGACGTAGGCATATAAGTGCTTACCCGTTATCTGTGTTATCCCAAGGGTTACAAAGTAAACTTAGGTACGTACGAAACGGCGGAATAAATAGGTATTAAACGCCTGAATTTTTTTATAAGCAAAACAAATAGTTTTGTTTTAGAAGTTTTTCTAATTAGACTGTATCTATTTTCTTTATGAGCCTATACAATGGAGGCAACTAATGCAATACAAGGATAACACTGAAATGAAATAAAAATCATTTATTAGCATAGGCCAGCCATTCTCAAAGTGTGTACGGCTAAAATAATGCAAAAAATGCCTACCAAAGGGAGATTATAAGGTTACATCTAAATATTCCAACTAAATATTACGTAATATTACATTACAATATGATTATTCATAAATACATATGAATCAGTTTTTTATAATTATATTAAGGCTTTTTCCTACGCCAAAAAAGTTTGAGAACCGTTGGCATAGGCACTAAAGGCGTGCGCTTGCTCATCGTTAGACTCTACCGTGACTTCGGAAATAACAATAAAAACAACTGAATATTTACTCAGAAAAAAAAACTCTAGTTTAATTTATAAATAATGTTATGTTACATATAAATAATGTTATTTCAAATGAATTCCCAAATATCTCTGAAACTGGGTCATATTTAGACAAAGCATTTAGTAGTCTGTTTAGTTGTAACAAGGGCGTGCTGCGTCTGTACACGGGTCTTTACCCATCCGGCAGTTGTCACGGGCCGGATATCCCGATTGAAATCCCTCTTTGTAATTCAAATATCTGCTGTTATTATATACCTAAATCTTGTTGATAAGTTACGGCTGTGATTCTCAACCACTTTGCCACGAAATTCTAAAAGTGTGCCGCCAAATTTAAGATATAGGTATACCTAATAATATAATTGGTTGTTTCAGGCGTTACTTTGCGGAAATCCATATTAAAAGAAATTATTTAAAATGATATTGCTTATAATTCCCGCTATAACATTCAATAACTTGTCTCGAAGCGTTTCGCCATTTCACGTGGCGTCATCAGGATACGTGCGATCGCTTCGGCTTCGCTTCGACGACTGAAGCATGATGAGATGATAAGCAAAATAATTTTAAATAATTTCCTTTAATACCTAATAATGTTAATATTATTAAATAATATGATTTAATTTTTTTTTAAACTTACCTTTTCCTTTATGCGCCACCAAATTATGAAATCGTTAACAAAACCACAACAAAAAAATAAGGTTGAGAATCACTGAGTTAAGGATAGGCAGGACATGAAATACTAGGTATATCTTTTTGCCTATTACTATAAGATTAAAGGCTTGTAATATATAGGTATAGAAATATATAGATATACAAAAGTTCAGGCGTATTAAGAAGTATGGAGTAGGACTTCTTTTGTGTCAGAAAACAGTCGGCTCAGTGTCGTATACGAAGCTATCTCCAATCAATATTTGATCGGATTTGAAGCCTTATCTTTGAGGTATTATAAACTATAGTTGTGTCAGTGATACAATCCGATATAACAGGAAACAATGCAGGTTACTAACAACAGCATTTCATTGTTCTGATAACAATGTCCGAGAGAGATCCCTGGTACTATTTTAAACATAAAAATAGTATACAATAGAAACGTATTATTGAAAGAGATACAAATATCTAAAATTTGTATTTAATACGCTAAGAGTCAAATTAAGAATAATAGGATTCTTATGGGTTTTTTTGACATGAACATTTACGTGTGAATTAAAATTTTGTAATCTCTTATTGGGTTTTTGCGTAAATACTCGACATTAGCAGAATTGTCTGCATTAGACATCTGAGGCCATTAATAAAAAAGAAGAAAAATTAATAATTTAAATATAAAAATCTAAAAAAAACTAATATGTTCTTTAGTAACTGCTTGTGTACCCATCTGCGCAATTGTTATACTAAAATTCAGGCGTTTTATAAGCCTATTATAACAATATCTACCAACTCTGTATCCGGCATGATTCCAATACGAACCTATCAGTGAAATGCTAAACCTAAAATGTACCAAAAAAATCGGTTGTCTGTAAAGTCGGTTTACTGACGATAGTTGAACGTGACAACGTCTTAAGAAAATACTGATGGAATGGTAGCATTTTTCAAAAGAAAATTTTAATTTCATTTGTTTAATAGATTTGTATGTATGTGTGTATGTTCAGCTCCAAATGACTTGAAATCAGACGCATCGCTCACTCAAGTAGGAGAGAGACGGATGTCGAACGCTGCCGAACGCGAAAGTAGATTGTGCCTCTTTGTCGCTCGTTCCGCGCTCTCGATTGCACTTCAAGCCTTACATGGAACGCCTCAGAGCGAGGTAACGCCGCATGAGTCATGTTTTTTCGTGCGTGCAGCCGGCTCAATCGAATTATAAGACGTTATCACGTCAAAAAAAAACTAATAGTAGTTACGTCCAAATTATTATCGACAATAATGAAGCAAATATCGATAACAATACAGTATTCTAGTGTTGAGATTGTCTTAGGTTTCCATTTATTATTATACACTGTTTCAACTTTAATGGATACATAATAAAGCGGTAATGTATTACTTAGTTCTATGTAAGAAACTTCTTTTTAATTAGCCCGTCTACCTTTCACCATTCGCAGTGCTTAACTTAGACTATAGTAGAGCGAGTTTCAGCACCAAAAAGTTTTTCTTAATAACTCTAAAACAAAGTTGTACCTGGTGTCAAAGCTCACAGTCTCGTTGGAAAATAATTAAATTGAAATGGAATATGAAAATTATTACTTTTACAGTGCATCCTACATTTTAGTGGATTACTCTTACTTCTTATATCATGACGTCTTAGCATATTACAGTGGCGTAGCTAGGTAACGAAAGGCCCTGGGGCAAAAAATAAACTAGGTCCCCAACTAAACTAAGAATACAGGGGAGTTCCCCGCATGCTTCAAACAAAAATGTTCGAGGCTTGTTGGGAATTCCCCTGTATTTTTTAAATAAGTTGGCATTATTAAAAGGAATATTATGGAAAAAAATTCACTAGTTTAATTTATAGTTTATACGTCAGAGTCCAAGGGGCACCCTGGGTTTGGGGCACTGCCCCGTCTAGCCCCTAGCTATGCCACTGCATATCTATATATATGTATATATAGTGGATGATTCAGTTGGAATGTTTGTAAAATGTGATATTAGTGTGAAAATATGTTTTTATACCAAACTTTAAATTTACATGACATAAAAGGTGTCCCGTCCCGTCTTAAAGTTAATAAGAAAAACAAATAATCAACAAATTAGGCTACTTGCCAATGTTAACACTATACAGTATTAAAGATTCACTGGACCTACCAGATAATTAATAACAGCTTTGTAGTAGATAATAACTACCAAATAAAGCGTATCTCTATCTCTAACATGTTGGCGGCTATATCGTTTTAGAAACAATATTTTCCCCGCTAACGCTTCTAATTGGACATGTTGGCTTCTTGCCATTTTAATATCTCGTATCTCCTTTGGGTGTTAAAACGATATCTATCATTTTATACTGAGTTTAAACTGAGGGTTTCAATTATTTATTACAAAGAATTTTTAGATTTATGTAAGCAATTATTATGGCGATCACATTGGCTCCGAAGTTTCCAACAGTTTTAACTCACATAACGATTTTATACTTGAGAAAATCTTATTAACTTTCAGGAATTATATGCATATATTTTTTATGATATATTACTAGATATTATGACGGCATTCGTTTTTTTTAAATTATAATAATAACAGTAACATATTATATTTAAATAAATAAAATAGCTGTTAATTAATAAAAATTAATGAAAACATAAATCCCTACTAATATTATAAATGTGAATGTGAGTTTGTTTGTTACGTTTTCACGCAACAACTACTTAACCGATCATCATGAAACTTTGTATACATATTTTTGAAAAAAAAAAATTTTTTATAGTTTCCAACTGACTACAGTTTCAGCTGTGTGGAATCATATTGATTCATTTCTATTGAAATGATCTCTGATACTTATTTAATGACTTAAATGCGAGCGAAGCCGCGGGTAAAAGCTAGTTGTTTATATTTTTAAAAAGAACCGTATTCAACGTTCAATAAATGTTGCAGTATCCTGTATTACCGCAGTCCTGAATACGTTCTAGAATCATCCATCCGCCAAGCGTGTAAAACTTTGGAAGAATAGAAAATAGTTTCCGAACGTTGCTGACGTCTTGATAAATGATACACTAAGAAAAATATACACTATTCATTTTGAATATTATCGAACGCAATCTGTTACTGGCGTTTTGAACTTCACTAATTCGATTATAAATGGATCGTTGTTGGAGCGTGATTTCTTTACCTGTTTTGGGGTTTTTATCAAAATAATTATGTTTTATACTAATATACATATGAACGTCTATTAATATCATCGTAAATATGCTTTTATATATTTTGAGTTATTTAAAAGTTGTGTACTTGATTATTTTTTGCTAAACACGGCCGCCATATTGAATTTAAATTTAAAAAAAAAACAAAAGAACGTCGTCATGTCCACGGAGCCCCGCGAATTGCACAGAAAAGTACGACGATTAGCGAATGATATTGTTATAAAAGTAAAGAAAAGCGATGTTTTTAATTCTTTAACATTATTTGTGAAGTTCTTAACACATATATGAATATCTTTATTGTGCTAAAACTAAATGTGACTGTATAATTAACAAGTTTCTTGTGATGTTCTTTCTCGTCATACGCCTTTCCGAAGTCATGGTATATTCTAAAAACGAGCAAGTTCACGTCTATAATGGCCATGCCTAGTTATTCCAAACCGATTCTAAGTCATACCACGTATACTTAATTGCACAATTGGATATTTTAGTGGGAAAAGCACATGTGTAGCTAGCTAACTTTAATTAAATTTATTTGTTTCCGTTCAATTTTTAAAAGTAAACAGCAATAACTGCGCAAATGTATCTCGCTGAATGGTTTTTCGTTTTTAAAACCATCGAGTTATACGTGTTAGAGTAGACTGCAAACGATATGAAGCTCTTTATATTTATTTTGTGTTATTATAAAGTTTCCAATCTATATGTTATATGTCAGTTACTGATGCCCACGAAATAGGGTAACCTAGTTTAAAATCAGAGCCTTGTACGTGTTTATACAGCCTAGCATATTACCAAGCACTGCCTGTTGTTAAGCTAGAGAAATACTTGTAATAGTTACCTCCCCTATGTTGGCTCGAGAAGATGAATGCGTCTTCTCTATTATGTTTATCTCAATGTTTAAAATGCATTATAAAAAACTGAAGTCTCTACTGTCAGCTAGGCGGTGCTAGCTTACCTCATTAGCTAGATATATAGCGGGAGCAATTGTTTTTATTTGTAGTAACAATATAGGATCAGACGGATAATTTAAAAATATACAGATTATATTGTAGGCAGTGAAAATGTACACAAAATCCGTGACAGTAACTCAATCCATAAAAAATTACTCACAATAAGAAATTTTATAGCTTCGAACCAATAAAGATTCGAACCTTGAACTTTGAGCTCGCTATCGTTATTTATAAAACTCACTTACGTATTTTTAGGTTTCTAAAATTGCATTTAATATACGTATTCTTCTGCAAAATAAAAATGTTGAACCTAAAAAAGGTTTAGAAGTAAATAAACAAAAGAAAAAGTAAATAATTAAATTTATTAAATCTAACAATCTTTGGAAATATTTAATACAAATTATTAATATTATATTACTACTTTTCAATATCCTTACTGATTATAAACAGTATTACAATTTACATTAACTTTTAACAGAAAAAGAACCGTCTGCATCATACATCACAGGTCTTCTAAAAGGCACATTTTGATTGTAATGAAACCGACTGTAATCCCCACGTAAAGGTTCATCAAACTTATCATAAAAACCACCGTAATTGTGACCAAAACTCTTCTCGATATAACTCAAAAAATGGCCCATAATATCGTGACCAAAATGGCTATACCCAAACTCAGATTTATTGGCTAAATATTTTGCAATCCATCGAATGAGAATCGCCGCCTTTTTCGCTATGTATATAAGTAACGCTCCATACACCATCTTGAGGACTACGACTTTTCCAAATGCTATGAAGACTATACGAGCTGTGAACAAAAGAACAAACTCAGTGCTATAAGTAATGCATGTTTGGCCTTCTGCGAGGAGGTCAATATATTGTACAATGTAAATTTGTTTTGAGACTGTTTTTGTTTAGTTATTAAGTTTTTGACATTGATAGGTTATTATTTTTATTTTATTTAGGTTTTGATATTTTATTATTAATACTATTGTGTATATTTTGTATTTGACTCCTCCTTGCATGGTGTATTGGAATTGACTGTAAGACCATGTAAGTGACTGTGCTTAAATAACTACTTTTGGGCGAATCATCATACTATATGTATTAAAATCGAATAAAATCAATCGAGTCAAATATTAAAGAAAAACGCCGTGACGCTGCGAGTTCTAGTGACAGACTAAATCGCATTAGTCTAATAGACTAATACAGGGGTTCCCAATCTTTTTCAGCTCGCGGCGCAGTTTCAAGCTTAGTATTTTGTCACGGCGCGGCGCCCCTTTCTAAAAAAATATACCCGCGAATATTTGTGGTTTCGGATAATGATAGAGGATTGAGCAAACAGTGCCATCATTTTTATTGCAACTATAACTGTTGCTAAACCTAAAAATATCTTGATTAGACCAACGGTCGCTACTACTAACATCCCCACGTTTTCTGGAACAAATGAATTAATATTTATCTTTAAGAATTTCTCGACTCCTTATTACTTATATTTTAGGAATTAGATATGAATCACAATGTGAACTTTAAAATAAAACGTGATATTTCTATAAGAAAAAAACAATTGAAAAACAAATGAAAAAACTGACAGCCAAAATTAGGTTTAGACATCGAATTGTCCGACCACATAGCAACTCTTTATTGTCATCTAGCTGATTATGTTCTGTTACAAGCGTTTATAAGAAATCGTTTCAATCGTTACTTATTAATATATAAAAAACAGAAAAAAATGCAAATTACTGTTTGAACTAGATATTTTATAAGTAAATGCAAAATATTACTATTTTATTTTGATTACTGTCTAATGGTTGTTGTGTTTAAAAATTTATTATTTATCCTCCCTACTATATAAATGTGAATGTGAGTTTGTTTGTTACGTTACATCATGAAACTTTGTACACATATTTTTGGAGGTACTAGAAGTAACATAGGATACTTTTTATGAAAAAAAAATTAGTTTTTACTATAGTTTCCAATTGACTATAGTTTCAGCTGTTTGGAATTTTTATTTTTATTTTCGTCTGTCATTTTTATATATGCAGTATAAAACTATTTGAATTTTTGAGGTTAATATGATCTCTGATACTTATTTAATGACTTAAATGCGAGCGAAGCCGCGGGTAAAAGCTAGTTAGTAAATAATTATTACTCCATAAAATGGAATATAATGCACTCAAGTAATAATCACAGTTCAAGCTACGCTCGAGTGTCGATTCTGAATTCGGATCTCAGTTCGATCAATATTTTTCATTAAATATGATTGAGTTAAAATGGAAAAATTAAAATTATTTTGCTTATAATTCCCGCTACAGTAGGTCGATGAAGGAAAATAACCTCCACCAACATTCAATAACTTGTCTCGACGCGTTTCGCCACTTCACGTATCCTGATGATGCCACGTGAAGTGGCGAAACGCTTAGAGACAAGTTATTGAATGTTGGTGGAGGTTATTTTCCTTCATCGACCTAATGTAGCGGGAATTATAAGCAAAATAATTTTAAATAATTTCCTTTAATATGGATTTCCGAAAAGTAACGCCTGAAACAACCAATTATACCTCCTAAAACATCTACCTTAATCTAGACATTGCATAAAAATATACATACAAAGGTATATCGTATAAACAAAATCATAAATAATAAACCCAGAATTCTTTTTTCTACAATAAAAAACTACACAAACCGTAATATTTCACGTTTTCTTACGTTCCCCAACAAAAGCAGGGAACTTATGAAGAAAACTAAGATTTACGACAAACGTTTACAGATTTAGCTCGTTTTTACCATTGCTAAGATCAGGTGTTTGTTACTATAGAGTAATAAAAATTCTTACCAAACTGGCTTCTTTACTCTACAATTTATAATATTATTTATCTATTTATATTATTTAAAAAACATGTTTGATTTAGTCCGGCATGTGACCGCTCTTCACTACACTAAGCTATAGCAGTAATTTTAAATCTTTTTTGTTGATTGCAGTAATTTTAAAATTTGGCGGCACACAAAGAAAAAGATAAGTTTAAAAAATTGAAACCGTATTAAAATTATTATATATCTAAAATTTGACGGCACACTTAGAATTTCGTGACACAGTAGTTGAGAATCACTGAGCTATAAGATCGAATATATAGCGTCCACGTTGACAGGATCCCTGTTATACCCGACCACTTCTAAGCCAATCACGGTATTACAACGAGTTTATCAGCGAATTGAGTTATCATTCTTAATTCAAACTTCTCAACCAAATAAGATTATTAAAACAATTTGTAATTGTCTGTTTGTAATCTAATGAAATGTAAATTGTTTGCGTTGTGTTTTGTTTTATTAATTGAATTATCTCATAGTCTAAGAGCCAGTACCCGGCAGACCATATTCATTTTACCAAAGCTGATATTTTGGTCAATCGTACAGCCATACCTACCTTACATGAAATGGGGCGTCACTAAGCCCAGCGAAGGTAGGTATGACGTCACTCAGGTAAGACAGGTACGAAAATTAGACCAAAATTAAATTCATTTTACCAAAGTTGCCGTTTGGACACATCAAAGAGTACAACTATTCCAACCAAAAAACAAAATGGCAGACAGTTTGGAGGGTATTAACCTCCTGGCAGACACTTTTGAAAATTCAAAAAAAAAAAAAAAATCTTTTTTATATGATTTATTTTACCAAATCATTTTGATTTTTATATATGTTATTTTTGTACT
>JAPWLS010000532.1:0-19677 GCA_028551675.1 Tineola bisselliella
TTTTATTAACATTTTGGATTTGTGCAATAGTTTGGCAATATTTGGGGATTAAAAAGAACTTAAAATCAGATTTGCTGTTAATTTTGAACGTGTTGTTTCCCTTATTTTGTAATAGAAGATTTAGCAAAATTATTTGCTTCCAAGACTTCGAATATGCTACCCTCTATAATGGCAATTAATTATTATAGAATACAAAATAATATTAAAATTACTATTAAAGGAAATTATTTTGCTTATAATTCTTGCTATAATAGGTTGATAAAGGAAAATAACCTCCACCAACTTGCAATAACTTGTCTTGACGCGTTTCGCCACTTCACATGGCATCATCAGGATACGTGTGGTCGCTTCGGCTTCGCCTCGTCGACTGAAAAATTACTATTGTCAAATAATCCAAATAGAAGAACCCTTTTAGATGGCTTATTTATTGTCATTGTGGAAGTTTCGCCAGTGGTTTTCCACAATACTAATATAAAGGTTTTTCTTAATGATAAAACGGTTTATTGTTTTATGAGAAAACTCAAATTAGTAATTAACTTTAATAGTTAAAAATGTATGTGTTATAAAAGTTACGGCGTTGATCTCATCATAGTTCGGGAGACGACGCACTGCATTGCAGCATCTGTTGCTGTTAAACAAGCTGGTATAAGCTGTCAACCTGGACGGTGTAAAGTATAAGACATGTGTGAAAGGGATGCAGATATCTTGTTTGCTTTCTCTTTTTATCGCTTATATACCTACAAAAACTGTCGCCTCACCGACAAAATTAGATTAACACATTATATGTTATAAATGATCGCTATTATTGTAACTATCAAATCAAAAAAGTCCAAATATTAGAAAACCTCACGCATACACTACGCACAAAAATGCAGATATGCCAGCCGTTTAAATGTTAAATTCAGGAAAAACAATCCCTAAACACAATAAAATATCAAACACGGACCAATGCTTAGTTTATTAAACAGTCTATACAAAACTGATTATAATAAAGTTATTAAAAAATAAAATGCGTAAATACTAAAAACCCATCTCCCAGAGTATGAACGTAGGCGTCCCAGGTATTTGGTTGTACTTAGCAAACGGACGTTACACTTAAAATATAATTCATTCCCTCCGCATTGTTTCCTCCGTTCATTTACACCACGGGAGGGACACGAGCGCGCATCGACTTCCAGAAGCAGATTAAGCAAAGTTTAACCAAATAGAAGAATTGTGCGAGGTAAGCCTTTTCTTTTCATCGTTCTGCTAGAATTCGGTTTATGAGCTAAGCATACATCGCTTGTTATTACAGAACACATTTTCACTTATCTATAGCTTTAACACTAGAACTACGAGCCGGTCAAAATGACCAGATAACTTGTGCTAGCAAAGTATTAAATATAATTCAATAAATTTATTGTAGAATTGTGTAAAATAGAATCGTTTACAAAAAATAATGAGTAAGGTTTTACATACGTCTGGTGAAGAATTTTTGAAACCGGTCATATTGACCGGTTGGTAGTTCTAGTGTTAATACATTTATAACATCTAATAGTAATATTTATTTGATTTTTTAAGATGCTTAATTTAAAACCTACTAATATTATATTGGTGAGACTATGATTGGCGAGTTCCCTGTTATTTCTTCTCGTCATATGCCTTTCCGAAATTTTGTAGATTCTGACAATGTGTAAGAGCCAAATATATATATTTTATATTTTAATTAGATAATACTAATTGAATCCAATTCGCATGTGAATATTGTGTTGGAATAGTGAACAGTGTCTTGTACCGCCGTGTGTGTGGCCAATGTTGCCATGAAACCGCGTGACCTAGAAAAGCTTAATGTCTCTTTCATGACCGCGTTCGCAATAAAACTTATTAAATTGTCGAGGGTGCGTGCTGTGACGTCACTCGGGATCATCATGCCGCGATTTAAGTTCAAGGATAAACATTTACAATTATTTCAAATAACACAAAGTCTTATTAATCATGAGAAAAATATTCTATTGTATATGTAGTTGAAATATACAACATAAAATTCGTACTGAATGCTACATTCCATTTTACTGAAAGTTTCAGATCGCCATATTAATTCTTTTGTTAATGACCTCAGATATCTATTAAAGGCAATTCTGCCAATGTCGAGTATTCAATAAGAAATTATACAACTTTAATTCACACGTAAACTATCATGTCAAAAAAAAATATTATTTTTTTATTTAAAACTTAGTACAACAGTACTAGGCGCGCTTAATGCTAGGTAGCATTTTCTACCAGCCAACTAATATTATTATTAGAGATGTGCCGATTATGACTTTGGCCGACTAGTCGACTAGCCGATTAGTCGGTTGTAAATAAGCCGACTAGTCGGCCGACTAATCGGCCAGGCCGATGACGGTTTAGGAGATTCCTGTGACGCTTCGTTTACAGCTGATTCGCTGCAATTTCAGTCACTACTGACATGTGGACAAATATAAATAACAAAAAAAGTTTTTTTGTGTTTTACAGCTCACTAGTTTGACGATAGTTTCAAATATCATCACGCAGAATTGCAATATATGTCATTAAATATTATGTTGATTTGTTTTTTAATTAAGATACTAATTTTGTTTGATAAATGTCATCAATATATTTTCTTTACAAGGAAGTAACACATACATTTTATTGAGAAATAGGCGCAAAGCAAGAAGCCGGATAGTCGGCTTTACCGACTAGTGCCCGACTAGTCGGAACATCTCTAATTATTATACAAAATGTAATATTAGGTATAGAGAAACAAAACCAGATTTAAAGTTGTTAATTAATTCTTTGTTGTTGTATTGAGTATATCAGAAAATATTAATGTTTTTTCATAAGACGGAGAATTACACATTGTAGCTATTTCAAAAACGATATAACAATTTGTTTAATTGATTATTAACTGGTAATTGAATTTTTGTGTCGAATGTCTTGTGTTAGTATTAAAAATAAGGGCGTTCTGAAGTAGATGTCGCAAATGAAACGTGCATATCGAATGCGTGACCCCGCTGTACATGTACACGCTGACATTTGATCTCTTATCACCACATCGTGCTTCATATCTCCGAGTCGGGAACAGTAAGCGGCTGACAGCGGTGAGTGCTCTGGCTTCATTATAATATTCAATAATACACCAATATTTAAATATATCAAAAGGAAATGAAAGGGAAACTTCAAATACGTATCATATCATTATTGAATCGATAATTTGCGTCTTCGCATTTGAAATATTTATTAAGCAATAAAACTTATACTATACGAGTATTTGGTAATCGATGTTGTTGCAAATTAATAAACTACAAAGGATTAAGTTTAATAGGCAGATGACATGAAAACACTTGTACAGTAATCCCCCTATCACGGTAGAGTCTAACGATGAGCAAGTGCACGCCTTTAGTGTCTATACTAATAAACGATTTTCATTTCATTTCATAACACGGTACTCTTATAACGCGTTTTCGTATAACGCGATTTTATTTCCCTTGTATAACATCGTGTTTTTTGTGTGTGATTTCGTTCATAAAGTATAATAGTTTTCCTGAATGTCCAATTTAAACCTCCTTTAACGAGAAAGTTATTAGTGAATCTATTATACACGCGTTATACTAGTATACTCGTACAACGCGTTTTCGTATAACGCGGAATCAATTTACCGTGTTATAGGAGAGATTGCTGTAATACGTTATCATATTCTTGAAGGATTAAATAATTTGGCACATGTTCTGCTTGTTTCAACAGTTGAAACTGAAAACCCACTTTTAATAATGCAAAAACTGGTAACTCAATTTCTAATGGCATTGCATCTAGTATCTATTACACATGATCGCCCAACTGATGCCTCCCTTAAAGTATCCTTAAATGATTAAGATATAATTAGAATAATTGTACATATTTCAGCAATGAGGATGTTGCTGGTAGTCCTAGCCAGCGTGGTTGCTAGTTCGCTGGCTTGCGAGCTGGTGGCGCCCACCAGCACAGCGAGCAAGTCGCCTGGAGATAACTTCTATAGAGTACTTGTGAGCGCTGACACTGAGAGATATGTGCCTGGTCAGAGATATGTCGGTGAGTGTGTATACAACAGTGGGCTTATCACGAATTTTAGTCTGGCTTTCGAACCGAGTTCGCTTCAAGCGATTCGTATGGAAATTTGAGCAGCGCCACCGCGTGCGGATTTGGAACTACAATATTTTAGATACTTTTTGTTAATTTTCGAACGTCTCGATCTTTCGTTCATTTGATAGATTGCTAGTGCTCGTTAGTCGTTAGTAAAAATTCATGATCCCGATTGCTAACGGATCCGTTTTACTTGTGACAGCTCGATTCGAAAGCCAGACTAAATTCGTGATAAGCCCACTGTTCTGCAATTAGTGAAAAGTAGTCGAACGGTTTCCGAGAACTTGTTAATGTGTTGTATTAGCATTTTGTTATCGTTGCCCCCGACATTAGAAATACGCTGAAGGCCGCTATGTCAAGCACGTTACTGGCATGTTAGCTGCAGGTTTTTTTATTAATAAAGAATTTTAGTACAAAAAATAGCAAGGGCCTGAACTAGGGTTACTGAACTAGATGTATAGTATGAAGAAAGATAATAGAGATAGAAATATAATATATAAACAAAACTGTGAGAATATAATGTATATATATATATATATATATATGTGGGATCAAGGGTGAAACGGAACGTAGGTGAATGAGAGACGAAAGATGCGAAAGAGTGAGAAAGGGGATCGTAGGGAGAGACGGGAGTGTTGGTTGGACGACGGCGAAAGACGGTGTGTGATTTGCAAGGCGGTGTTTATTTTAATTATTAAAAGACGTTATTGAACTCGAAGCTGTATTTAATTTGGAACCCACATATATACCCCTATAAACTGTTCAGACTGATTGTAGGACTATGTAGAAAGATGATCTAGAAAGTTATTTCGTCATTGGCTTTTGGTTTTAGTTACATTATAAAGCATGTGAACAAGATATCTGCGACAGACTAAATATTTAATTATAATATGTAGAAATGTATTTTCCTATTAGCTCGATATTGTGTCACTCAAACTTTTTCATACAGATTTATTTTTATTTTTATATACATACAACAGTATAACACATTTTAGAATAGTTGTTTTGAGAAATCAAAAATATCAACAGTCACTTAAATAGGTATTAATATACCGGGTTATGTAATATGAAGTCATGGTCTATTAAATTGCTGGTCGATAACGAATATTTTTATGCCCCACTTACTGGTTGAAGGCACATTTTGTTTGTTTCTTCTCTAAACAAACAAATTAAATGAACGTATTTCAGTGTTTTTTTATAAATTTTGATAAATGTAATTATTTATTTTATTTTCAGAATTTATAGCTTTTGACCAAATTGAACAAATCCTAAGTTATCCACTAACCGGCAGCCATTTCTTAAAAATAGTGCCTTAATAGTTTCGTAACAACTAACAACGTCCAACAAATCATTTCTTTGGCTAAAAATCCATGAAATTCCGTTATATACTGAATTATTTGTTCTAATTTTCTTGCAAATATAAATAAATAATATTATATTGTCATCGATTATTGCTCTATTATTATAATAAATCATCGCAATAATTAGAACGTAGATATAAGTCACCATGGGCTCAGGGTGGGGCAGCAGTCTAAAATAATATGTAACCAGCAAACTATACCCACGGTCTTACCCCGGTTAATTTTTTTGTGTCGACTGACGACTGCCGAATGTGAACTTTCTTATGGATATTAAGGATTGTAGTTAGTACCTAGATAATTTAATTTCTTAAGTTTGATTAGGTGCCTTACAGGTCAGAGCCAGGGTGGGGCAAGTCATTATAACAAATTGCGTTCTATCATCGATTTACGACAACGATCAAATATTAGGGTGTTTTTTCTGCTCAACAATGCAATGAACAAATCCGCAGTAACGCTGGTCGGCTCCCGCACCCACGACGTAGTGCAGCAGTTCACGAGGTTCAAACTGCAACTGGACCCGCTGGACCCCTCAGCTGCGAGAACACCGAAGCGCCAGGGAGAGTTCCAACTCTTCGCCGACACGCTCACCATCTTCGACGAGGAATGCATGAATGTGGTGATGGAAGCTGATGATCTGCCAAAGACTGAGGTCCAGGTCATGTGGAAAGCACCTCCGGCTGGCTCTGGATGTGTGCTCATTAAGTAATTATGATTACCAATATTTACTGACATATACATTTTTGATAGTAAAATTATATGCAAACAATGAATCATTTTAGGGCACTTGTATTTGAGAATCCTCGGAAATGGTATGCTGAAGATGGTCAGCTGACAAAGAGGATATGCGAAGACACTTCTGGAGGAGGTGTCCCAGAGTGCTGCGCGTGTGATGATGCCAAGTACAAGGTAGGTTATGTTTTCCTAATAACAAATGAGGTATATGAAAATAAAACAAAATTATGATCGCAGATGATATTCCAAGGGCTGTGGTCAGCGCGAACCCATCCCAAAGACTATCCGGTCAAGGCTCAGTGGTTGACCCACTTCTCTGACGTCATCGGCGCCACCCACCCGAGA
Organism: Tineola bisselliella; assembly: GCA_028551675.1. Taxonomy (NCBI): domain Eukaryota; kingdom Metazoa; phylum Arthropoda; class Insecta; order Lepidoptera; family Tineidae; genus Tineola; species Tineola bisselliella. The sequence goes on from JAPWLS010000532.1 coordinate 6,555, forward strand.
AACTTTACTTTCTGGGGCGAGGGAGAAATTGCTACGGACGGGTTTAGGTAAAAATATTATGTGCTACGATTACAATCACGCCCGCGTTTTAAGAGAATTGACACAATTTTATGTTCGCTCTATCAGGAGTTTAGCAGAATGGGGTTCAGGGGACCTTCTCAGTCGGGAGCTGAGAGAGAAGGGAGGCATTCTCCGGTCCATCGTCAAAGCCAACGGCCTCTGGTACCCGAAAGTAAACACCAACACTTCAGCCACCTTCATCGTTGATAGGAGAAGGCATTACGTCTCTTTAGCCTCCATGTTCGGTGTGTACATGCAGATTTATTGTAATTGCTTTGATGGGGTTCTCTAAGAGTTTCCATTCACCAGGCCCATCTCCCGATTGGGTGGTAGGAGTCAGCAGTCTCAACCTATGTCGTAAAGATTGCTCCTGGGAGGAATACAAGGAGATTGACCTATATCCATATGACGCTGGCACTGATAACGGTATCTCTTATTTGGTAAGTTTTTATTTTTGTAATATTATCAACCGACTGCTTTTATAAAAATAACTAAAATTTAACGTATAAAAGATATGAAAACTCTTCAGCTAAAGAGCTATTTTTCAGTCACCAAACGAAGAGACAGTACCCAGAGAGAAAATGTACAAAATTACCACCATGTACCCAGAAGACCCACGAGCTCCATTCTACAACCCTGGTGGAGAAATAGCACCCTTAGCCAGAATGTATTTGGTAAGAGAATCGTTGATCTCCAGGTCTTGTGATGAAGAAACTCTACAACTTTTGGTCGCTGAGGAGGCAGAGAACTCAGAGTCTGTCAATAGACGTAAGTGCATTTGGCATCATCTACTTAAATGCGAAACTAACAGTACCATATTCTAGAAAAGTTTGTTTTATTTGATTAGCCGAATGCGCGGTAAAGGAATGGGGTCCATGGTCGCCGTGTTCAGTGAGCTGTGGCAAGGGACTTAGGATGAGGTCTCGCGAATACCGCACGCCGCAGAAAGCCCAGATGTTCTCATGTGACAGACAGGTGGTGTCGAAGGAGATGTGCGTCGCTGACGTCCCCGAATGCGAGTATGTATGCCTTCAGGACATGTCTGGTTGTATGATATCACACGTAATTCAACTGTAGCAATTTCACAGAGGAGATAGTAATCCTTCTGAGAACAATGCAGAAGGCGCAGTGGAGAACATCGATGGTGTCTGCGAAACCACCGAGTGGGGTCCATGGAGCGAATGTTCGGTGACGTGTGGTGTAGGCATGAACACTAGGAGACGTACCTTCCTCGACCATATGGGCCTTAAGAAATGCCCATCCGTACATATTGGTATGCACGTTGCTTACAACTCAAACATTGACTAATATTTCCAAAGTGCTGCAACATAAATCGTGCATTATTCCGCAGAGGAAAACCGCAAATGCATGGAGCCTCCGTGCACGGAACAAGAGACGGACATATCAGACCCCTCGTGCCCAACCACGGAATGGTCAGCCTGGTCGCCGTGCACAGCGTCCTGTGGCAAAGGCGTCAAAAGCAGAATGAGGCTGCTGCTAGTGCCGGCTGACATGCAGCAGGATTGCAGCAGCAAAGTGGAACTGATGCAGCAGAGGCCTTGCATGGAGAAGGAGGACTGTACTATTGACATGGCCACTGCTAAAAGTAAGTATACATAATAAATTGTAAAATAATAGCTCGCTTGATTGTACGATAGAACTTTCCGTGCTATTGCTACATCAGTCTGTGTTCGGAACTCTGCGTTAGCCTAGTTAAGTTTGTTTCGCTTAACGAGTAACACTCCGGAACGAAAGATTCGTTATGCCAGGTTCGACTGTATTTCGTTTTTTGTTAAATACCTTCAGACGTGTTATAATTATTCCAATCAAGTCATAGCAATCAGATGAAAGTGATATTGAAGCCGCCAATTTGCCAAGCTCAATCTCAAATACGTTGTAAACAATTCAAAAGCGGCTTACTATCGCGTTTATTTGGATTATTTCAATCCGATGTTTTAAAAGCTTATCAGTCATTATGGTCGCGCCGTGATGATGGCTATAAAATGCCAGCATCGCCGGATTAAAGCAATCAAAATAAAAAGCCGCATCAACAAACGTACAGCAAATACTACCAAGTCACAATCTCCATCATATTACAAATGATTATTATTATATGCTCTGACAAATAAACAATAATTTAGTTTTAATTCAACCCACTTAATAAAAGAGGATAAGCGTCACTTTTTTCCAATCTTTAGTGATGTGCATCACGCATAATGCGGTGACACGATTAATTCAATTAGGTATAATTGAATTCAAACTTCGAACACGGAATGACCAAATTACATATTTATATTTATGACATAAACTATTATATCTCATCAAATAAAAATTATAGGAAGTAAGCGATTTAGTGAACGAATTATTTCGCTATCAAAAGTTTCCAATCAATTCACAATATACCTACCTGTATATACAAGTATGTATGTATGGATAACACAAATGATTTTTTGATGGATTTTTCATGGTAATATTACAATACCGTCTTTTCCATAAGGACACTCGGGTTCCCATCCTCAGAGGGCCCCGAAGGACCGACAATTTCTCTCACATTTAATATCAAAATATGGTCGGGCGCATTGCACTTTTCTCGTTGCACGAACGTTGATCATTTTCAGATTTATTCAAATCAATACATTTACATATTTGATTAATAAAGCAGATCATAGTGAAAAAAAATTTTATAGTTCGCTTTCTTTACATTCCAAAAGGGCCCCGAGTGACATTTAAAACGACTTTAATTTGGACAATTATGGTTACAGTTCAACTATCATAATACTGCTTGGTGATTTTAGAAATCTGTAATTTGGAAGCCGACCAGGGTCCGTGTCGGGGACTCTACCAGCGGTGGACGTTCGTCCCAATAAAGGGCATGTGCGTACCGTTCCAATACGGCGGCTGTCGAGGCAACAGGAACAACTTCTTGACTCAGGACGAGTGTATGAACACATGCCAAGTGGTTATGGGTGAGTGGTTATATCTATACTGCCCTACTAATATTATAAATGTGAATGCGAGCTTGTTTGTTACGTTTTCACGCAACAACTACTTAACCGATCATCGTGAAACTTTGTACACATATTTTTGGAGGTACTAGAAGTAACATAGGATACTTATTATTTTTAAAAAAATATATTTTTTACTATAGTTTCCAATTGACTATAGTTTCAGCTGTTGGAATCATATTGATTCATTTCTATTGAAATTATCTCTGATACTTATTTAATGACTTAAATGCGAGCGAAGCGGCGGGTAAATGATAGTAATATTATAAAGAAGAAAAATATATGTTTGTAATGAATGGGCTCAAAAACTACTGGACCGATTTCAAAAATTATTTCACCATTTGAATGCTACATTATCACTGATCAATATAGGCTATATAAATTACAGGAAAACATTTGGCAGAGAGGTAATTAGTAGACATCCTCTTATCATCATTACTGCACGAACGAAGTCGCTGGCAACAGCTAGTTATTGATTAAAAAAATTCAATAGCTTTAAATAAAAAACAAAAAAAATTTTGGGGCCGGCATAGTAATGACGACTGGAAATACTTGGTTTCCGGTCGTCAGCGCTCATGGGCCTCCAGTGCAGCTTTACATCAGGCCACTGGAGGTCACATGTCGCGTCCAACAATAAAAAAAACATAATAAATTCCTTTTTTGGAGTCATTATAAAAGATCCCGATGTCAAAGTAATCTTATTCATTACCCAAAAATACACGTGTGTCGTGTTTTGAATAATACCCACACACCCAAACACACACGATAATGACACAAGTTTAGATAATTGGAAGCCTTCATGTATAAGCAGCAATGACATTTAGTGAGCAGTATTAAGATTGTGGAAACAAGGAAATAGAAGCAACGTATGTAAATTGCGAATTACATTTTGCATATTGCGACGTGCACTTGACTCTTGACTCGAAACAAAATTACGATTGCTTTAACAATTGCAAATAATATACCATGTGATTGTTATTGATCACATGAAATATTCCATTTTTAGTAAAATTGGTTGAATTGAATTAAGTATACTCGAAGCAAGTTATTCTCTGAATTAAAATTCAGGTTTTTTTTGTTAATTATTTCATGCACAGTCATGTATTTCATGATTGACGAATTTTTTGGAGTCTTCTTCTCGTCATACGCCTTTCCGAAGCCATTGTAAAGTCTAACGATGAGCAAGCTCACGCCTTTAGTGCCTATGCTAATAAACTAATTTCATTTCATTTTATTTCATGCGGCCTTGTGTCGTGTTCATTTTGTTTAATTTAATTCGCAGCGACTACTTTATTTATTATATTAATTTCAACACTAACACCCTCTACTTTTGAACTACACATCTCCCTAAAGCCTAAAGCTCTATATCGCAATTGTAGACTCATTTGGTGCAAATTCAAATTAGAATATTTCCAATGAGTATCCTTGAGCCCTCGACGAGTCATGAACCTCAGGACCGAGGAGAGTCGAGGTCGCAACATTAGTCTGCGATTTCCATTCATCCAAATATAGCATTAACCGGAAATGTAGCAATTAGTGCTAATTTTGATGAAGCATGTTGTCTTCAATGCGTTCACGCTTTAATACGTCAGCCTGGCATAGGATACACTCGGAGACTATTATAAAAAAAAACAAAACCTTTATAATATTTATGTACTATGCCTCCATACAAAATTACATCAACACAATCCCTACTAATGTTACAAATATGAATGTAAGTTTGTTGGTTACGTTTTCACGCAACAACTACTTAACCGATCATCATGAAATTTTGTACACATATATTTGGAGGTACTAGAAGTAACATAGAATACTTTTTATTAAAAATATAAGTTTTTGAAACATTGTATGTAGTAATTTTTAAAAATTAACAATCCCAGCCAAACAAGAAAATGTAGCTATCATATTGATTCATTTCTATTGAAGTGATCTCTAATACTTATTGAATGACTTAAATGCGAGCGAAGCCGCGGGTAAAAGCTAGTATATTACAAAAACTACTTCTACTATTACAAACCGAATGAAATTTTAATTATAGGATAGGACAGCATGCTTAAGATAATTGAAGACGATGTTAAGTTTTAAAAATTAATTAAAATAACGATTTAAAAACACTTAAGAAAGTATCATTAATTAATATTTGATAAGATAACTATAGTAATAATAACTAAATTTAAAAGATATTGGCTTTAGTTGAGGACCCCAAAACTGTACGAATGACGAATAGGTTAGGTTAGAGTTAGCTCTATATTAGTACGACGGCCGTCATAGCCCGTTATAGCTTGTCTTTTTACATTTAGTAATTCCTGGGGTCCTCAACTATTCGTACTAGCGTCTATTCTTTGCAATGGACGACGTTATGCAAACACTCACATCAAAGAATTCCACTTGAATTAAAAGACAATCGTTATATTATTAGTTATTAATTGTTTTGTATTGAATTAGAACAGTTGAGGCGGCTTTGGTCACGGAGCCTCGCAAACGAAAACCAAAGCGTCATCGTCGTTCATGTGCATATAATATCCAAATCCAAACCCAAATAATGCGTAAAAGGGCTAATACGAGTAAAAGGGCTATTTCAGGAACACGTCTCCATTTGACAGACAGCGGAAGTAGTAGTTTTATGACGTCTCCATTAAAACGCAAGGAAGGTTATTGACACCTGCCTTTGTGAAGATCTACTACATTTTCACCTTAGTATTATACCTATATCAATACGTTGGGCTAGAATGCGGTCTGTAGGCGTCCTGGCTCATGATATAAGACTGGTTATTCCTTCATCAGTCTGGTATTTTATTGTGTCAATAACCTATTCGTATCAACCTTTAACTACTGAGGGGGGGGGGGGGGGGGGGGGGGGGCTAGCTCTCAGGTTTTGAGAAAATAAAATTTTTGAATTAATACAATTAATTAATTTGTTGATTTTTTTTTTAATAATTGTATTTATTCTTGCTGATTTATTAATTAATTTTTTTTTATGGATTGCTCATGGCCCCGGAAAGGCGTATGACGAGAAGACCACAAGAAACTCGTCAATCATAGCCTGTACATATAAAGGGTCGCTTAGTTCAGGAAACAAAAATATATTATAAAAATATTGTTCCGCTGGACTTTACTATCAGCGTCTTGTTTATGTTCCATTATATTATAATACAATGGGCTCTGCTTACCCTTGAGAAAAGATAAGTCGTAATAATAAAATACAAAGAGCGCCGACCTTCAGAGGAAAAATGTTGGAAGCTATGTGGACGTGCTACGTTCGGGATGATAACTGCTGCTAAACGGAGAATCATACTTGTTTTCATAGTTCATTTGCATTCGAATATAATGCGAGCAATTTCATGCAACAACTATTGAGTTAAAATTATTTTATAGGCCATTCTCAAAGTGTGTTCCGCGGAACCCTAGGGCTAAAATACTGCAAAAAATACCTACCAAAGGGAGATTATAAGGTTAAATCTAAATATTCCAACTAAATATTACATTGCAATATGATTATTCATAAATACATATAAATCAGTTTTTTATAATTATATTAAGGCTTTTTCCTTCGCCAAAAAAGTTTGAGAACCGCTGTTATAGGTAATAATATTTTCCTGTAAATTAAGTCCATATTGCCAGGACACTAACTCGTTCTTTTTTATTTATTTATTTACTTTTAGTAATTGAACTCCAATAGAGCGCTTTTACTCGTCAAAATAAATACAAATATAAATGAAATAAATTATTATCAATTTGATTTAGCTGCTGTATACTGGCATTGTCTGCTTATATACTAACTAGCTTTTACCCTCGGCTTCGCTCGCATTTAAATCATTAAATAAGTATCAGAGATCATTTCAATAAAAATGAATCAATATGATCTAACCTCAAAACTTCAAATAGTTTTATACTGCATATATAAAAGGGGCAGACGGAAATAAAAATAAATATAGAAAAATTCCAAACAGCTGAAACTATAGTCAATTGGAAGTTATAGATAAAATATATATATTTTTTTTAATAAAAAATATCCTATGTTACTTGTAGTACCTCCAAAAATATGTGTACAAAGTTTCATGATGATCGGTTAAGTAGTTGTTGCGTGAAAACGTAACAAACAAACTCACATTCACATTTATATAGTAGGGAAGATGTCATAATAATTTCTTCTTTGTTCTTTGCAAAATCCCACAAGTATGGTCGTATTAATCAATCCTCGTATAAATAGCTAGTATTCCGCTGCCACCCACTAAGACAATCACTTATTCGTATAACATTATTTTTAATATATAATATTCATTTTTCAGGTGCACCTCCATCCCTTAATTTGAATGCTGCCAATCCCGACCAAGGACACGCCCCCAATGCTAAGATTGAATCCAATTTTATTTCACCCCCTAAATCTCTATTCCTTGAAGGTAAGTAAACATATCTTAATGACAACCTATGTCTCATGACTGAGATGATTGTGTACCTATATACTTGGGTACTAGCTTTATTTACATTCATTGTATAAGCAAGAATGTACCTACTAAAAGTAACATTATGTTGAGGCTATGATTGGTTAGTTTCTTGTGATTTCTTCTCGTTACATGCCTTTCCGAAATCTCTTGATTTTGACACCAAAGTAAATATTATTTTATTAATCTACCCATAATGATTTGCGTCTGACATTAAACAAGAGTTTGATCTTCAATAATACTCAAACCAAATGACTTCTCTTGGCTAGACTGGGCTGATAACCAATATCACTGCTTACTGTTTTCAAACTTTTTTATTGGGAGCTTAAATGAGATTGTTATTATTTTAGCACCGAACAGAGTGGATTGTGAGATGAGTGCATGGAGCGAGTGGTCATCCTGCAGTGTCACCTGCGGGTCAGGATACCAAGAACGTGTCAGAACAATACTGGTAAGCAACCTATGAACACATACGAGTACGTAGGTTTAATAGTTTAATGAAATGGAATGTGTTGTTATTATACGTGATTGAAATCTATGAAGTATGATTTCCTCTGATTCGGGGTCAAGTTTGAAATCATTAGAAACAGATGTCGGACACAATTCGTCATGGGACGAATGCTGTAACAATCTGTGTTTTGAACTGCCTCAAATTCCTTTGGTAATAGATTTCCAAGGTGAAGGTTTATGACAATAAGGGCTCGTTTTCACGCAACAACTACTTAACCGATCATCATGAAACTTTGTACACATATTTTTGGAGGTACTAGAAGTAACATAGGATACTTTTTATTAAAAAAGAAATTATTTTTTTACTATAGTTCTTAGCGATCGCTACCTTCTTTTGATTTTTATAAATTATATTAAGTTTTATAAAAAATACGACTGTTAATGTCAAGCAGTCCTAATAAAAACTGAAAAGCCAAAAGTGGATTTTTCTTTTGCACGGACTCAAATATATAATATATTGCGAAATAGCAGCAATAATAGTTTCCAATTGAATATAGTTAGTATGATCTCTGACACTTATTGAATGACTTAAATGCGAGCGAAGCCGCGGGTAAAAGCTAGTAGTAAATGATGCAATGTCACATTTCCAGAGAGGGCCGAGTGATGGCGGCGCACCCTGTCCGGCGAGGAAGCTCAGACGACGAAGGTGTTTCCGCCAATGCTCACCAGTTTGAGCAATTCTCATAATAATAATAATAATAACAATCACAATGAGTTTATTACTATTAATAAATAAATATAATTATTTCTAAAATATATATTGGTGTTTATTTCATATTCGTATATCCTTATTTGAAGTTAAACTGTGTATATATGTATTTATGTCGTTGACAGAAAAGAGGTTGTGACAGCGATGTTAATAGTGTATATATTTTTTATAAATAAAACTGTCAATTTGAATTTGGAATGAAACAAAAGAGAACGGATGTATGCTTAGATTATAAGAGACTAGCTTTTCCCCGCGGCTTCGCTCGCATTTAAGTCATTAAATAAGTATTAGAGATGATTTCAAATTCAAAAATAATATTTTTTAATAAAAAGTATCCTATGTTCCTTCTAGTACCTCCAAACATATGTGTACAAAGTTTCATGATGATCGGTTAAATAGTTGTTGCGTGAAAACATAACAAACAAACTCACATTCACATTTATAATATTAGTAGGGATTGGTAATATAGTATAAATACAATTTTAAGAGTTCTCATTTGATACAGTCCACTAACTCTATTGGCTACATTCATATGTTACTGAAAACATCAACCTTTCTGAGTAGTAATCAATTCGAAGAACACTTAAAACACAGTCTAAATAATAAATTCGGCGTATAAAAACTAAACAACAATTTTATGAACAGAGTAATTGCATTGAAATCGCTCGTTATATTCCGGCAAGTGCATGCAATCTTAGTAATGGTAAATGCATTAATACAATCCTGGTAATAAAGATAGTTTATGGCTTCATCATAAAGCAGATTGCATTGTTTCTATATCTGGATATTGTTTCAAGTGCATCTGTACTGCATCTGCACTGCGTCCGTACTCGACACTCATGTCAGTCCAGTGGGCTTATCACGAATTTTAGTCTGGCTTTCGAATCGAGCTGTCACAAGTAAAACGGATCCGTTAGCAACCGGTATTATTATTTTTTACTAACGACTAACGAGCACGAGCAATCTATCAAATGAACGAAAGATCGAGACGTTCGAAAATTAACAAAAAGTATCCAAAATATTGTAGTTCCAAATCCGCACGCGGTGGCGCTGCTCAAATTTCCATACAAATCGCTTGAAACGAACTCGGTTCGAAAACCAGGCTAAAATTCGTGATAAGCCCACTGTTAACCCTCCGTCGGGCGCGGCCGATCTCACAGGCACAGCAATTATAGGTTCTATGAACTCTTTTAGTTTTTAGTCTGATTTAAAGGGGGAAAAAAATTCTATTACTTTTGTATACAATTTATTTCTAAGCATTCCAATAAAAAATATTAATTTTGATTTTCATATTAGATTCAATTAGAAAAAATGTAATCATCAATTTTCTCAATGAGCCCGTCAAGCACACTGCGCCCGATCTAAGGAGTTTTTGAGGGGCGCCCGACGAAAGGTTAACATTTATTATTTTACATTGCATGACACGGAAACCAATAATCCCAGCCTGACATAGAGAGCGCCACCTGTGAAGTATAGACTGACATCTTGGTGGCAGTATTATCCGCACTCATGAGCTATTATCAACAGACAGATAAAAACAATGTTATAATAGTTTGACACATAACTATGCTCCGACTGAATGCTAAGTTAACAACGCCACCTAGTAGAAACAGGTACAATTAAAAATTGTAATAATAATAACTAACAAATGATCTGGCTTATCATTGCGGCGTAACCTTTCTGCTATATCCCAATGCCACATGCTGCAATTAGGCTGCTCATACTTCCGTTTCCGTTTCCATTTAGGTAGTTTCAAATAGGTAGGTAATTTGTTTTATCTAATCTAATAATTTGAATTTTTAGTATTTATTAAACAATTTTTTATTTTATTCTTAATCGACTTAGTATTCAAATGTATGCGAAATAGATATATGCTAATATTTCAAGCAAAAATCATTGTCAGAAATAACTCATAAAATTTTTAAATGAAATAATAAAAGAATTTGACAAATTTAAAAGCCTTTATGCGGCTTAATAAATGTTACAAAAGCTTTGCAAATGAATTAGACCATGCCATAAGGGAGTAAGGGGCCATCGATAAATTACGTAACACGAATTTCATATTTTTTGAGCCAAAGGGAGTATGACGTCACATATTTTACAATTTTAATCTAGAAATTATTAAATTTATTTTCCATTTGAGTTATTTTTCCAATAAAAATACTTGGATACACTGGCGGCTCGTCCTAAAGAGCGCTGGTGCAGTGCACTCCCACGAAAATTACAGAAGTAATCTATATTTCTTCATAATACATACTATCCTTACATTACATTCATAGTATATTATATTACCTATATCTACGCCGCTGTAATATAAGTTCTGTAATTTTCGTAGGAGTGCACTGCACCAGCGCACTTTAGGACGAGCCGCCTCTGCTTGGATATATTATATTTTGAAATTTAAGACCCCTCCTCCCCTTTGTTGACCCCCTCCCCTTCTTAAAGTGTGACGCAATCTATGGATGGCTCCTAGCCTGACATCATTACAATTTAAGATGTCGCATTGTTAAAATGCAACATTATCACGCAGAAGAGTGAGCAGCGCATCACTTGAGATTCACTCGCATTCGTCATAAAGCTCTAACACAATGACGTCACACTTGAGATGTGATCTCATAACATGCCATGATGCAACGTAATAAATACATATGCGTGTGAACTTTGTACTTATATAGCGTTGTTATGCCGGCTCCACACGTTTGGCAAACAGCAAACACCAAACAACAAATACGAACAAGTGGATGATTGTCGGTGTCGGTTTTTTTTTTACACAAATCAAAGGATATTCGGCAAACAGCATATAACAGATGGCACGTGCACCGAGCATGAGGACACTTGTTTGTGTTTGGTGTTTGGCGTTTGTGACAAACACCAAGCGTGTGGAGCCGGGTTTATAACACGTCGACCTTGCAGCCTCTCCCAAACCCAATCGCATGCAATTCCCCAATAAACAAGACAATCAAATTTACGTCACGCGATCGCTTCTATTAATCACCGGTTAATATTAATAAAAACGCATTAAAATTGTAAATTTACTAGCTTTTACCCGCGGCTTTGCTCGCATTTAAGCCATTATACATAAGTATCAGAGATCATTTCAATAGAAATGAATCAATATCATTCCAAACAGCTGCAACTATAGTCAATTGGAAACTATAGTAAAAAGTATCATATGTTACTTCTAGTACCTCCAAAAATATATGTACAAAGTTTCATGATGATCGGTTAAGTAGTTGTTGCGTGAAAACTTAACAAACAAACTCACATTCACATTTATAATATTAGTAGGGATTGCGTTTAACACTAAATACATTTTTCTTCAGAATACACTTTAGTATAATTGAAATTAGTGCGACCTCTCCGATACAGCGCAGACAAATTAGCTAATTAATGAAACATATAGCTGTCATGGGAAACATCGACAATTAACTTTAATTACTTGTAAATACACTTTTTAATTATTTATTGTTATATATAATGTAAGTTATCATTAGAGCAGTGTTTCCCAACCTTCTTTGTGCCATGCCCCACCATAGTCTTTCTAAATTTCTTATGCCCCCCTTATGTAACCAAACACCCAGTTGATATTTTAGTTTCGTCAAGTGAAATTATACCTAATAGTTATTTATCGCAATTATTTAAGAATTTGCTTTTTTCGTTAAATTTGGCACCAAAATCTAGTATTGCATTTAAATGGCTCGAAGGGAAAGGGTTAAACTCGTTCGAATTGCCCCCCTGTGAAGTGTGGGCCCCATTTTGGGTTAACACTGGATTAGAGGGTAGTTAAGTAAATATTTTATATAAATTGTATAATAGTAGGTGACCACCCCATTGTCTAGTAGTCATTATCTCGATCACACTCAAGAAGGACTTTTATTTCCGTAACTACGACATAGACATCAAACTCTATAAGCAGAAAATGTCTGCTGTCATTGATACTTTCAAGATATCTCAAGCACACGAATACGAGGCACAAAATCCACGAATTATATTATTTAAGGTCATTGAACGTTGCGTAAAAAGAATGTTCGAGTAGTCAGCTAATATTACATTGTAGTAACCTTGCCTCGATATTACTAACTGACCGATAAAATATTGAAAAAGTGTAATATTATTATTACGAAAGAAGTGTAAACGCAATCTTCAGTGAATTCCAACAAAATAAATGCACCAAGTAACGTCATGTATAAATAGCTGGTGATGCTTCATTTGTAGCGTGACATTCGTGACATGCGTGACACATAACGGTGGCTGCTACGTGGTGACTTAACGCATCACTCCCGGCCATCAAGGTGTGTCCCCGGTGACGTCATCGGCAACCAACGGCAACGCGCCGATACTAAACTATTTTTGTACACAAAAACTTTGATATTTCAACTTCATTATTTTTATTATCA